>BMAW01009239.1:0-17948 GCA_019974015.1 Nephila pilipes | reverse complement strand
AAAATACGCATTGCTAAACAATACATTCTGACTCTCACATACCACAGAGAGCAATGTATCTTTGATCATCTCACTACTTGTCCTCTCTGAATATACATATACATATTATTATATTATACATATATATACATATATATATATATACATGTGTGTGTGTGTGTGTGTGTGTGTGTGTGTGTGTGTGTGTGTGTGTGTGTGTGATAGATTTTTACCATAATGATAATCAAAAAGTAGAATATTATATTAGATTCACACACTCACACACATTCACAAATCTTTGTATAGAATAAACTTAATCTATATTATTAATAAGCATAACAACTTAATTCTTATTAATAATATTAATATTAAAAAACTTTTAAATTTAATAAAAATATGGGACGTCAGATATATAACTATAATAAATGTAAAGATTTGTAGAGTTATTACATGGACTATGAAGACTTCATATATTAATGAAGAAAACAACATGTTATTACAGGTTATCTAAATATAGTTCAGGATAAAAAAAATCTTTGAGAAATTATAATAAAGGTGCAGATTTTAGAATTATCATTTCTAATACAATAATTATATTGAAGAAAAAATTAATGAAGACATTAATAATTTTTCAACAAATTTGGCTGTTTAATATATTTTACCTATTGAAGCTTTTATAGAAAATAAATTTCTTATAAATGAAGAATTAAAATATATCTGAATTTTAAGATAGAAGAGAGTACTAAGAGAGATTATAGAGATATAAAAAGAGTTATATTAAAAAGTTGCGAGATTAATTCATTCTTTGTTTTATTGATAAAATACCCCGGGAAACTTTAAGTTAATTTGCAAAAAACTTTAGGTTAATTTTACTTATGAGTATTTGATTAATAATAATGTTTTTAATAATGTTGTGAAGCCCTCCCAACCCGGGCTTCATCTTGTGCCATCATTAGATTCAATTATTAAACACTACGACACAATTATTAAAAAAGACATTAGAACAATCTTTAAATAATTTATTAACATATATTTACTATGACAACAACTCCCTATGCTTTCCCGGGTAATATTTCTATTAGCCTCAAATTAACCCACCAATAGTAATCTAACAGACTCTTACCACTAATCCTTCCTCAACTGCAACTCAGACTCTGGATCAACTGTTGAGAACAACAGCAAAGTGACGTCTTATAGCAATCTTTAATCTAACCCCTTAATTCAATCAGCTTATCTATAGCTTCACTTCTTCTACAACCTCTCTCTTTCAGCCTCTCTCTTTTAACCTCTCTCTTTCAGCCTCTCTCTTTTAACCTCTCTCTTTCAACCTCTATACTCCTTCAGTCTCTCTCGCTACTTTCAGTCGGAGTTTATATATTTCCCAACTCACCCACTTCACTTCATTTCTAACTGCTTTACATAATTACTCTACGTATTCACGTTTCATTTTTGGTTGGGCAAAGGTTGTTTAGCAAAAGCAATCAATCTCAATTAAAAGTCCCCAAGGTTATTGAAGAGAAACCGCGAATAGCCCAATGTCACAATGTTACTAATAGTGGTAGAGAAATCACCAATAGAATTAAATCTTTACACAAGAAAATAGGTTATGCTATAAATATATTGTAAAATTTCCCTACATATTTCTAAATCCTAAATTACACAAAGTTCCTATTAAATTTAGAACTGTGACTAATGGCTCAAATACTTGCATTACTATAGATGGTAAAATCTTACATAAGATTTTACAAAATACTATAAATGATTTTGATAAGACTGTTATTATTAAAAAAAAAATTATGAAATTATTTATATAAAAAAACAAAGATATTTCTTCACTTATTGTTATGATTTTGGAGATTTGCTTAATTCTATAGATTTAGGTAACAAACGTTATCTTTCTTAATTATAAAGAATTAAAAATTAATAATTCTACATCTTATGAGAAATTTAAATTCCTTATCAATCTCGTTTTAAAAGAAAATTATATTAGTTATAATGATAAAAACTATAAAAACAAATTAAAGGCATAAATCAAAAAGGTCTTATTAGTAATAGCCTAGCTCAGTGTTTCCCAACTTGAAGCGTAGGCCCCACGTTGGAGGCGCAATTCAACTGTTAAGGGGGGGGGGGTTCAATTCGGAAATGGTTTAGTTTAGAATTTAAGTAAGCCATACGGTGACTCTCAGTCGCTACTAGAGCTGGGTAAACCTCCAGGATAAGTAGCTACTGTTCGCCAAGAAAGAAGTCGTGATTTTATCGTTGTATGTATTATTAGTTGAACTGCGCATTATACTGGAAGCCGTCACTAAGCATTTCATGCTATTTGTTCTGATTGGCGGGAAATGCTTAGTGCCGGAATCTCAATTTCTGCAGTGTTTCGCATTAATGCTTAAAATTCCGCGTTGGTGTTAATTTGATCTAAGCGTCCATTAAATTGTTTTAAATGTCTGGTAATTTTAAAAGAAATAAACATTGCATAAATAATTAAATGGTAAATAAACTCAATTGGTAATTTTTATTAATTTCAGTTTTAGAAGCATAATTTTCCAGAAAAATTTTTTAAATGGAAAAGTGCTGCTTTTTTTCCCCGATGAATAAATGTGTCATTCATTTTTAGTCTTGTTTACTCCAGTTCATAAGATTTTTTTTATGTTTTTAATTGATCTTATATTTCTCTCTTTCGGCCCATAGTGAAATGACTGGTGTAAACAAGAAAAAAATTCGCCAGTATTCGGCTGAATATTTAAAATTTAATTTCATATCAACTATTCACGATGAACGGTCACCTTTTTGTCTTTTATACCAACAATTCTTGACCAATGAATCAATGAAACGAGGTTGCCCTTGAGGCATATTTGAACGCGAAATAAGATGCCCATATTAATTTAAATTTGAATTATCTACAAACTTTAAAGAAAAATTATGAAAAAAGGGGTACTATTAAAGTTTCGATTTATAGCTCTTAATGCAACTATCAATCGTACTCTTGAGGCTAGTTATTAAATTTCATTACTCATCGCTAAATCTGGAAAAAGTCATACTATAAGGGAGAATTTAATAAAACCATCAATATCAGAATTTCTTAAGATGGTTCAGGAAAACGATCACGAAAACGTTAAAGTTATGCCACTCAATAACAATCGCAAGAATCGATCTCCCTATTAAAAATGACCAGGGGTCAATAAATCTTAATCGTTACATTTTTTTTGACATTGGTGTTAGAGGTCTGAAGTATCCCCTCAATGTGTATTACTATAGTTTTATATTCTTCATAAGTAAAGCGTAAACTCCTTTTTTTTTTCAGATTATGTTTAACACACTTTACCCAAGCTTCCTACGACACTCTGAAATGGGGAAATTCGGGAGGGATAAAATTCTAATCTACTTTTTCAAACGTACATTACGAAATTAAAATTTTGTCAGAAAAATTAACTAGTTTATAGAACTTTTTCAATTGGGAATTAGTTTCTACAAAGTTAGTCGCCTTATCTGTGAATAGTTCTTAATATTTACCACATTTAACTATGAAACGCTTAAAAGTGGCAATCAAAGCATTATAAGTCAAATCTGACTAAAAATCTCCTGACAAATAGTTGTGGTTACGAAACATACTTTCGGTTTGGTTTGATGACTAGTGTAGTTCCTAATTAGGATTTACTGTGAAAATGAATGTAGGCAGTTTTGTTTATAGATGACAACATTGTAGGAAACATCAAAAACATATATTTAAATCAAAACAGCACAGCACAAACATTAAACACTCTTTTTCTATATCATCTTTTCCAAAACACAACCGTTACAACTTTTCCCTCTCTTACATCTGTTGCCACTCTCCAACAGAGAAACTTACCTCTCATGGAGTTTGATCATGACGCAACATTCTCCCCACCTTGAGTTTGGGGATACAAACTCAAAACAGTAAACATAAAGATAATATATGCATACAATTTGAGATAACAAAGAAGTACAAATATTTCAAAATATTGGAACGCAAATTTAAATCAATATTTTAGAATTCAAGTATAGAAAGTTCAAAAGTTTGTTTAGAAGTTTATAAATCCAGTCTTTTAACTAGTTTTATTTCTCGTCCTGAGCTAGTCACGGGAACAATTTTATAAGAGTCTGTATTGAGCTCAGGATATTCAGTTACCACTTCCGGAACCTTCCGATTTTCCGATACGACTTGTTCGTAGTTTGGTTTCAATTGAAAAGGGTACAGTTGTTGGATTGGTCTTAGTACGTTTCCCTTTTCAATTCGCAGTTTAACAAGTCTGATGATTCCATCTTTTCCTGCAAAAGGCCCAGTACTCTTCCTAGCAGCCAATGCAGCTCTTTTTTATCATCTGTACCAATTAAAACTATGTCACCTACATTTATGAACATAGTTTATGAACGAAGGAAACCCAAAAGAACGATTATGATGAACGAAGGAAACCCAGGTACTCCCTTTTAAACCTTTGTTTTAGATTTTCCCGAACCTTCTGAATATATCTCCATCTCAAAACAATATTAGTCTTTTCAATTTGGTCCAAATCGGAAACATTATTCAATGGAATATCCTGAAGAAACATAGATGGGGTCAAAGTTTTCAGCTCTTGTTCCTCAGATATGTAAGTTAGGGGTCTGCTATTCATGACAGATTCGCACTCACAGACGAGGGTCTGCAATTCCTCGAGAAACAAACAGGAGCGCCCAAGATTTTTTCTTAAAAGATCTTTCAAAATTCCAATCAAGCGTTCCCAGAAACCTCCCCACCATGGAGAGGAGGGTGGGTTGAACTTCCAACGAATTTCCTTGACACTAAATTCACTTTCAATTGTTGTCCAATCTAATTGTTTCGAAGCTTTGTTTAGTCCTGTAAAATTAGTACATCACAGAAATTCGTCCTGTTCCGGCAATAAACCTACGCATAGCTTGGATGAAGTCATTTGTACTAAGTGAAGGTATTAGTTCTAGATGGACAGCTATAAATACGGCACAAGTAAAAAGTACTATCCACATCTTTTGTTTAGATTTAGTCAACAGAGGTCCAGCTAAGTCTACTCCAGATACTTGAAAAACTGCTGCTAACTCTGTTCGATCTTTTGGAAGAGGCGGAAAAGGTACTTCAAGATGTTTCATTCTTTGCCTTTTACATGTTAAGCATTCTTTGATAACACTCCGGATAGTCCTTTTCCCTTTCACTATCCAAAATCTTTCCCGCAAAATAGTCAGAAGAGTTAATGTCCCAGCATGTTTGTTAGAAACGTGTTCTTGGGCTATAAATATTCTTACTGCCAGGAGTCTTGATGGTAGAATTATTGAAGAAATAAAATATTTCGATTCTTCTTCATTTATCAATCTAGATTTCAATCGTAAAATTCCTTCTTCATCTTCAAATACTTGAAGACCTCTCAAATTTTTTCGTGTTTCTTCATTAGAATAACATTCTTTTTGTACTACACGAAAAATAATCTTTTGTGCATTTAACAGTTCCTCATTTGTAAGTTCCGTATATTTTCTGAAGCCTTTGGCCTTTGGTTGAAAACGCAGTACCCAAGCCAAAACCCTAATCATCTTTGAATATCTAGAAAATCTTCTGGCTAACTGTAATGAAATTGACTCTAGCTCTGTGTTATTAGCAGAGATGACTGACTTTCGTTTCTCTATTTCTACTTCTTTCTCGTCAATATTTATAGCTGACTTTGGCCACTGTTCCTTCGGATTCTGTAACCAGGCTGGTCCTTGCCACCACTTGCATTTTTGAAGTTGTTTAGGTCCACAACCTCTTGATAAAATGTCTGCTGCATTCTGGTCAGTTGAAATATGGAGCCAATCTTCCCAAGTCGTCAATTTTCTTATCTCACTTATTCTGTTGGTAACGAATACCGACCACTGTTCTCGACGAATTATCCACGTAAGAACTGTGGAAGAATCAGTCCAAAAGTAAGTCTTGATGTAGGGAAGTTTCAGGGATTGCTTCATAGAACTAAAAAGCCTAGCGCCAATGACAGCGGCTATTAATTCGAGACATGGAATTGTAATGGTTTTCATTGGAGCTATTCGTGATCTGGCTTGAAGTAATTGGACAGTCACTGAGCCCCTACTGTATTCACTTCTTAAGAAAATGCATGCCGCTTAAGCTGTCTTACTGGCATCGACAAAAGTATGGATACTTAAGTTGGATTCCTCCATCACACCTAACCATCTTAGAATATTTATATTTTTGAAGTATTTCAGTTGCTTCCCCCATTTTAGAAATTTCTTCTTTATTTCATCGTTCACTTCATCATCTTATGATTCTTTGGTTTTCTTAGTGGATTGCAGCAAAACCTTAGGCTGAATCATAACAGGTGCCAAGAAACCTATGGGATCAAATACTCGACTAACCAATGAAAGTATTTTCCTTTTAGTTATCTTTTCTTTTTCATCAAATTTCAAAGATTCTGAGCCTATTTCTAAGGTATCTAAATTTGTGTTCCAAATCAATCCTAATACTGGTGACGTTGCATTTTGTGAAGATGCAGGAACGGCAGAACTTTCCCAGACTCTGAGATCAAACATTCCTTCTTTCTTTGCATTAGTTGCAGATTCGATGAATGTTTCTAGTTCGGCATTATTTTTTACACTAGTTACGCAATTATCGACATAAAAACTATGTATTAATTTTTTAAGAAATTCTTCAGAGTAACGTTCTTTAATTGATTCTTTTGATAAATGATGATTAATAACTGCCAATAACAGAAAAGGACTGCTGGTGATGCCAAAAACAACTCGAGCATGCCGGAAAGTTCGCATATTGCCCTCATTGTCATACCAAAGAAATCGTACGAAGTCTCGATCTTTCTCCTGTAAGGATATTTGTAAAAAAGCCTTTCTGATATCTGAAATTACACCAATTGGTTTCAGTCTAAATCTCGCCAAAATAGAAGGGATTGTTTCAATTAAATTATTTCCAGTCTCCAAACAGTCGTTTAATGACGGATGGTTATGGATCTTAGCAGAGGCATCAAACACCGGTATTATCTTGGTTGTGGATGTTTCTTTGATAACGGGTCGGTGTGGAAGGTAATGAGTACCAACAAGTAACTCAGTTCCAGGAACTTCCTCAATAACTCCTTCTTTTAACCATTCTCTAAAGATTTCATGATACTTTTCTCTAAAACCAATTTGTTAAAACTTCCTGGTAGTACATTCAAGTCTTTTCAAGCACAACTCATAATTGTCTGTTAGAAAACGCACGATCCACTTTCCAAGGCATATGGATCTCGTATCTCCCATCTCTCTTCTGCCGAATTGTTTCTTGAAAGTGAAACATGACAGCCTTTTCAGTTTCCTCTCTTGAATTTTGCTCAATAGGATCCCGTATACCAAGTAGTTTCAGATCCCACAGTGAAGAAACAGGAATATCTGCTTGAGATAACAGGGTTACGATATTCATACTTGCATCTTTTTCGTCGGTATATCGGGGTACTTTACCCATCAAAGTCCAACCTAACTTGGTTTCTAATGCTACTAAGCCAGTCTCTAACTCTTCTCGTCGACCAGTAATTAACTTACCGGCAACGTCTGCACCCAAAAGTACCTCAATGGGCCCTGTGTTTTCTTGAATATCGGTTAATAATATATTTTTAGTTTTCAATTCCTGTATCCAAGAACCATTTTTTACACTAGAAATATCATTACAAATGACATCATGATCTAATGCATCTAATTTACAAATATAGTAACCATCAAGACTACTCAAGTAAATTTTATAACACTTGTGTTTATACATCCTTGTGTTTATACATCCTTGTTTTCGTTCCGCCAAATAAGGAATGGCGAAATTCCTCTTCCCTCTACAAATTAAAACCCAAATCTTCAGCAGTAGATTTCAATATATATGATTTTTGCGATCCCGTATCGATAATAGCTCTCGTTTTACGCTCTTTCTTGATGCCATGTACATTTACAACAAGAGTTTGTAATATAACTTCATTCGTTGCCCCAGAATGTAAAGAATCAACTGTTTTTCATTAATATTTTTAGCATTTACCTCTTGTTTGGGTGAATTAGATTTATTACATACGTTTGGACACATGAACTTTAAATGTCTTTTAGAACACAATTGACACGTTATTTGAGATCGACATCTAGAAGCAAGATGACCCTTAGCCAATCAGACCCGGCACAATCCTTTCTTTTTTATTATTGCGATCTTTTCCTCTAGTGGGATGAAAAAAGCTCTTTTACAAAAGCGATTTGCATGAACCTTGAAACAAAACGCACATGTATCGTTTGATTCTTGAATGAATAATTCAGCAGAAGGTGAGATCGAACGTTGGCTCTCTGCCAAGTACTTGCGGTTTTCAGACGCTAATATTTCAGATCTACTAAATTTTATTTTTTCTTCTGATTGCACTTCGCTCTTCAGAAACGAAACTATAGCATCCAGTGTTGATATACTCTGTTCGGAGTCAATATTTTTTCTTTGTCTTTCAAAGGATCGCAATATATGGGTCGGTAATGAACTTTCGACTAAAGGATATAATATTACGGCACACTGATCTGTAGTTACACCTAAACTACTTAGAGCCCGAAGTTGAGTAGAAAGTTTATTATACAAAATGCTTAAAGAATCTTGTTTCTTTTTAATAGCGTTACTTAAAACAAGTTTTAACAATTCTCGTACATAAAAGTCAATTAATAGTTCTTTTTCGTCCATATCTTTCAGTTAAGCTTTCTATCGCCAAAGGGTAGTTTTCATTCGTAATAGGAAAAGATTCAACAAGCTCTCTAGCTTCTGACTTAATTTTTGTCGACTGAATTAAGTAATGAAATTTATCACAATCAGTTAAATTTTTATTTTCGTGTATGTTTTTAAACTGATTCCAGAAGGTTAACCAATCTCGTAATTCACGGCCAAATTCATACAGTTCAAACTTCAGGAAGTCGCGGGGAAATCATTTTATACGGATTCTCGCACACAGTTAAATGAGAATTATTGTTAGAATTGCTACTTTCTTTATTGTTTTGTTTGCTTCTAATGATCTCTAATACTCGTTTAGACTTTGGTTCCATTCTCAAAGCCTTTTCTCTATATTCTTCGACAATATTAAATTCCCTTTTGAATTCTGTTTCATCTGTCAAAGCATCTAAATAATTATTATGTGTCAACTCTAAAGAGTCCGTTTTTTGCTTAAACAAATGTAAACATGTTTCAATTTCTTCTGCATCAGGATTTTCATTAATCAACGCACTCTCTAACTTAGTATATGATTTCGTAAATGAAGTACGCTGTGCTGTTTTATTTCGTTTAATAATTTTCATTTTTACTATCTTATTAAATCAGTTCATGCATTCAATGATAAATGTCTATGTTCAATATCTAATTATATCAATAACTTCAAAATAAAAATTCAATTTTCTTACCGTTATCAAACTCTAAAACAAAACCAGCCCACCCGGGGGCGTCAGAAGTGTAATTCCTATTAGAATTTTCTGTGAAAATGAATGTAGGCAGTTTTGTTTATAGATGACAACATTGTAGGTAACATCAAAAACATATATTTAAATAAAAACAGCACAGCACAAACATTAAACACACTTTTTCGCCATCATCTTTTCCAAAAACACAACCGTTACAGCTTTTCCCTCTCTTACATCTGTTGCCACTCTCCAACAGAGAAACTTACCTCTCATGGAGTTTGATCATGACGCAACAACTAGTATACTTTTATTTTGAATATAAATTAGATGGAAAAGTGTTTTCATTATATGTATAATATACATATATTCTCTCTGTCTGAGTTGCATTCATACGAGATTTTCTTTTGTGTTTTCTTATAAATTAAATATTCTATTTGCAGGAAATGTATGTAAATTTAATTATTCATTACAGCATTACAGCTGAATACTCTAATTGATTTCGTAACTCATTTTTTTTATATATAGTTTCTTTGTCAAATGTTTTCTGTGTTTTAATTTAAAGCATCAGTGTGTTAGAAAAGCTATTTTGATTTTTTTTTTTTAAGAAAAAAAAAAAGAGAGAAATTTTTACTTCTATCACAAACTGAACTCAATAATAGAAAGCATTGTCTTTTCTCACAAAGGGAAAGAAAGAGGATTTGAGGAGATTGGCTTGGGAAATGGGATTCATTGTGGCAGAAGATTTACGCATTTTGGATATTAAAAAACTTATCTTAAATTCCGAAAAATATGAAGAAAATTCAATTAAGAATTTGCTCATGAATATAATTAAGGAACGGCTTGAGAAAAATAAAGAAGCTGAACAGATATCAGAATAAGAAAGGAAAAGAATCTGGGTTGGAAGCAGAACAGGAAAGAAGAAAAGCGGAAATGGATTTTGAGTTACAGCAGTTGAAACTACAACTTGAAGCTAAAGAAAATGGAGTTCCGCAAGGTAATGACACTGAGAATTCAGAGCAGCCGAAATTAGAATTGAAGAAACTGATTCCCAGTTTTAACTCGAAAGAAGATGACATGGCGATATTTCTCAAACTGTTTGAGAGACAGCTGAAATTTTTAAAAGTACCTGATAGCTAATGGGTTGCTTATCTAATTGGAGCCTTACCGAGTGACATAGCTACACTCATTGCTAGGGAAACCGAAGAAGAAGCACAGGACTATGCGCATGTCAAAGAAATGTTTTTGAGGAGATTCAAGCTCTCTGCGGAAAAATTCAGACAACTCTTCCGTCAACAAATAAGAAAGTTCAAGAGAAAACTTGGAGAGATTATTATTTTGAAATAAAAAGCTATTCATAAGGATGGCTAAACGAACTGAAAATTGCAAACTACAACCAATTAAAGGACTTAATCATATTTGATCAAATTAAAAGACGTGTACCTCCCGAAGTGAGAGATCATTTCTTAGACGACTGTTCTGAGCGAGTGTCACCTTCTGAATTAGCAGACAAATTGGATATCTATTGCTACAATAGAAATACTACTTCTTCAGTAAAGAAGACGGCTAATTCAAGAGAATACCCTTCTAAACCTTACACTCCGAAAAGAAGCTCATCTGATAGCAGATTTGACAAAACCAATCAAACCGGTTCTACATCATCTTTCAGTAGAGGTGATAAATTGAAAACTGATTACAGATCAGAGAGACTATCGGTATCGTGTTATGGATATGATAAGCCAGGTGTTACGAAACTCAGATGTCCAAATGCAAATCAACAGAGAATAAGGACTCAGCAAATTTTGGCAACATCAGTTTGCATTCATGCTCTTCAACTCCAAATGAAAGTGCGGTGCTGAAGTTAGCTGTAAATGGCACATGGGGAACTGCATTCACCGATACTGGAGCTAGTCACACTTTTGCTGGAGAAATCTTATACCTCCTTTTATAGAGAGAGGGAGCCAACTTTCAGAAAACTCGATTCTCTATGTCCCTTGCTGACGGCCAAAGTCCGAGGTGGAAGTCTACACAACCAGTGTAGTTATCATACTTAAAGGACGTGTTATCCGTACACCACTAATAGCTTTGCCTTATGCTATAGGAAACTGAACACTTTTGTGGATGGACTTTTTACAAAAAACTGGCATTGTTCTGAACCTCAAACATCGCAACTGATACTTTAGTGACCCACCTCATCGAACTTATGGTTTTGTTAAAGAAGTAATTGTCCAAGAAGTCCAAAGCCGACCCAACATTGAGGAAAATACATGCCTTCTGCTCGATGACGAAGGTAAATGTCTGAGACCTGAGCAGAGGAATAAATTGATTACATTATTAAATATGTACGAAACTGTCTTTGAACCAAGGGGGAGAGCCCACTCCCTTCATGGAACACCGTATCAACACTGGAGACAGTCCTCCTGTCTCTGTGCCTCCCTATAGGTTACCATCAGCAAAGAAAGAGTTACTTAAGAAAGAATTTGATAAACTTTTGGAACAAAACGTCATAGAAGAGTGTGAATCCCCGTATGCTGCGCCTGTGGTGCTCATTCCCAAAGCGAATGGGAAAATTCATCTGTGCATTGATTATAGAGGTCTTAATGCTACGACAGAGGTTGACTCTTATCCAATACCTGGAATGGATGACCTACTTCACGAAGCGAAGCATACACCTTTTATGACAGCTATAGATTTACAATCAGGTTACCCCCAGATGAATGTCTGTGTTTCTGTCAGAGACAAAACAGCATTCGTGTGTCCATTTGGAACTTTTCGCTATCTTCGAATGCCTTTTGGTTTGAAAACGGCTCCAGCCACATTTCAGAGACTGATTGACAAGTTCCGTAGTGGCCTAAGTGATATTCTCATTCTTTCTTACTTCGATGATATCATAATTCTGTCGGAAAGCTTTGAAAAGCATCTCCATGATCTCAAAGCTGTATTTGAAAGACTTTTACTTTTTAAACTACATACAAAACGAAACAAATGTAATTTTGCTTGTGATAGAGTGAAATATCTTGGACACTATATCACAAGTTCAGGAGTGGAAGTGAGCCCTGAAAAAATCTCAGCTATCAGGGAAATGTTTCCTCCCAAAAACGTAAAGCAGGTGCAGTCATTCCTGCAAACCTGTTCGTGGTACAGAAGATTTATTCCTAGTTTTTCAGAGGTAGCTAGACCTCTCAGCAATCTCACTAAGAAAAATCGAGATTGGTCTTGGGGAGATGAAGAAGAAAATTCTTTTGAAACTTTGAAACAACTTCTATCCAGTCCTCCCGTTCTGAAACAGAGTGATGCCACGAAACCTTACGTTCTTCGGACAGATGCTAGTAACCATGCCATAGGGGATGTCCTCTTGGAAGACATCCCCTAGACTTGCTCTTCCTCGCCGTAAAGGCGAGGAAGAGCATCCTATAGAATATGCAAGTAGACTATTAACTACTGCTGAGAAAAATTACTCCACTATCGAACGAGAAGCTCTTGCCGTTGTTCGGGCACTAAACAAATTTCTAGGTTACATTGATGGCCAAGAAATTTACTGTAGCATCCGATCACCAACCTCTAAAGTGGCTCCTGACTTTAAAGTCATCATCAGGTAGACTAGCGAGGTGGGCGCTACAACTCCAGTCATTCAACCTGAAAATGGAATATATCCCAGGAAAAGCAAATGTCATAGCAGACATGTTATCCCGTCCCGTTTGTGGACATAAGGAAGAGTTCTGAGAAGTGTATAGTGTGACTGTTAACATGCCTAGTCATCGCACTGAGGATATACAAGAGGAACAACTAAAAGATGAAGACATTAAGAAAATTGTTGAATCTTTTGTACATCCCGTGAAAGATGAAAATATACCAAGACTAGACGGGGTTATATAATGAATCGAGGACTCTTATATCGGTATTCCCCTTACTCTGAATCAGAAGAAGCCCAGCTAGTGATCACCTCCCATGAACGTAATAGGGTTCTTCAAGAGTATCACGACTCTCCAACTGCTGGACATTATGGAGCCAAGGAACTTACCATCGAATTTCTCAGAGGTATTACTTCATTGGAATGCGAAAGTATATTCTGGACTATGTTAAAAATTATAATGAGTGCAATGTCGAATCAGAAACCATCTAGTTTGCTGAAGACTCCAGTGTACCGTCAACGTTTTGAGATTCTTGCTGTAGACTTGTTTGGTCCCTTACATGAGACTTCTGACAGTAAAAAGTGGATTCTTATTGTTGAGGATTACACAACAAAGTTGGTTGAGCTCTTTGCATTACCCAGCTCCACAGGAAAAAAAATGTGCTGTCACTCTTCTTGAGGAAGTCTTTTTGCGATATGGCCTACCCTGGCGCGTTTTCAGTGACAACGGAGCACAATTTGTCAATGCAGTTATGCAACAGGTGTGCTATCTGCTAGACATAAATCAAGTGTTTACTCCTGTTTACCACCCACAAGTCAATCCAGTAGAACGACAAAATCGTGATCTAAAACATCGACTAAGCAATCCTAGTTGGAGACGATCACATAAAATGGTCCGAGAAGATTCCAGCTATTCACTTTGCAATGGATACTTATATAAGTGAAACCACCAATCAGACTGAGGCTTTTATTCAGTTCGGTCGAGAACTTCGGACGACTGATGACATTAATCATATTATTAGGAGTATCATTCAGAATGATAACTTTGTAGCCGAAATTACTCCGTATCTAAAAAGATTTGCGAACCTTACGAAACAAATAAAGGAGTGTGTAGAATCTAAACAAGACTATCGTAAGCAATACGCCGATAAATGTCGTATGCCTGGCTACAAATTCAATGTAGGTGACAGGGTTAGGGTTAACAAACATCCTTTGAGTAGCTCTACACAACAAAGATCATCACAGTTTATGCCACGCAGAGATGGTCCCTATGTTATTCTCAGCCAAAGACCTCTTACAACATTTGAGGTGGCCAATTCCTGAGGATCCTGATGTTCCCATTGGGGTTCATCACACCTCAGCATTACCTCCTCAGGGTCCAGCAACTACGCCTCTAATTCCTCTTCGTAAAAGAGACAGGCCGAGAAAAACTCTGCCTGGCTCCTCGCCGAGGCGGCGTGAGGGCCAGAGGGGGAGACTGTAACAGCCACCATGAGTGTAACTTTAACTAGACTGTTAACTGGACTGTGGTGACGTTGAGAAAGAGAGACTTCTTCCCAACCTCTAGTTTGTTGTTATGCGTGTGTATGTTTGTTGCCTGTCGTGATGTCTTATATGAATTCCTTATAAGTATTACCGTGATGTATATCCGCGTGCTGTGAACTGAACCAAATAAAAACCATGCTCTTTCAACCTTCTAATTTTCATTCAAGATTCCACGCACTCATGCCACTAGCTACAACAGTAAATTTAAAATAAAGTATTTGAATTTCGTGTTTTGTAAGAAACACAAAATTTACTACATAAATAAACATTTAAATCATTTCTTTTTAAACGCTTTTGGGGATTGGAATGCTGTTCATCACAATCACTTTGGCGACGGGGTTCTTTTTGGCGATATTTTGCCAAGTGTGTCTACCCTGTTTTCTCTGCACTGTGAAGCCTTTAGACTTGGCAACCATTTTGATTTTTCAATTTAAGTTAGAAAAGTTCAGGGCCCCCCCCCCCTTTTTTTTTTTTTAAATAACCTCTTTCTTCTGACGGATCGTAGATGAATTGTTTATTATGTAATGGTTTTTTTGGCCAATTACGGTACATTGATTTTCGCGCCTTGGTTTCGAAACCGAAACTCTTATTTTTTTCGAAATTTTTCGTGTTTTTTTATAGAAGTTCGTTGATTACGTTACGAGGTTTTTGCCAATTAGGGATTTCGATTCGTTACGCTGTCATTTCTAAACTGAGACTTTTGTAAATTCCTAGAACATTTGGGATAGACCAATATTTTATTCCTGGACTGCTTCGAATGAAGACTTTTGTGGATATTTTATTCCTTTTTGGAGTGTTTCATTATATGTGAATTTCTCTTACTGGATTATTTCTTGGATTGATTTGTATTTCTCCCTGTCATTATTCTGTGTATTTTCTCCCGATTCTAAGTACTTACAATGGTTGCAAGTATGAGTTTGAAAGTGGAGTGAATGTACGTTAAATATTTTATCATATTTGGGAATTTGGGTTCGTGATTAAGTTGCAAGAAATATGGAGAAAATCGTTATTATGTTTGTAGATGCGTTAGGAGAGGTTCTATATTTTTCCTTAATTAAATTAGATGTATAATTTTGTTCCAAGTAACAAGATAGTGTTTTGAATAGTTTGTTAAGAGCGAAATGGAAAACCAGTTGTATATCGTTATGTTTTGACGAAATAGATAATTGTTTTTTGTGAATAATAACTTTTTGATGCTCTTTGAGTAGCTAGATTTCGTTTGGTAGGTGGTGTTTAAAGGAGTTTGTTGATCGGAATATTCTCTTAAAGAGAGAGAGAGAGAGATCTATTTTAATGTGCATGATAATGTGAGACTAATTAAATAATGCCGTAGAGTGAAAGGAAGGAATTTTGTTATTTGTTTTGTCAACAGAAATGGAGATTTGTTTTTATGTTCATTGAGAAACGAGATTAAGGTTTGGAAGGTGCTTATGAATAAATTTTAGTTAAATAAAATCTGGTTGTGATTGAAAGGAAACCGAAAGAGGAATAATTCATGTTGCAAGCATTAATGCTTTCAAACAATTAGGATTTCATGATATATTAGTACAATTTTCTCGGAATCCACCTAAAAAATAGGTAAGGAAATTTTTTACTTATTTTCCCTTTTTTGAGCTTCGCGGACTTACGTTCCTCCCCCTCCCCGAAAAAATCGCTAAGTTTGGTGCTTTTTGAAATTGTTCCAAGTGGTTGTGCTAAACTGCATTTCACGCGCTTTTGGCTCTAAATCGTATTACTTATCATTGCCTTTATTTGACAAAAAAATACAAAGATAAATTAAATTAGTTTATTTGATATATACCTGTAACATGTATCCAAAATTATAATTTAAAAAGAGCTAATTTTTGCGAGTCATCCAATATCCATAATAAGTATCCAAGCGTTCGGTGCGACGAGGTTCACATCCAGAGAAAAAATGAAACATTTGGCATCATAATCAAAAGAGTCGCTGATATGGGAGAGAGAAATATTTGGCTAGATAACCCTATAAAATGCTATCCCCTCGTGGCTTTCCCCTCTTCATCTTCTATCCCCCCTTCTCCCCCCGAGCAATCGCCTCTCTTTAACGAGCTCACCATTGTTGCTTTCATCAAACACAAACCAATCGATACTTGTTGCCCTACATCCCTTCATTCAATCAATCAAACCAATCGATACGCGCACACACCCTTGCGGGGGCATCGTTAAAGAGAGGGCGAAATGGGTGTGGCTCTTCTGAGCGAGCACTTCCGGTCGGTACACTCAAAGGAAAACAGATTGTTTCTCATTGGTGCGGGAGTAATGTGGTTTTTAGGGGGGGGTTGTCTGTTTTGGCTTTTTAGCGCTTTTTATACATTTACAATTCGTAGGGAAGGATTGAAATACAAAAAAATCCTAAATTCTTCTAATTTTTTTTTCCTTTTACTTAAAATCTAAATAATTTTGAGCTTCCTTTCATTGATGAAACATTTTTCTTTAAAGTTTAATGAAAACAGGATATAAATCATAAAAATTTAAAATTACAAGTGTTTATTATATATATATACTATGATTCATATTTATGTATACTTTAAAAAGAAATTAATTTTTATACATATACAAGTTAAATCTTTATCTAAAGTACTATATCTCAAAAGATAAATAATATTTAAAAATATGCCTTTATCAACATAATCCCTGTCATATAATTAAATTTCTTATGCGGATGTATTTCTGAATAAAAATTTAATCAAATTAATCGGATACTATATTTTCTTTTCATTTTAAAATTAATTATACATTTATTTCGTTTTTATAAAATAAAATAAATGTCATAAAGCTTATTCATTAATCTCTCTTCTTTCTTAAAACATAGTTTGAAAAACGTGGTTAATGCTGTTGTCCAACGCATTTACTAATACATTTAGGCACATGAAGTTTTAATAGTTATCTCTTTCAAAATTAATAAATATTGATTCTTTGAATGAAATTAAAAAAAAACAATTGAGCTATGAAAAATTTGATTTTGTTTGCTTGAAACTAATTCTCGAAATAAGAATGCCGTGTTAATAAATTTGGGTAAAAATTAAATTTAAAATTATTTTTTTTTTATTTTTTTTTTTTTTTTTTTTTTTAAATATTTGAATAATCAGACAGTATTGCCATACTTTCAGCAACAAATCAGAATTCCAAAAATTTCAAAAGAAATTGGCTTATTCCATTTTTTTTATTAAAATAAACATTCACAATCCATGAATACTATTTGCACTAGTTCGTATCTCATTTAAACTAACGAATTGTTGATAAAGCCGTGACCAGCGAAATCTTGGCCTACTCAGACGGTGTGCAAAATCTATATTTACAAAAATCAGGAGATTAGCATAAATTATAAGAAAAGTAACATTGGATTTTTTTTTTATTGGAAATAAAATATTTATGCGTTCTATTT
>BMAW01009227.1:0-16687 GCA_019974015.1 Nephila pilipes | reverse complement strand
CTATAAAACCTTATAAGGTTCTTTAATAAATTAGAAAAATATTTCTAATGCGAGCCATTTTTTGGAAAATTTTCAAAAGCTCTTATAATTATTAAAATTTTTCCAAAACAATTAAGCAATTAAAAGACAAAAATAATCTTTATTTTTATGGGAAACCATCATTTGACTGTTAAGAAAAACTAAACAAACAAAGTATGCCCTTTTAGAACTACAGAATGATCTTCAAAAGGGTAAATAATTTGGAATTTTCTTCTATCTTCTTTCGAAATTCACGACAATTTAAGTTTCATTGTTCTAAGAACACTATTTCATTTGAAGTACAGTTTTAATATGTCTTCTTAAATACGCCGAATTACAATAATACTCCCACCATTTTTTTAATAGAATCCTCAGGCAGAAATGGGCAAAACTTTTGGAAAAAGAAAAAAGAAAAACTTACAGAAAATTTTCCACTTTATCAAAAATTCAAAAACAAAATTTTCTCTTCTATTAAAGGGTTTTGTGCTGCGTTTCCAGAGAAGCCGAATATTCATCCATTTTAACGACATGTTTTCGTTTTTCCGTGGTGCGTGCAAGGGAGAAGGACAATGTATACCTGGAGCAAATGCCAACAGTAAGAATATTACTGTTATAATATGTCCTTTAAATTGTAGTTTTTCCCCCATTAAAATGTATTTTAAGTAAAAGAAAAACTCTAAAAAATATTTTACATTCCGTTCCAGATAAGTCAAATTTTTATCTCAGAATATAAAATATCTTCAGAAATAAAGTCACCTTTGCAAATTGAATCCTATAGAGAGCTGCTGCGATCCGATATAAGACAGTAAGTGTCTTTCGTGTAGTACAGATGTTGTAATTTTTTTGCATTCTTCTGTAATTTAGCTTTAAACATAACGGTAAGTTTCATTCTTTCTATGTATTAATAATGACTAACATTATAAGTTTAGTGTGCGATAGCCAAACTGAACAAACTCCTGCATATAATGTTTAAAATTATTCCAAGTCTTATATTGAGTTGATATTAGAAAGTGGTTTGCAAAGTTGTGAATGCATATCTAATTCGCACGCTTTGTGATAAGAATTTGAAAATATGAAAATGTATGAAAGTTGATTTCCATATTTTTTTAATGTTTTTACTGTAAGAAAAGGACAAGTAACGGTTTAGGCTAAACGTAACATTTGAATTAATGGAGCTGATATAAATATATAAAGTTTTAATTATTTTCTTTAAACAGTTTTAGGTATCAGTGATCAGCTCCAGAATCCATCTTACCACTATGCAACATATTAAGAAAATTTTCATCATCATATGCAACATATTAAGAAACATCAAGAAAATTTTCGGATAAACAAATGAAAGACATATTGATGATGCTACAAATGTGCGCTAATGCTGGAAGAAGTTTCAGAATTAGGTGAAGATTTTCCGGTTCTTCAATTCAAGTTTCAAGGTTTGATGTCTCCTGGATTTGAAGATGGAGAGCTCTCCCTTGATTTGCAGGATTCCCTCCAAAGCGAAATGATGACGAATTTGGAGGGAAAACAATTTGTGTTGATTCTACCCACGGAACCAAAGCTGTGATTTTAAACTAATAACTCTACCAGTGATGGACGATTTCTGAACTAGTATAATTTAAGGAAAGACATAAGCACAAACAAATCTCAAAATACTTTTCTAATAATTAAAAGAATATAGAAGATGAAAACACGATTTAAAAAAACTGAGGATTAGGGCTATTGGCGAAACCTCATTAAAAAAAACGCATCGAGATTCCTACCTCTTGGGTGATGTGGAAACGGAATCCATCGTAAATGTCTCCATATGTAAAATTTTAATGTAATTATTTCTAACTGAATGTTTTAGAACAACATATATTTTTGTATTACTTATATTTCAATATTTGTTTAATTAAATTAACTAATTAAATTCGCACCTTTTTAATGGAATAATAAAAAAAATTGTTTTCGCAGCTTTTAAAGAGTTATTATTATGAAAAGGATTAAGAAATATAGATAGTAAATGAGATATAGTAATAATATATTAATGATATAATAGCGCAGAGAAACGTGAATAAGATCAAAAATATTTAACAAGTAGTTTCATTTGTGATTTTAGGTAGTTAAATCCAGGCCAACCGAGATAATTTTAAAATAAATATTACTAACAAGACTTATTTGTTTTTCAATACTTATTGGAATAAATTAAAAAATTCAAATATTAATGAAAGTAAAGTTCTTTTTTTGAAATCTAAATAAAACTTTGTATAACAAGTATCATTTTAAAATTTTATTTAACAAATTAACAGATTCTACGTCATTTGAATCTCATTATTAAAATATTCTAACTTTAATTTTAACACATTTTATTTATTATTACATTTTATTTATCATTCTAATGTTAACACAATATAATTTCTTACGATATTTCTCGGATTCATTCCATTATTTAAATATATGTAGGTTAACATTCTTAGAGATATCCAGCGCATTTGTTTGTCATTAAACGTTATAGAAAATCAGTTATACTTTTTGGTAATTGTTCTAATGATTCATTAGTAGTTGCTTCTTTTAGAGTTAATTAAAAAGTCATTCTAATCTTATGAAGAATCATAAATTACTTCTTCCTCACAAAGAATTAAATAATTCATAAGAATCCTTTTTATTTTTTTCTAATAAAAATGCTTTGACAATTCCTTCTAAAGTGATATACTGGATTTAAAGACTTTTATTGAAAACTAAAATCAAGTGCGAAATCATATGATAGCAATTTACAAAAAAAAAAAAAAAAAAAAAAAAAAAAAAAGAAAGAAAGAAAAGAAACAAATTGATAAAAAAAAGTATTCTTTGATTTAATTCTCTCCATACATGTTGAAATGTGTGACGAAGAAAATAATTACTAATTGGAAGTAAACGTATTATACCAGGTATTTAAGTATGAAACCGGAATTTGCCCATAGGTGGCGCTAGATGTTGATGCAGTTACCGACACATTACGTCAGCGGTGTCTTGTTATTGTATTGATATCCGACAAAGATTTCCAACTCACAATAACACGAGTTTCATTCAGTAGCATTAGTTTATTAGAGATAAACATGTCGAGTTTTGTGCCAACAAATTACGATTTGCGGACAGCACTACTTTTCTGTTTTCATCTGAAGAAAACCGCAGCCGAATCGCATCGAATGCTTCTGGAGGCATTTGGTGAGCATGCTCTCGGTAAAACACAGTGTTTCGAGTGGTTCAAACGGTTCAAAAGTGGCGATTTTGACGTGAGGAACGAAGAACGTGGAAGACCACCGAAAAAGTTTGAAGACGCTGACCTGCAAGCCTTGTTGGACGAAGACGACGCTCAAACACAACAACAACTGGCGGATCAGTTAAAGGTGACCCGAGAAGCCATCTCCCTTCGGTTGAAAGCCATGGGAAAGATACAAAAGGTGGGGAAATGGGTTCCACATGAACTCAACGAAAGACAGCAGGAAAACAGCAAAACATCATGCGAAATGCTGCTCGCCAGGTTCAAAAGAAAGTCATTTCTCCATCGAATTGTGACTGGCGATGAAAAGTGGATATATTTCGAGAATCCTAAGCGCAAAAAGTCATGGGTTACTCCGGGTGAACCATCAACATCGACGGCAAGACCAAACCGTTACGGACGAAAGACAATGCTGTGTGTTTGGTGGGATCAGAAGGGCATAATCTACTACGAGCTACTGAAACCTGGGGAAACTGTCAATACTCAACGCTACCGACAACAAATGACCGATTTAGATCGAGTTTTGCGTGAAAAACGACCAGAATACCAACAAAGACAACACAAGGTGATTTTGCTGCATGACAATGCACCAGCACACAAAGCAAAACAGGTCCAGGAAACGATAGAGTCGTTCCGTTGGGAGATTCTTCAGCACGCGCCTTACTCACCGGACCTTGCCCCATCCGATTACTACTTGTTTGCATCGATGGGACACGCACTTGCTGAGCAGCGCTTTACTTCTTACGAAGATGTACGAAAATGGCTCGATGACTGGTTTGCCTCAAAAGAGCAACAGTTCTTTTAGCGCGGAATCCACAAATTGCCAGAAAGATGGGAAAAATGTATAGATAGCGACGAACAATACTTTGAATAAGTTACTTTGTATCATATCATTACAATAAACGTGTTTTTTCTGTACAAAAATTCCGGTTTCATACTTATACACCTGGTAAGTATATGTGATGCTTCACTGAATATTGGGTAATGAATTCCTACAAAACAAACTACAAAAATTATACTTATTAAACAACATCGCATAGCTATACTCACGTGAACAGTTGATACCATAATTACACATAAAAATACACATACATAATGAAAAGCAAAATTGATCACATCAGATAATTGTCGAATAATTCTAAACGATCCAAAATAACGCTTTCTGAACCTCTCAAACAGTCCAACTTTTCGAATTGGTGTAAACACCCAAACTAAATCCCCTACCTTGTAGAAGACTAGTCGAAACATCGATGTTAAATAGAACTGTGACTGCAATAAATCGCTTGACAAAACATCGATGTCGCATTCTTAGTCTTTAGCCGTTAGTTGAAGGGAAATATACGAGAGAGAACCACGTTATAAGTTTCGGAATTGAAATAAAACGTAATCATTTTTATTAAAACAAGGTCGCGGTAGCCTAATGGTCATGTGGTCAGTGGTTTTCGTTCAGTAGCGGGTTCGATCCTTGGCCTCTAAAGATTCACCGTGTAGCCGGGGCTGATGCACTTTTAATCTGTCGGGGCCCAAAGTCCTCCCGTTGGCGTGGTGGGTGTGGAAGTTAGGAAAGGAGGCGCCAGCTCAGATGTCGTCTTCGTCACTTGACCGAGGTTGAAAATTACGAGGTCAGTTGCCAATAGCCCTCAAGTTGCTTCTAGTGTGACGTTAATAAAAACTAAACTGAACAAAATTTATTAAAACAATATTGCTTTGTGATGAAATAATTGTCAAATATTTAATTAATATTACTTCAAAATGTTACAGAATTTTCAAGAAATTAGAAAATGTTTTAACATTTCCTATATAAATATCCCTCCCCCTTTATTACATAACATGTGAAATAATAAGCACTTTTTTTTTTTCCTTTTCTTCTCGTGTGTGCATAAGACTAAACTTTAAAAAATTGCACAAATTATTTTTGAATGTGAGCAATTACCATTAAGATGGTTTGACACAATACCTTCTTAAATATGATCTTTCATATTGTCCGTTTAAAAGAATATTTAATGAAATCTCTAATAATTAATTATATGTGGGCTTAAACTAAGAAAAAGTTCCGTAACGATTGTGGATGCTGTTTTGAATTCTATTCAAGAAAGGTTTATCTCCTTAAACGTATGTAGCATATTATTTAAATTGTTCTCTGAATTCAGGAACATGTGCGAAAACGGCGTAAAAAATCTAGTGGAAATTTTGATCTTTCCTTGTAAGCTTCTGATAGCATTTCAATATCTTAGAGATGTTAATGGTGTTGACTCGTGCAGTGAGTTAATAATTTGCTGAATCATTACTGATGAAAATATTACTGATCCTTAATTTTTTTTTTAATTTGTTGGAGAAAATAATTTAGTTTAATCATTTTCTAACTTTTTTGTAGCCTTAAGAATATATTTAACCCAGATGAAATAAATGAATAAGTTTCTCTAAAGTAAACATAATTATATCGTACTCAAGATCGCTTATGTTCTAAAAAAATGAGTAGTTTGGTTCTATTAACCTCGCTCTATCAGAAATACTAGGGCTATTGGCGAAGGACCTCGTAGTTTTGAACAGTGGCAGGTCTTTAGTAGCATCCAGACTCCAACCTACAACACGAAGGACGCAACGCCGACCTCGAGTTAGCCACCGTGACCATCAGGTTATCACATCTACATCCCGGGAACAAAGTCGAATTAATAGAAGTAATACTTCAATCTTGGTTTCATATTACAACAGAATAGGAAATTTGTTCCCCTCCGCAGGAAAAGCATTGTCCACCGTAAATGGGGTTAAAGAAGTATCCTTAGTATCAACTGACATGGTGAGAAATGATGTGTGTTTTAATTTGTCTGTGAATTTCGATTTTTTTTTCTTTATATGGGCAGCTGAAATGAAATTTATTTATAAGAATTAATATATTATATGCACGAATAAATTACTTGTTTTTTAGATATCTGATTAGTAATTTTTTAACATGTGCCAACATGTTGTTGTTTTGAGAAAATAGCTTCAACAAAAATGTGTGGGCATTAAATAAAGGGTACATTTTTTGCGTGTGTTACGTACATAAAAGACCGTCATTATAATACATTACGATTACAATAATTATATTTAGTTAGCTTAAAGTATATTTTTATTGGTAAGATGCATTTAATTTTATATTTTCTCGTTTGCTTTTATTTTAACATGCGAACTGAGTATTATTACCTCCTTTAGTCATAAATCGTTTCCTATTACTTTGATACTTAATATAATAATTGATTTTTTTTCAGGCTGATCATCTGTTTTTTATTCCTTTTTCTGATAAATAATTCTACTTTTTTGAGAATTTAGTGGGGGGAAAAGCGTTAGCACTTGTTAAAAGGAAATTAGCAAAGTCAATTTTAATAAAAACTTTGTTTGTTTTTTTGTAACTCACTTTTAATAACGCTTCAAGCGCATTATTTCCTTTTAGTTCATGTTGTTTATTGTAATTATTATAGTTCGGAATGTTGGCGAAGCAACCTCTTCGTTGTGTATCACATTTTTATTAAATATTTTTTTTCGAAAATGTCAAACATTGCTTGCGGGAAAACTACTTTTAAAGTATTTATTTTAGGTGACAAGAAAAGATCTAGGTATAAAAATATGTACTAAAATTAAAAGAGTTTTGAATTAAAACATAAAAAGGGATTGGTTATGAAAATTTGGATTCAAAATATTTTTTTAATTGTAATTTATTGTGTAAGAATTTACAATGTATTATTTCTAAACATTTTTTTTTTCCTTTTAGGAATAAAGAAAAAAAGCAGGAGGACTTAAAGAATATAATGATTTCTACTTTCAAGTACAACTATAAAATTCTAAGGGGGAATCGATGCAAATCATAACAATTCCGTTGAAAATATTTGAAATTTAACTGAAAAAAGGGAAAACTTCATATATTGATATCGAAGCTTTTATTTTTCTTTGGACATCATTTTTAAGGATATGTAATTGATACACCAAACCTGCATTTTGACTGCTAAAATTAACCAAAATATCATAAAGGTTTTACGGTTTTTGTTGATAAGGATTGACGTATTTTTTTTTTATAAAAATGTTAAAACGTAATTAATCGTGGTATAAAAGAATAAGAAAATTAAGATATCTGTCGATCAAATTCAGTTTCCTGATGTCATTTTTGCAGCATTGCACTACCAAATAATCTGTAATAACGTGTATGTATGTATGATAATATATGTATCTATGTTAGATACTTCGTAGAAGTACAGTTAATATTTTTTCTTTATATATTGATAGTATTTTAATTAATATCGTATTTAGAAGGGACCGTTATAGTTTCTTTAAATAAATTATGTAACATTTGTTTGGCTATTAAGAGATTTGCAATGTACCTGGCCTTAAAAATAATTTATATAAACGTTAGCTTTTACATATGTATTCTTTTAGAATTAAAATACTAACTCATAATGAAATGATTCAAGTAATAAATGATTTGAAATAATTGCTGTAATAAAAGAGAATTTAAAAGACATAAGCACATGGTTAATTTTCTAGAAATGGAACAATAAATTAACATATGAGAAAGTTGATATTTTATGAATTCTTTGAATTAGGAAACTAATATTAAGCAGAATGATTTTTGATGAAAAAATACATTTAAACTTTTACTAAAACTGTAATATAAATTTAGATGCAGCTTATAAAAACGTACAGTAAACCTCATTTGGTAGGAGGAAATTGGACAGTACTTTTTGTGCTTTTATTTTCTTATTTATTAGATTTCTTGCTTTATTTCTATTAACATAAATACAATTTTAATTCATTTAAGTACTCAAGACGACAGATTGTAACAATAATGTACGTTAATTTTTTGAAAGTAATGTACAAGGCGTGTTTTTTTTAGTAAGTAACTTTATTAAACATTTTAGCTGCAGCTCCGCTGTCGCCCTTCCACGCAGCAGCACTGAGTACCCATAATTATTAGCCAGTCATAGACGCCAGCACGAAAGCATTCAATAATGTTATATTAGCACAAAATAATGTAATATTTCGTATTTTGTTGTTTATATCACGTATGGATTTAGAGAAGAAGCATGAATTTTCAAATAAGAAAAATTATCACTCATTTCTAATACATTTTGCATTACTTTTTTAATTATTTTCGTGTTTTCCAAAATTTTTTCGTGTTGGAGTTTCTTCCTACGAGAGTTACTCGAATCTGCTTATGGTAAAAGAAATTTATAAACATAGTTTAAAGCCACATTGTTTTCAATGAGTTTATTTTGCTCAAAACGCTAATTAAATTATTCAAACTGACATTTTACAGTAATCATATACATTTTTATTGAAAAATTACATTCAATGAGTTGGAATTGGTAAAATCGATGGAAACACTTCTAACTCTTTACGTCTTACATGCTTTTATATTTTGAAGCTTAAGTTATTGTTTGAATAAGAAACTTCCATTGGTAATACATTAATGTCATGTCTTCGGAAAAGATATCTTATTGGAGGTTAAAATTACTTTCGGATTGGAAGAAAAATCCGAACATGAATTAATTACTCGAAAAATACAATTTATATCTTTAAAATGTATGATGAAAGGATATTAAGATTTGCTTTATATTGTACGAAACATTTTGGAATCATATAAGTAAATAATCCGGTTCAAACTCTATTCGATTCGTAAATCTTTTTTGGAATTATTTTTCATTCTACCTCCTTGAAATATTAGGTTTTCAATATTTCAAGGTCCTCCCCCCCTCCCACAGATTCAAAGACACAACCAAATCCCTCACAGTTCAAGTACAAATTGTAACTAAGGATTATCATTTATAGTAGACGATGATCGCAGCTAAACAGTAAAACATTGTTCTATTTAGTATAGATTCAGATAATAATCTAATGGCGAATAAACACATGAATAATTAGATTAAATTATTAATTGATATCTATGAAAACTGTACACTCAAAATATAAAAAAAAATAAATCATCTTTATAGTATTTTTTAATATTTTAAAGTAATTTATACCAAATATTTATTGCCATTAAGTATAATTTTTATGCTATTCATATGTATATTAAATTTCTTAATATTGCTATAATCTGAAAACATATTGAGATACGGTCCATCTTAACTCCAAAGTACATATTGTCTTATTCATTTTTAATTGAAAGGCTTCACTAATTTGAAAAAAAAAAGATTCTGACGTCTTAAATTAATTAAATTTTTAAATGCATCATTGCTGATTAAATCTCAAAAATATGTAGAACAATATCGTCACTGATAAGACAACGAGAATTTAATACATGCTTTATACCAAAAATGGAAATAATTCTATTCATTCTATAAAGGAGATCAATACTTTGTGTTATATTTTATTTTGAAAAGGACAACATCATTAAAAATATATTTTACAGGCACAAAATAAAAATAAGCATATAAAGTTCCACTCAGCCATAAATGATAATAAAAAAATGTATTAAAATTTCATTCAATGTAAAGAATATTTTTCTGTAGTTATCTCGCTTTAAGGTACTTTGTTTTTTACGTCATCGGTTTTATTTTCCAAAATCCCCTTTATTTTCAGTATTTTTTTAATGTAAGTTCGCAAAGGTTCTTCTGTGACATTAAATGAGCTGCATCTTCATCGACATTTTAATGTAAATAAAAAGGGAAAAGCCATGTACTCATCAGTATGTTTCGAAATATAAATCTATTTTCTGAAGACATCTGATGCTGATATTTTGAGTAAAATGCTTTCATTTGCATATTTTTTTAAAAAAATCGTAATTTTAAAATTTTATGTGAATGAATTATGTTGAGTTTTTGTACTTTAAGTTACTGAAGTTAGTGTTTTAAGTTATCTTATTCATTGAAAACAGCTTTTTTCACAACTTTATTACAATAGTGAAATAAAATAACATTACTCCGAAATAAATGTATAAATGAGAACTAATTCAAGGATCGTAAAATCGTCCTACACGAAAAAAAAAGTCAGTTTGCTATTAATTTTTCATTAATGATTGACTGAATCCATGGCACATATCTTTCAACTCGCGTGTATATACCAAATTTTTTAGGGCTTGAACAGCCTTCACCCCAACTAACTATTCCTATGAGATACCATCTGTTTAACTTTTGTAATACAAATGGTCCACCACTATCCCCAGAACATGTATCTGGTCTATAACTTTCGGCATAACCAGCGCACAGCATATTATCAGTAATTGCATAATTAGAGCTTTGTTGACAAGAACTGTTATTCACTAGCGGTAAATAGGCTTCTTGAAGTGTCAAAGCCATAATGGAATCACGTACACTAACTCTACCCCAACCAGTAACAACTCCCAAGTCTCCAGGAAGCACTGAATCCATGAAACCAGGAGGCGGAAGACAAATTGGTAATATGCTAGGCTGAAACACTAATGGTTCGTTTAATTTTACGAGAGCTATGTCATGTTCATTTGTCAAGTTTCGTATAGTAGAATCAAGCATGAATTTTGGGTGGATTACCAAATTTTGTATTCTTTTCACTACTTCACCTTTCTCAATTTGTCTTCGTTGCTGTTTCCCAAATTTAACTCTTATTTTCTTGTAAACTTCCTCTTGAGACATAAAAGTCGAATTTAATTTATTAGCAGATCTAAAACAATGAGCAGCTGTGACAACCCATCTGTCAGATATAAGGCTGCACCCACAAAATGGAGGCTCACGATCCATAGACAGCATACACATCCAAGGTGCAGACAAAGGTGCTGCTCGACTGCCATCTATAACTCGTTTCCACCTTCTTGTAGTGCTGACAGGTTGTCCACAGACAAAGCCAGAAGTTCGTTGAGCTAATTTTTCTACTTTGACTATCATACTTTTTATAGAAGAACATTGATGATTACTTTTTTCGAGCATTACACAGGTGTAATTACCCTCTTCTGTTGTTTGTATGTTTGATATATTTAAATAAGTTTTAGAATAAGTTCCATGCTTATCTGATATCACTTCTCCATCTTTTAACCAGTATACTTTGGTTGACAGTGAATTCACTTCGCAGGAAAGTGATAAATTAGAACCAAATACTGCAGATACATTTGTATTGATATTTTTATAAGTTAAATTACATTTGTCAAAAGTCGAGTCAAATGGTTTTATCTGATCAGGTACTACTTTTACAGCTCTCAAGATACTGATTTCGTCAGAACTGATCGTTAAACATACATATAATCCTGGCATTTTGGGTGAGATTACAAGATTATCTTTATTACTTTGGTTGTTTTCAATGAATGAGCCATTTGCTGTCCAGAAATGATGGGAATCTGTGGCTATTGTATCTTTAGAGCAACTTATATTAATAGTTCTACCTGGTAGAAGAGAAACTGATTCAATTTCAGAGGCAGGACATCTCAGATCTAGACAAAAAGAATTGAAACTTTTTTTTAAAAAATCCTAATTATGTTTAAAAAAATATTATTCATTATATGAAACTATTTTTAGATATAATAGCAAAAGAAAGTTTTTGCAGAGAAGCATGCACTTTTTCGGCTAAAGAGAAATCTTTTCTTTCGATATATATAAAAATTTAATTATATTTTCAAGAAATAAAAGCACGATATTTAAATTGATTTTAATTACTTGATTTGCAATTTCTTAGATTTAATTAACTTGATGAAATATTCCAAGAAACTATATAATAAGCTTTTTCAGATTATCTAATCAAGTCACGAAACTTATTACAACCTTTTTTCATTATACGAGTAGGTTTTATACATGTTATTTCTCCTTTTCTTTTTTTATATACACGATTCAAAAACAGAGAAGCGTCAATATTTTGATTCATATTATTCCTTTCTTAAAATAGCTTCATTGTATATTTTAAATGAAAGTAAGTATATATAATTACAAGAGAGCTACAAAAATAACATACCAATTTTTAAATTAAGATTAATTTTGTTATGCTCTACCTTAACCAAAATGAATGAAATCTTTCTACTTCAATAAAACCTCAAGTTGTTGCAGTATTTGGATGTTAAAAATATTGTACAGGAATCTTATAATGCATTTTGTAATGAGTCTATACTAAGTTATTTTGTCACTAATTTGTATTTGGAAGATATACATTACAAAATAATTTATTATCTTACATTATTACAATTGCTCTTGAAGCCCTTGGCTCATATGTGGACATTTAGTTATTTTTTTTTTAAATTATAATTTACTATCATTAATAAAAAGAACAAAAATTTAATGATAAATTGTTCACTACAGAGAAACAAGAAAATTACAAATCTTGTGGTTTTGCTACACTTCTAAAGGTATTTACGGTGTGCAGTTAAGAATATGAAAATAACGCCAGACTGGACGGTATAGGTCATTATCCTAAGAAAAAGGAATTGACAAATTCTCCAAGATGTCGCGACAAAAATTATGCAAATAAAACTCGTTACATTTCTGACAAATGTGAAGAACCGGTATGCCCGGGACGAATGAAATCATTTCACTTATAAATTACTATTACGGCTTAGCGCCACACATGTCGACGTAATAGTTTTTTGTGCATTTGTATTACTTTCCCTGATTTTTTTTTCAATTCCCATCAATATAAAATGAATAAATTATAACAAAACCAAAAATTAAGTCATTTTTTTCTTCTCTCTATAAAAATAGCTCCTGAAAAAGTTAAATTAAATGTTAGAACTCACTATTTCAACATTCTGACAACACATTCTCCTATATTTACTGCTCTGATGTATTAAAACAAGAAAAGAAAGATTTTCCTTTTTGTCTTAAAGAAAGCTCGGATGAAGAAAATAAATAACTACTTATTTATTTACATAAGGTTGTATATTTCTGATGTTATGGAGCAGGACCCGAAATCATTTGCTGATAAAAAAAATTTATATTCCATTATTAAAATAAGTTCGCGTAGTTGTGATATATTTAAATATTTATTACACTGCGTTCTTTAAATTTCGAAATATCATATGAAGAAGCTATTTTTCTCTTTATTACATAAAATTAAAATTCAATTTAGCATTGCCATGTACTGAGTGATTCAGAAGTCAGGATAAACTTTAAAAAAATAATAATTTACGAATGAATAAAGATTAAAAAAAAAATACCCTTAGTTTGCACCAAATGGATGGAAAAGAAGCCAGTTTTTATTTCTTATTCTGACAAATTAGGGGGGGAAAACTGTTTTAGTAGTTTTTTATTTTACTACCAGATGGCGTACAAATAAGAAGTCTCTGACAAGTTATAAGGTACCTTAACAATCGTTCAAAGCGTTGTCCATCATTTAGAAGCACAAAATATCTGGTAAGACACAGCACCATTCACAGCACTGAGCAAAGTTTCTTGTGGTATGATAGACACATGTTGGCGGAGAGCATCTTCTAATGTTGGAAATGATGTCGGCTTGTCTCGGTACACTTTTGACTTGAAGAACACCCGAAACAAAAATTCACATGGTGTAAATCGGCATATCCGGAAGGCTATGTGTGGGGAAGGGATCGACTGATAACGTGATCCTCCCCAAATGTTGAGCAAAGAAGGCAATGAACTGGAACAGTGATATACGGTGATGCTCCATATTGCGTGAAGTAGATTGTGTTTAGTGCATTTCGCACTTTCAATTCTGGATTGATGTTTTTCTGTAGCAATGCTTCATTACGCTCACCAGAGGCAGAAACTGTTTTTAAACGCATCCCTGTGACTTTCCCGGGAAAAAAAATGGTCCGAATAAGAAATCGGTTGTGAGAACACGCCAGATGATCTTTTTAGGTGGTTGCAAGAGTTCTTGAACAAATGCATGTTGTGAGCTCCTCACACAACAGTTGTGTGTGTTAACACTGCCACACATTGTGAAACGTGCTTTATCTAAAACACTATGAAGCCAGTCGTATTGCTGATCCATGTCACTGAATACCTAATTCGCAGTATGTGCTGAGTGGTACTGTCACTAGGTTTCAGTTCATGATTATGTTGCAGCTTGTATTGATATCGTTTCAGGGTAATTCTCAGTGTTCTCCAGACACTCCCGTATGATACACCTGTCTGTCTCGAAACTTCTCTAACACTGTATTTTCCTTGTGCAGCAACCTCCTACATGAACTGTACTGTCTGTTCGATTGTCTGGGCAACACTAGAGAATGCCAGCTTCTTGGTAAGAAGACAGAAGATCTGTAGCTTTAAATTTCTCTGGAATTTCGTTCAATGCACAATATGTTATTGATTCTTTACAATCCCTCAGCCATTCATCTAGCTATATGTCCGTAATTCCGCTGTAAAACTTTCCGAATTCTAATAAAACAGTTTCACATAGAGAGCTTTCTCCACTAAAAAGAACATTTCTATGAGTACAATTTCAACTACAGTTATCTGATGCAGCTGATCTTTTTATACCATCTACTTCTTTTCATAATCCGATATCAGATACGTTATAACACTATCTATTAGTCAAATAAAAAAAAACTTTTCAAGAAGCTTTTGCTATTCTGTCAAAAACAGCCATGTTTTTTCTCATTCGTTTGGTGCACACCGGAGCATTTTATTTTTATTCGTTCATGAGTTATTAATTTTTAAATGTTGTCCTGACTTCTGGGGTACAAGTCCTTAACACAAGGCAAAGATATCTTTAAATTCATATCGGCGAAAACAAATTTATTTATTATACCATAATGATATAACTTATTAAAGACAGAATAATTACCATTTGAAATACAAGTTGGCTCTGAAGCTGACCAATGCCCATCAGTTTGGCAATGAGACACATTGCTACCACGCAGTGTAAAACCTGCATCGCAAGTAAAAATTGCTGTCACACCTCCTCTTGATTGAAATCTCACTTTTCCATTCCTTAAACTGAGTGTTTTAGGGCACTGCCTTTCGATATCTGCATGACACATACCTGAAAAATAACAAGCGATGACAGTGATAGATCTTTTCGATTTAAATAAGAATATAATAAAATTGTTGATTGAATTAAATTAAGTGTTGAGAGAGAGAGAGAAAGGCATTCGTCAATGAGACAGCGTGCTTAGAAATGTCTCCGCTTGCTTATTTCATAATTGTGATTTGATTCAGGGTTGTTGATTCAGGTCAGTTGCATGCTTTAATTCTGAATAATCATTCGTTCGATCAGCATATATTTTAAGTTTTTTTTTTCTTTTGTTAGGTCGAAGAACTATTTTTTTTTAAATATTTAATTTTATTTTATAGTAATTTAATTGAAAGCGCAGCAAGTAGGAATAATGGGTGTACATATAAACAGGTTTCTGCAATCCTTAGTAATATATGTATATAATTGATGAATATGTGATAGAAACAGGATTGGTAATGATTATTGTCTGGGATTTTAACGATGCTCCGAAATCGGTTTAAAAAATAGTTTTCACGCACGAGATACGATCGGTAAAAATGTTTTTTATGTTATGAACACAAATACATTTAATAGTGACATTCTCTCTAATAGATAAACTTAATAAATGTGCTTGCTCTTCGTCGGAAGCTTTTCTCGGCTTTCTGATACCAACAAAAAAATATAAAGTGTCTCATCGGTGTAATCAGAGGGCAATGCACGATTAAGCTTTATACATTTTCATTTTCGTAGATAAAGTTTTCAGTTTAGTTATGAAAATAACATGTTCAAGGTGCTTTTTGTTAAGTTTTATTCTATGAGAAAAAGAAACATTAAAGTAAAATATAAGAAGTGTTACTTTTAGGATTGGAAACTACATTAGTAAATTTCACTTTTCATTTTATCCCGTTGCTTGAAAAAGTGGCAAATTTTCAATAATTATAATTTTCTCAACAACACCTATTATTCATTTTGATATTAAATTGTGTTTTGAAGTAAATTTTTGCTTGTTTTGATAATCATATTAATTAAATGAGGGAAAAAAATAACCCCCACAAAAAAGGTTCTACTTTTCACGAGAAAGAAATATCTTGCAGCTATATCAAATATGATGTGGCTATGCAAATTGATTTTATTATTGGCTGCTATTTATTACATTCATAGGTAAAAGAGAGAATAATGAAATAATAATCGAAATATATCTATTTAAGCAAGAATATTTATTACCGAAATGTTTTTAGAATGTCAGTACTACAAAGTTCAGTATTCAAATATAATTCAAGATGGTACTCAAAACAAAAGTAATTAAAATACATTAGTGAATTACTCATTTTTTGTCTATAGCTATCATTTATATTATTAAAAAAATCAAAAAAATCTCCGTAGTATTTTCGCATAAGGCTTCAAGAATCTTGATATGAAAGTCAAAAAATGCTTTTATTTATCTCTATATAACACACAAGCATTCTCATCACCCAGAAACACTTATATTTATTTTTCAGGATTTTGATTTTGTAACGGATTCTTATGCGCTACCCCTTTCAACTAAAGACGTTATTTGATTCGAGAACTTTTCCTTGTGAATAAACCGTGACTGATGTAAATCAGCATTGATAT
>BMAW01009225.1:56277-94193 GCA_019974015.1 Nephila pilipes | reverse complement strand
CTTATTATTAATATGTTCCTTCCGAAACAATTTATTTTTTGATTTTATTATTAAAGTTTGCTTTACTCGTATGAATTTGTTTCATTAGTTCTATAATAATGCAAATCACTTACGTTTTATTTTAAAGTGATCTCTTATGGTAAATTCATATTTCTTTATATTCATAATATCCCTTTATTTTATTTCTTTGTATTATGTTTTGCATATAAGTAAGGATAATGAGGAACTTGATTTTAAGAAGTTACAAACTAAATATTTGTAACTAAATAGAACACTGTAATTGAAGAATTTGTTTTACAAGTGTTAGATTATCTGAAAGAAAAATGCATAGCAGTTACCTTTTTTTAAAATGCAAGTATATACACAGCTGTGTTTGCGTAACATAATGCACATTCGTAAGCGCGACCAAAGTGCATTTTTCTCTATTATTATCCACTTTATTCGTTGTTGCATAATTTGTTATTTCTTATTTCCCTCAATTTTGTACATTAATAGTACAATAACACGTTACATAAGAAATTCTAAAATTGCTCATAGTTGGAACTTTTTAAATTCCAATTTAATTTTAAGATTATTCATCAATCGAACACTAAACGTAATATATTTCAAACGAATTTTTTTTGCGTGCATTTCAAAGAGAGCCTTAGTTGAAATACAATCTAAGCTCTACAACAGTTATTTTGTTTCTACAGGTCCCAAGTCCTCCCTGGTGGTGTGAGGATTTTCTGAAAGGGTTTTACCAGCTGAAGTATCAATGCTTATCACTTTACCGAGATTCAAATTTACGAAATTCATTTTAAAATCATTCGTATTTTATCTATTTTTATCTTCTTATTTCATCTAAGTGCTACCTTAATAAGAGAATCATTCTATATTCCAATAATTAATTTTTAAATTTTTTTATTAGGTATGGAATTATCTTAGTTTTAAAAAAATGAAGAAATTACTTTACTTACGCTTAATTTTCAGACAAAATCTTCTAAAATGCCTTTTTATAAATCTTGAATTTTTCGTAGCATATAATAACAAGTAAATGCATTTTTTACTAGTGTTCTTTTAAGGTAAGGATTTAATAGATATGATATTTGAAGACAAGTAGGAAAGTGATAGAGATTTCTTATGATAAATACCACCTTGAATTTAAAGATTTAAAGTTGAAATTTAAAAATTGTGTAGGTAAAAGTTTCAAGACATGCCTCATTATGGGGGAAAATCAGGGAAATAATAAATTTGTGTTTATATTTTGCAAAACTAAATATCCGTGTTTACATGATGAAGTGCAGAATCTGCGATTATAAATATTTAGGTAAGACATTTATTCGTATTATTATAAGAATAAATCATCACAGAGAAGGTACAAAATGAAAATAATTTATATTAAATTGAAATTGCGCATTTTGAATACGCATGGATTCAAAAAAATATAGATCTTAATATAATTAAAGATTATTCCTGGTGGATTGACAGTATTATGGTGAGTACATTTCTTCATTGAAGTGTATAAAACAATTTACGTATTTGATATAAATGTAATATATTATAATAGAATTATTTGCGAGAAGTGAAGTGGAAAGATAATTTGGAGGCAGGAGAGTTTGCACATATATTGACAAGTGTAAAAATTAATATGTTAAAAATACTGAAGTTAAACATAAAAGTAGAAAATATAGAGATGAAAAGACCATCAAAGATAACATCTTAGAGGTAGAAATAGGTTTTAGAAATAATTTTAGCGTTAAAAAGCTTAAGTATTCCATACTTGAGTTAAATAAATAGAACACTGGTGTTGCTAAATAATTAACAAAAAATATGCCAGATGGACATAATTTTGACTTAATGAAAAATATTTGAAATTACCTGATTAGTAAAGATGCATGTAGATGATGAATTAGAAATAGAGTATTGGACAATTCGTTATATGAACAAGTATCTCAATAATATAAATTTTCAGGCATATTTTTCAAACTACATGCTTTTATTAACCATTAAAATATTTTTATGAAAATAACTTTCAAGTTTAATAAAAGTTGGGCAGATTGGGTTTTAATTATATTTCCATAATAGTTTCAAAGTGGATGTTTCATTGTGCTTGTAATCGGTATATTGAAATCATAGATGATTACCAAGGCCGCGTAGTTACAGAAAATTATTGTTGATAAGAAACTAAAAGATATAATGATGAGATGTACCGGCAACGCAGACTGATAACTAAATGCAGTTGTTTTTTTTTTTTTTGCTTGGAATTAAATTAATAAGAATTTCGATAATTTTATACCACAAGTGATTGTCCCAATATAGTATGACCTTTTCGGCCTTTATGGAATGCTATAAGAAATTCCTTAAGAACTTGATAATTGTAATCCATAAATTTAATAATGAAATAACATTAGAAATGTTAGTCTATTGATAGAAAACAATACAAGCAAGCCTTATAATAGTTTATGTAGATAAAAATATATGGAACATTGCTATCATCTGTAGATATTCTTACTGTTCATCTGTAGAAATATCTTGATTAATATTTTGAAAACAAAGAAGTGTTACAAATACGACAATAGAGAAATTACCAACATGATAGATGCCTATCTGAAGAAATTTGGAATTCAGCTTGCTAATAATAAATTTCAACAAGTGTCTTAAATCCAAATTTTCACAAGAAACTTATTAAATTCAAATGTATTACAAATGATCTTATTACTTATATCACTAAATCGGGAAACATTCTGAAAACTATTTTTAAAAATCTGATAGAAAACCTTAAATAAACAAATATTAATGAAAATAGTTAAAATTTAATCACATACATATTACCCAATTCCCTTCAACATATTATGATTTTTTTTCAGAGTCATTTCAACTGAAGATATATAGAAGATATGATAATTATAACTTAGAGAATAAAATAAAACTTAGCAAATTTAGGAATCTCATTCGATTAGTCTCTAGCAAGAAAATTATATTATTTTCAATAAAAAGAACATTCTGACAAAACAAATGATTATCACTAGGGAGGCCAGCTAGCAACAATATGGCTAATTTTTATCTACATTTTTATAAACCTAACCATATTAACAAACTTTTTTTTCATTCAGATGTATAAACGATATAATAATTTTTGGTAAATATAACTATCATAAGCCAAACATTCATTTTTATCCTGACTATATTATTCTATTACAAGCAACTTCAGATACGTAAAAAAGTTGAATATGTTGATTTGTAATTGTAGGAAGCAAATCACACAATACATATTAATCTTTATAATAAAAGAGACGTGTTTAAACGTAAAATAATTAAAATTTCTAATGTCATATTGGAAGATCAATATTCATATTTCCATTAACAAAATGTTCTTTTAAACTTGTTGCGTCCTAATAATTCATATACACATGATTATAATATGTTCAATAATATTGAGAAACTCATTGGAAATTGTTTGGAGGGATTATCATACAGTTTTTTAAAAATATATATATTCATCATAATTGTTACGATGGTCCAATTTGATAAGGTTGTATTAGTTCCCTTGAATAATCTTTAAGAGTTTTTGATATTTAGAGTTCAGATTTATTTTTTTAATTTTAGAATTGAGGTCTGATTAAATTGTTTGTAATTTCCTAACTAAGGTCTTTATTCTATAAAGAAGTTTTAAATATTTGACATTTGCATCTCGTAAAATTGAAAATTACTTCTGTGGTCTTTTGGATTGTCGAGATACTCTTAAATTTGAAATTTTAAGCATAAGAACTGCTAAATTTGTGAATTTAAGTGTAAATTAAAATTTTCAACACTATTAATTTTTTAAAAGAAAAAGAAATCCACCACACAACATTAGAATTACAAAACTAGCTATTTAATAGTCTAGATAGCTGTGAAGGATTTTATGAATGCGTGTGTTTTGTGTGTGTGGACATAATTTACACTTACAGAAACATTAATATCTGGGCGTAATTTATGTTTTTTGTTGAGCTGCTTTAAATGCTCTCAAATTAAAAACTTTTCATACTATACCTAATGTAATCACTAAATCACTTTATGTATTCACATCCTATTGACAACATCACTATTTTTTAGGGATCATAATTTAAAGGAATTCCTTAAATTTTATACATTATATTTATATTGCTTGATCACTTATATGAAGTAGGCTATATGACATACTCTGTATCAATAAAAATTTAAATTGTTCACTTATTCTTAAGGAATTTCAATTTTGGAATTTGGCACTTAAACAAATTTAAATTGCATCTACTCCGCAACTCGTGGAATCTTTAATGACACATGTTTCGAACTGCATACTCCTAATAATAACTCAAAATATGTTAAATATATTAATAAATATATTAATAACTCAAGATATATTTTGAAATGCTTTTTCTATAGGTTGTCTATCAACTTTCGTATCTGAATTTTGAAGACAAATCTCATGAAAATATTACACTTTTAGATTCATATTTGCAAATCCTACATTCATATAATAAATCTTGCATTTTGAAAATCGTATAGAAAACATTACTTGTAATATTAATGTTTCATATTATAAATGGGCTTATTAAAATTCTAGATAATCTAGTAACAACATGCGTATGTGTATGTGGGAGTGTGGTCCACTTTTCAGTATAAATGTCGATAAATCAAGACCATTATACCTCAGACATTTCTGAAGAATAAATTCCCCTTGCCAGGGGATCAAATTGTACAAGAGAGAGAGAGAAATAATAGAACTGTTATTAGTGTGTTTTACGCACTGGTAAAGAATGCGGTGTTAAAGAATTGGAAGCACTGGTATGATAGCGGGGAATCTTCACCAATAATGCCAGCAAGAAACTGGAGAACAAAAGGAACTTTCTTTTTCTTTTTTCTTGCTCAGATTTTTCATTCGTTGTTTTTATTACTTTTTTTGGGCGTTTAAAACTTTTTTTACAATATTGTTTCAGTACGTGGAAGGGAAAAGTAAAGTAATGTAAACAACGTTAGCATTACACATTTCTTAAGAAGAACAGCAGATAACTATATTTGTTCCTTGCTTTTCATCTTGTTGCCTTATATTGTGAAGTATTTATTTATTTCCTTAGTTTATCTAGTCCATTAAAACTGTCCTTCGATTTTATTAAGCTAAGGAAAGATTCTTGTATTCTGATTAATAAGTAGGACTTATACAGTTTTGATATGACGTTTGAGATAAAATGTTGCAATAATTGGTTGTAAATTCTATAGCCAACATATTTCAGTAGTGTTCATTTTGAGCACTTTTGAAGAAATAATATAAATGTTTCTTTTTATTTTATTAATAAAAATATTATTTTGACAAGGAAAGCAAAAAGCAAAGGAGAGAAGTAAATTTTTTCTGAAATAATGAAACCATTGAACAAAGTTAACACAGAAACAAATGCTTATATATATGTGTGTGTGTAAGTATGTATGTATGAGTGTGTGTCTGCCTGTCTATCTCTGTGTTTGTGCCTGTGTGTGAGTGTAGTTATTAAAAGTTGTAATTTTTTATTATGAGTACATTCATTGTCACTATTTGAAACATCTGGATCTAAATTAAGCATCTATAACATAAATTTACATTGAAAATGAAAAAAAAGTTACTACCTTTTGAAAAATAGAATGTTGCGTTGACGCAACGTCAGCAAAATGAGAGTACAAAGGGAATAGGATTGTATTAGGAAGTACTTTTCTTTGAGTCGAATCTTGGGGCAATTTGAGCTGTGAATCATTTTAGAAATTTACAAATAATTTAACTTCTAATTTTATATCAAAATTTAAGATATATTTAATTTACAAATACTTATCTTTTTTTGGTTGAAACATTCAAACATTAAAGTCTTCACTGTAGTTATGATAAAAATCTAAATCTATTGCATCTATAAACAGTTTAGCTGCGGCTTTTTTTACTACGCAGTTTCCTGTTATCGTCGGACTCTATGAAAAAATGTCCGCCAAATCCTCCTAATGACTTAGAAATGCTAAGTTCACTATGCCTTCCTCTTGCTGATATAATTTTGTCTAGCCCTTTTATCAACAGGTGTTTGCAAAAAGGAATAATTGCCATCACACGTCTGAAATATAAAAGAGGTTTTTTATTAACAATGGTAGACACGCGTGATATTTTCCATACATTTACCAAGGACATATCAATGTATTTTGTAAATATTAACCAAAAAACCTTTTCAGCCCGAACTCTTATCCTGTAATTAGATCCTAGATTGTCGCACAAATCAACTCTACCCATTTTGGATTTGCATTGTTCAGTTACATAAGATTAAGATACAAATTCATTTTTCTTCTGCATTTTGGAATAACGGGAAACACTCTTTATGGGTTCAATTTTTCCAAATATTAAACCATCAATTACAAGAGAGTTGTCATACCGCTGGACGAAAATTGTTTTGTTTTTATCTCTAAACTGGAAACCTTAATAACCTCCGTCTTTTCTCGAATGCATTTCATCGTTTCTGGTGGGCACATGTGTTTCCGGGTTTCAAGAAATCTGCCATTAGCATTAAAACCTTTATTCTTTAGATGACAAAAAAGATTAAAAAAAAAAAAAAAAACGCAAAACAGTTATCAAAGTCAACAGCATGATTGACGAGAGATTCAACAACGCTAAGCAAATTTAAAATCGCACTTCCACCAAAACAAAATTCTTCATATTCTGATATTTTTGGATCTGTCGACTAACCTGCATACATATCAATTTTAAATACATAACCATTAGATGATACCGGAGTCCATGTTTTCTACTTAAATCTTATCGGTTTTTCTTTTAAGAATATCTTTGCCGAATGTTAACCTCGATAAGGAATCATTTGTTCATCTATACGCAGGTGTTGTAGAATATAACAAATTGTTGGAATTTTCTATTTTGTAAATTTAGATAAGGTCTCACAAAATAATTTATCGATATTCTCAATTCTACTATTGTCAGCTAAATGCAAATTTTGTTTTACACTCCTGTCCTGCAAATGTGGTATAGATTATCGTACAATAGGAACAGAAATGTCCTTATCAAGAGAGCAATACATTTCTTCTTGAAGTAAAAAAATTATACTCATAAGCAATAATATTCCATAAATCTTCTCATTTAAGCTTCAGATGCAATATATTCTGGATGATTCTTTTACTCAGCGTATAAATTTGTTCAACGAGAAAAGAGAGAGAAAACATATCTGAACAATTTTTAGTTTATCTTTTTCTACATTTTTTGCGTAAGACATAGCTGGCGGTTCTTTTTTTTTTTTTTTTTTTTTTCATCCATTTCAAGTTTTCTGTTTTTTAAACTTTTCCGTGTGATTTATATTACTTTTAGAGGGCTTAAAGTTATTTTTAGGTGAACTTTTACTTTCCCAGAAGTATCAGTTGGCCAAATATTATCATTATTCAAAATATTATAATTTCGTTCTTCATCACTCGCTTCTGCAATTTCTGGTGAAACGGCAATAATATCAGTATCATTCTCTATCAGTCATCTCTCTTAAATCATCATCTTTTAATTCATAAAGTCTTTCAAGGGCTTGTTCGAATATAAGGTACTCTCTTCTAGGGATTTTTATGGCATAAAATAAATGCGATACTAAAGCATTTAACAGAACGAGTAAAAAAGGGGATTATCCTTTTCTAGCTGACGTTGCGCTAGCGCGAGACTTGATTTCCCTGCCTTGCCCACGCAAACACAAGCATCTGGTTGGTAGAACGTTTCCATAAGTTTTGACCTTGGCTAAAAATAGATAACCCCTAATGTTTGCGTTTCTCTCAGTAATTTTTTTCACCAAGAATGTTGGGTCTATAATTTTACTCAAATTCTGCCTTAAAAATGAGCTTAATTATTATAAAGAAAATTAAGATTGAAGACAAATATTTTTAAACAGAAATATTCTTCTTAATATTCCCTACATAAAATATCTGTTAGTATCAAATATGTTTGCTATTTCAATATGTTATGCTATTTGTTCATACTCAATTATTTTAACCGCTGCGTCAAAGCAACACACGTGTCTAATGTGTTAAAATCTAAGATTTTATGTCCTCCCAAAGTGTTTTTACATTAAATTGCCTCATTAAATGCAATATTAGATCGTGTGTAAATTTTCTAAAAATTATATTTTATGTACCGTACGAATTCAATGAATTGTAAAATATTATAATTAGTTAAATAAAAAGAAAATATTTTTTCCATGATTAAAAATAGCACAGTTTTAGAAATGCATTTAAACATGCAAAATAACAAACTTATATTTAATAGTAAATGTTGTGGTTACAATTTAATTAAATTACATTACAAAATTCTTATAGAAAGACAGTTTTTCGAAATACGAAAAAAATGGAGAAATAAACCATTTAATATAAATTTTTTATATATAAATGTTTTAATTTATATATAAAAAATATTCATAACCTAAATATGAATATTTTTTATTTATGAATTAATCCTTGAAAACCCTTCATATTTCCCATTCAATAGTGTAGAGCTTACATTTTGAATTTCCTGATGTGACCTGTTGAATTTAGACCTTAAAACAGAATATAGACAAAATAATGGAAACATTTGGTATGTACTTGGTATTCATTTAATAGGATATTGCCCCATTGTAAGCACTAATGAAAGTGTAACAATTCAACGTGAAAAAAAAAGTATATAAATATACCTCATTAAATAGCGAAATTTTATACAATTTTAAGAACAATGATATAAAACTACACCATTCAATGTGACAGATAATATGTGTTACCTTTTTAAGAGAATATATTTCTTATGAAATATCACTCTATTCTACAGGTGAAGAAGATAGTGTAAATTACCCTCTCACTTGTTATTTTAGATATATCCCTAAGGGTTCACTTGTATTTTGATTCAATGACTGAGAATACAAAGAAATTGTTTCACATTATCCTCACTTTCATTAGTCCAATTAGTGATGCTCTTTGTTGAATTAACAGAAGCAATAGTCATCTGAGAAAAGGACAGTCAAAGGAAGACGACAGCACCATTTGGATAAACGTGATTCAAGAAGTACATTCAATACAGTTCAGGATGTCATTCGATTCTTCAAGATGACTATTGGCCCTAACTATGTTATGACATAGCACTTCATGCCAGCAGAGATACACCTTAATCTTTACAGTTGGATTCAAGCAGTCAGGATGGAATGTTTCTGCTAGACGCCGTTAATATTTAAGTTCTTCAAGTGACGAGAAACTGAGGAAACAACAACTTGACAGTACAAATAACCCTTTTCCAGTTACCAAGGTCCCAGTTTTGATGATCCTTGAATGATTGTATCGAATTTTTGACATCAATGTCAGTTATGATAGTTTTATATTTTACAAATTGATGATAAAAATTTAATCTTTAAAGTTCCACACGAACTATTCTGGGTAAAATGGGTTCTGAACCGTTAGTTACTTCTGCTGAAATATTTATTTTTCTACTGTAGATTTATATTTCTGGTAAATTATTCTTGCTGTTTCTTTGATACTTGACTGACAGCTCTATTTTCATCCATACCATTCACACGTGTAAAAGCAACGCATTGCCCTTTTCATTACCGAGACTTTAAGCAAAGTTATTTTGTAATAAACTAAAAATATGTTCATAACAAATAGATCGCTAATATGTGGTTGTATGTCATAAAATTATCCCTATCAATATAATTATGCTCCTAAAAGTGAAAACAGACAATCGTCAAATTATTACTTGCTGGTCCTCCTTGTGGAATAACACCTCTTTGTTTAAATTTTTCATCTTTCTGTTTAATATAATTTTCTCTAAGTACAATAATAATTAAAGATTTAAAATTATAGTTATCAAAAATTATGAGTTCATTCATGTTACTCGTTCATCATATTCAGAAACAAAATTCTGGCTCAGGGAATTGAAAGGTGATGCCAGGTCTAGTATTGAATCTTCCATCAACAAAAGTGTCCGAAGATAATTCTACTGAAGAGACTGAAGTAGAAAATGGAATTAATTCAAACGATAAAATAGTTGATGATGAGGCAATAGAAATGAAGAAAGAAAGCGGGGAAATTGTTTCTAAAGAAACTAGTAATACTGAAGACTGATGAAGTCGTAGAGGAAATAGTTGCTTATGGAACTGTAATGCAAGCTACTGTGTTGACAGGATGCACTGATGAGTGAGTCCAGAATGTCCTTTCACTTGGAAATGGAACTGCTGGTGGAATCATAATCAAGGTCACCGAGAGAAATATAAAGATCCTTGCAAGACCTCTCAGCTGTTCACCACTTGCTCAGATGACCAGCTTACTGTTGATGTCCAAGTGTGTGAGGTGAGTAATGAACTCCATTAGAGATGCTCTTCAAGCTAACATTGCAGTTGAATTATGATATCCTCATTGGACGACCGAGTTATTCATGTCGGGAAATGGAACATGCCGGGTTAATTTGAGGAGATGCAGCGTACATCTTATGGGAATTGTAGGATTCTACTCTAGCAGTGCAGAGTATTACTGTGTTAGTTGTCCGCAGTGAGGAATAAGAGGGGGGGGGGGAAATGAACTTTGCTGAAATAATTGTAACTACCCTTAAAAGTCTGCTTTGTTCCTGTCTCTGTGCCTCTGAGTATTTGTGTATTTTATTGTCCAAGCTGTGCTAGCTGTGAGTTGTCTTCAAGACTTACGAATAAATCCAGATTTTTCATTATCCTAACAGTTGATATTGATTTTCACTCCCAGCATAGCCCAACGGTAAAAAAGGTTTCGTAACTATATTATTATCCTCATAAATCACTATCAATTCTTAACCATATCACCTAAATTATCGAATTAAAGATGTCTTTTAACTCTTAACTCTGAATAGAAAATATAGTATGGTCTTTCATTTTCTAAACTATTTTAATGATATCTGCTTTATGAAATTTATGAAGAGTCTTGTAATAATTTTGTAATAATTTACTCACTTTTGAAATATACCTATGAAACATATAGTTGACTTCCTTCCCTATTCATACATATATGTAGAAACTATGCCTACATTACATTTAACCACCTTTTATTTAGCACAATATATTCCTTGGGATACATTGTGTATTCAGTACCAACAGTGGCAGCGGAAATGTAAGGATTCAGTGCTAAAATTTGCAATGAACAAACGAACCAACGTTACATTAACTTTTGCATAGAAGCTTATTCTTTGCTTATTCTTCAGTGTGCATTTCCAATATATTTTCTACCAACGGTATGTATTTAACTTAATTTAGTAAGAAACTGCAACAAAATATTGAAGAAACAAAAATGAACCACTTTAAATTGGTAATTTGTTTTTATACTTCAAATGGCAGTTATTAAGATTTGTTATATTTTACATCGAATTACTCGGCACACTATCACAATACCTATTTATAGAAAAAAAGAACTACCACTTCATTTCATCCATATTATATATGGTTAGAGTGTTATTTGTGGCCCTTCGCCGAGCTTCCGAAGAATTAGAATTTTCTTTCTATCTGTTCAAATATTCATTGGAAGGTGCAAACAACTATTAAAAACTAATGACCAATTCTTAATCCTGTAATCCTAGAACTATTGCGGACCTTTATCAAGAAGATTAATAGTACCTGTCATTCAATTCGTAACTGAAATAATTAAGTCAAATGTCTTCACTTTATATTGGGCATATTTATTCACAGTCCTTAAAATAAGAAAAATTACTCTTTCCTTATCCGATTTCTTGGAAATTCCTGCTTGTTTATTATTGATTCTAACGAGTTGCTTGGATTCAGCTCGAAAGTAAAAGATTTCTTTTCTCGTTTCTGGTGAGGATTGACAACGTTATCCTGCTTAAGAGACCATGGACTATTGTTTCATGCGAGAAGTGACAAAATGTAAAAGAATTATCTTAAAAGAAGAGAGTTACATCAAATTTTTCAATTAGTTTGAGATAAGGTGTAAGAATTGCTTTAATCGCATTGCTGATATTTTAAGTGTTTTGAAATATATTTCCTTACTTATTACGAGTTTTGAATGACAATACATCGAAATCTTATTTTCAGGAGATTTATTTATCAAAAAATAATAAAAAAAAAACATTGACAAAATATAAATAATTGCTTTCTTATGTCTCTAGAATACAAATAATTCCTTCGAAAATGTGGTTTCTAACATAAAAATTTTATAGTTCATTGTTAAGAATATTTGAGAAAGAAGCAAAAATTTATTTATTCTATAATTTAAATATATTAGTAAGAAAATAAATTATTAATATAAAAATCTTTAAATATTCAGCAAAACATTAATTATTTACGCTTGGTTTAATGCAAATCTGATATAATTTAGCACTCTCAAAATCAATTACGTAATTATTCTACTTTTCGCCGAAAACTTTTATCATTAATTTTATTTTATGTACCTAATATCTTTGACATATAAAATATCAATTATTATTGTAAAAGAAACTGTATGAAAATAATCAATGTCAAACTAAAAAGTTATACTTATAAAAATTACCGAAACACAAGCTTATTTCTACAAATAATTTTTGAAACATTTTGAAGCATTACATATCTAATACATAATATATGTAACAAGGATATCATAAAATAATGCATAAAAATATTTACCTATTACATTATTAACCTCAATACCAAAAGTAATACTAATATTGCAATATAAACATTAACTTCCTCAGACCCAAGGTCAACTTTGAACCATAAATCTTCGAATAATTTGTATCAATTGGATCTAAATACATGAAAAATTACTGAAAAAATGTTGAAAAATTTATTTTAATTTTTATTTATGAGAAATTAAATGTCTCCTGGAGGAGACATTGGGATAAAGCGACATCATACTGCTAATTTAAAATCTTTCTTTAATTCTAATTTTATTAATAATTCATAATAATTAGCATAATGAACAGAATATAAAATGGGCGTAGTATAAATTTCAATTGTAAAATATTCCTATCCGAACTGTTAGCAGAAGAATCCTAAATTCAAAAATTTATCATGCGTTTATTCGTTCACAATTTATTTTATATTAAATAATTACTCAATTTTGTGCTGATTCTTATTGAAAACTCGTTATTTCTAAGGAATGTTGTCTGCGAGTACAGTATTTCGTTATAAAATGAAAGTTGTACTCGTTTTTAAAAAATACTAATTGTATTCTATTATTCGCATACTAATTAACCAAATAAATATAACCTAGAAAATTATTAAATGACTGAAAGTATACTAAATTGCTTATGAACTACTTTAATTAACTGATACATCTAAATAAATGTTTATAGTTTATCACGAATGAATCTGAAACCATTTTATTTTACTTTTTTCTCAACTGGATTATTTTATAATAAAGCAATAAAAAGCGATATTTAATAAATATGTGTGTTTGATTTTTTCTCTCTTCATATAAATAAGTTTCACGAAAAATTTCAAAGAAATATTTTTAAAGGGAAAAGAAACTATTGTAATGTACTTTCATGAGTTTGAAGTGGAAATTTTTTTATTTAGGTGCACTCAAAATACGGAAAAAAAATTATCACTTTCGCCTTTCGAATGAATTAATTTTTTTTCTGTATCATGTAACTATTAGATGAAAATGTTGTAGCTGATAGCAACTGCTTTTATGAAAAAGGTTGGGAAGCAGTAATAACTATTCAAAATTGACTAAACATCATTTAATTAAAAACTGAGCTTAAAATACTGAACAAAATTGTTTGAATTCAAGAATTAAATATGGAACTTTCAGAACATTACTAAATCAAGTTAAAAATATGAGTTTTACATTTAAACTCTATGATTGAAATTTCCTATATTTTAGTCTAATTATCGTAGAATACTTAAAATTTGTTAGTGTTAACTAAAACCTATTTAATTATAATAAAAGCGTTTGGAAAATATTAGCGCTATAGATAAAACATAGTTTGGGGAAAGTGTACCAGAACCATAAGAAACTAAATTTTGGGCAAAGAGTAAGCAGAGTTTTACTCTATGGCGTGGCATTTGGGTTAACAAGTTTAAAATTCAATTCTCAAAAGTACTCTTCTTCGAATTTTTCTAAAAATGTATCACAGGAATCCAGAAGACATCTCCTATTAGTAACAAAATAAAAAATGAAATTTGAAGAATCTTGATATTTCCATTATTTAATAATGAATACTATTAAAAGTCACATTAATTATCAAATACTAAAAGCTCCACTCTACCAATATTGGAAAAGAAAATAGAATAAAAATATTATTTTACTTGATTCGAAAAAAATATTTAAACTATAAAAATGCTATATAAATCTAAGCTTTCCTTTCCGAATTTAAATAATTGCTCTTCATCGGTAACCTTGAATTTGTAGTAATGGTACTTAAATAAATAATGATCTACATGCATTCTAAAACTGATACCTATTACAAATGATACATATGAATTTTATGCATATTACTAACTGATTCTTCTGTTATCTTAATGCAAAATTTCAAATAATATGTTGTTAATATATTAAGTTGATTAACCAGTCATAATGAAACTCATTTTGTATTGGTTAAGTTAAATAATTATAATGAACATAGTTTTTATGATTAATATGAACAAATATTCAAATAAAAATTTTTTTAATTACTTCTTCATTAGATATTTTTAGGAAATTATCTTATTCAGTAGAAAACAGGAAAATGATTTTTATATTTCATATTCCATTAAATAATACTTTGCTTTATATTTTAAGAAGTAACTTCCTAAAAAGGTTAAACAGTAATAATTCCTTGATACTGAGAACCTTTGACTGAGTGCTGTTTAGGGTTACAATAGTTTATTCTGTCGGTGAGAAAATTTTTGACTTACAGTACTGTTTCTTAAAAATTATAATTTCAAAACTCACACAAAAAAACAATATTTTTGCGTCCTACTAATATCTGCCAAATGTACTGATTGGTAACTGATAGAGTCAGCAAGATACAACAATTCTAAGAGTATCGGAATTTATACATAACCGAATTAACTAATTAGTTTCAAGTATTAGAACAGAATCTGAAATATAAACAGGATTTTGTGTTTTCATTTTAGGATTTAGTTGTCTTTTTAAGTGTTATTGGAAAGCCGGTATTTCGGTTGTAAATTATCGCTTATCCTATTGCATTTATATTCATAAAGAGTCAAACATTTAACGTAATGATCGCTTGGCAGTAATAAAATCTGTAAAGCAAATGAAAGTTACTTTTTAAAATAATATTAAAAGCCACCCAGAAAGACCATTTATTTTTTATGAGTATTATGCCTGGATTAAGATTAAATAACAGAAAGTAAAACCATCCATTGAAAATTTACATTAAACCTACACAAAACAATTTAACAAATAACTTTCATCTTTTACATATTGTTTAGCTCTTAATGTTTTAATTATTTCTTTCAGTAATTATTACTTTACCGTAGTATTTGTTCAGGTTGTACCGATATCCATTTCTTTGAAGAATGCCAATAAACAAAGCTTAAATTTTCATCCTGTTGCATTATAATCTTAGACTGAGACATTAAAAAAATTCCAATTAACATCACTACTTGCTTAATCAGAATTTTTTAAAATTAGTTATGGATTCTGAGTTTATTCTACCGGCAAATCTAAAGATTATTTTGATCTTAATTCATATTTTTGTGATCTCCTACGAACTGAAGATAAAACTTTCAATCTTTCATTCGCTCGTGAAGTTGTATGGCTAATCACATACAAAAGCATGATTTTTCATTGTAGGTTTATGAAAATGGGAGTATTATTTTAGGCAATCTTCAATAACGAAACAAAACACACTTATTTTCATTGAGCGTAAAAATAAGAAGTAATATAATGTATGCATGGGTGTTATCTTTTTATTTAATATAAATTAGTTATTTTTTTATTATATAATTTTCAGAAACTTACTACGAATAAGAACTTTTAAGGTAAGATAAAACTTTAAACTTAACAGCCTATAAGTACATAGGCCATTAAATTTATTCGTTATACATATTCTAAGGTAACATCTTGTTTCTGTAAAAGTTAAATAATTAGACATAATAAAATAATGTTTAATATGAAACTAATTCCTATATGCTTATTTAGGAAAAATATTGTATGAATTCCATTTATTTACGTACAAATGAAAAATCTGTAATATATACGAGAAAGATAATCCAGACATAAACTATGAACAAAGGAACAGGAGGTATATATAAATATTAAATTATTAATTTAGAGATATAATGCTACAAATATAAATTTTTTTTGAATATTATTCAACTAAGTTATAAACATTGTATCATATTCTTAGCTATTTGTTCTTAAAAATAGAAAAATATATTAAGTTTAAGCTGTTTCATACATTTAAAAACTTTTATAAGAATTTCATAGAGATATAACATTTCTCATAAATAAAAAATAATACTATTAGAGAATAACTATTTAACTCCAAATTATACTCTCTCAGTACTTTTAAAATTAATACAGTAATTATGTATTAATTAGAAATCTATCTAATTACCAAATAAATATTAAATCATAGTAATTGAAATATTGCTTCTTAGCAAACATAGATAATTGTGAATATTTTGTGGTTGCAGAAACTGAAGTTTCAAAATAATCTAAGAACCGAATAGAAGGCTATATCTAGTTAATTAACAATTAATTAGAAAATTAAAAGAAAATATTTTTATGAAATTTAAGTTAGAAAAAATTGCTTTCTAATAATTTTAACTATACCCATGTATGCTCATAAACACAAAATACTTTCACTTCAACCTTGTAATTATTACATAAATTTTGAGCTGATAAAAAGTATTATATAGAAATAATAAAATTAATATATGAATTTCACTAATAATAAAGTTGTTCATAATAATATTTCTACTTGTAAATAAATATTGCATTATAATACATTAAAAAAAGGAATTTCAAATTCTTTTATATAATACACATGCAGTTTGAGAAATTTGAAAATTAAATTTTTAGTCTGATACGAAATAATACTGTATCAGGACTTGTTATCAATGTTTCTTATATGTTTAATTTAAACACATTTTGGATGAGGTTTTCAGTCCACTGTTAGAATGAAGTCTCTCGTGCATAGAAACAATGTACAAATAATAAATAACTCATACGTCAGTTCTCAGACACAATTTTCAATAAATATTTTCTATAAATAAAAATAATCCTTAGTTCACATTATTTCTCTTCACGTTCTGACATATAGAATTAAAAAATCAAATTTTTCATAAAACTAAATAGTACAATGAAATATGAGTATTTCTAATTTGGTCATTCTACAGGAAGGAATAAAATGACTTCCTGTCTCATTTTCAAAAATTTCCTATACATGAAATGTTATGTGATTCATCTACGGTAAAATAATTATATTTTAAATAAGATTTTATACAATCGTGATTTTTCAATTATTTTCCTTCAAGCATGATTCAATTAAATTTAAATGAAAAATTTTAATTAAATATGTATATGTATATATATATATATATATATATATATGTCAATGTCTGTGTGTGTGTGTGTGTGTGCGTGTGTGTGTGTGTTTGTGTGTGAGTGTGTGTGTGTGTTTGTGTGTTATTTCGTTATTTTTCACAGCTTGATTTTGTAACTTAATGAAAATTATCTGATTTAAATGTAAGATAAGTGGGGATAATATGAAAAATATAATTGTTTTTTCCCTTAGAATTTTCTACATGCACTTAAGTGCTGTCCTATTGAAATTTAAGAAAAAGAAGAAGAAAAAAGTTTATTATCTTGCATCGTAGTTTCAAAAAATTTCTGGATCCTAAGGTCATTCAAATATTGATCCTAAGATCGTTTTTGAAAAATATTATAATTTTTTTCTCTTAAATTAAATATATAGCTTCTGAAGCTATATTTCTTCTTCGAAGAATAATATCAGGAATTTCATAGAGTTTTACTTATAAAATAACGTTAGTATGAAGATATAATTTTTTTTCATGGAAGTAGTTTTCTTCACCATGTGTAAGTCCTTGTTAAATATTTTCCCACTACTCTTGGTGCTAAAAAAATCTCAAAGAAAATATACCTGAAAAGTATACGTAAAAGTTAAAAGTGGTTTTATATTCTTAGATTTAGCGTACAATAATGTTCGAGCTGTAAAATTGTTTTACATATAAAGGAATTTTTTCTTATAGTTACAAGTTGTTCTATAGTCCTGTTTAATTGGCTATTTGACATCCCATGTTACTCGGAATTGTTCATTAATTTCAATTTTGAAAGTATAATTTTCAAATAGTATTTAATAGCCTTAATGATTTTTAAATAGAATTTTCGTAATTTACACTTAAATCATTGAAAAGTATTTTACCACATAACTTAATTGGATTTGATATAAACGTTAGAAACACAGCATTTTATTTAGCATTTAGGAATTGTTTTTATTGGAGCGAGAGTGTATCTACTTTATAGCGGAAAATGAAGAAAAAATTAATGATTTATAACTTTTTATTCAATATATATAATTTTGACTGTTTCTTTTTAAATTTCTTTAAAATTTAAGTAAAATTGTTTTTGACACATTTATTGAATAGAAAACGTTTTGAACTTTCTATCGAATTCTGTATCTGACAAACTGAGTTAAGATATGAAATAAACTGTTAAAAAATTATTTTAATATGTTCATTTACAATTCTGCTGTAAACGTTGCATAAACTATTGAAATATTATCTCTAGTTTACTCACTCCAGAGAAGAGTATTTGCTTTATTGATATATGAAAAATATAAACCACTTCAATTACTTGTTTTACATTAAATTGCTTCACATCCTCTCTCCAAATTAACTCATCTCATAACGAAGTTCAAAAAGTAATTTTTTTACAGAATGATATCTCCTAATTAGGAAAACTAAAAATATTGATTAATTAAAAAAGAGACACCTTATAAGGAAATAAAATCTCGTTATTCAAGTTCACTAAAATTTACTATAGCAACTTCTGCAGACATAATGTCACATCAATGATTGAAAATTAAATAGTTTTCATAAATCATATTCAACAAAAAATCTGTATCAAGCGTAATATATTTTCTAATAAGCTAAATACCTAATAAGCTAATCTTAATCCACATAAACATTTTACTGTATCCGTTTGTGTAATTGGTGCCAAATTTACCAAAATAGATGTTTTATATTTTGTCATAATATTTGAAACATCCAGTTATCGATTGACTTTCTTTCTTTCTATTATAAGAAATTTGTTATAAAATATTCCTCAAATTGTTTATGTCTGTCCGTTATCAATTCAAATTGGGAGAGAACAAGAAATAAATAAAAATATTTAGAATTCAACTAACTTTATCAGATATTTTAACGCACAGTATGATTTTGTGTAAACATTGCTTCCACTTGCAACCAGTAAACATTCATAACGCATTGGAAGAAATACATTAAGTACTGTATCAATATACTTTTTTGAATGATAGTTACACGGATGAAAGGCTAATAAATAAACTTACAATTTCCCTGTTTAAATTTATGATGAAAATAGAATAAAATTAATTGTGAATTTATCAAAAAAATATTTAATATATTTTTTTTAAATTTAAGATGCAATTGCTTTCTTATCTTTTTCTCACAAATTCCTAAGCATTTTCATAATTGCTAAATTATTTTTCTCAAATCTTTAAACTTTATCAACCTTAACGACTTACCCTTAAAGAGCATTTTCCTCAAGTTAATTAAATATAAATGAAAATGAATCATATTTTGATCATTGTTACTTATTATTAGTTCTTTTTTCTTGGGAAATTGGAAATAGTTTTGGTAAAATAGATGAAATTATGCATTTTTGATAAATTAGGTGAAATTAGATATATTTGGTAAAATAGATGAAATTATGCATTTTTGATAAATTAGGTGAAATTAGATATATTTGGTAAAGTAGGAGGAAATAGATATTTTTGTAAGATATGTGAAAAAGGCTATTTTTGTTATAGTACGTAAAATAAGCATTTTTATACTTCACATTTAGTTTTTCATCATAATTTTCTCATTGTATTCAAAATAATAGTTTATGACTAAATAAATTGTATTATATTTTACAAGATTACTATAACTTTTCAAAACAAAAATACCATTCTTTATTTTGTTCAGTCGATAGAAAAAAATACTCTTATTCTTTGTCTAACATAATGAAGAAAATAACAGCTTAAACTATGTATATATATGTAGAACGGATACCAGCCACTTTAAGATTATAATTGTGAAAAGTAGCATAAATGATATAAAAAAGTTTATAATACAAGAAAATACTAGAAATTCAATTTCATTCCAAAAATATATTGTATACAAGAATGTAATTTCGTATAAGAAATTTAAATAAAAATAAAAACTCGTGACATTTAGGAGTATTTATTATCTTAAGAAAGGACAGAAGATTACTATCAAACAACAGATGCGACCAAAAAAGCAGAAACACATAAAGAAAATTCCATATATTTTTGTTCGTATTTTATTGTTTTCTTATATTCATTACAAAAGAACATTTCTGTGAGCAAAAAAAGTACATTCGTTAAAAAAAGAAGAGCATAAATATTTTTTGGAATCTTTATTTTTTCTAATTCAGATATAAAAAGAATATATATATATATATATATATATATATATATATATATATATATATAAGTGTGCTTGCGTAATATTTAAATTAAGAAATTAAGTTACAGAAGCTTAAATTACATTCTTCCCTCATGATTTCAGTGTTTCATATAAATTAATCCAATCAGAAAAGAAATTTAATTTTTACATCGAGCATGAGAAATCATCAAAGTTTTAGGAAGAATTTTCACTTACAAAACTTGTCAGTGTATTTTATGCTGGTTGACATAATAGTGGCAACATAAAGTGCTAAAAATAAATATTTGAGTGACATTATTATTTAATATAATGATTCTTAGTTTAAAAATGCATGCAACTTTATTCAGAAGGAGCGAAATAGTTCCTTTCATTTAGTCGTGAATTCTTCAAAAATTTGTTTCAAGAAATATTTCGTTGATTGACAAGTCTTTCAATTATTTCTCCATTTTATTTACATTTGATGAAAGGAATGAACTTAAGTCTTTAATTGAAATTTTCAAATTTTCGATAACCCTTTCTGATGTAACAGCTACCTCTATCTAGAGTGGATAAAATCATTACTGGCCAAGAATGAAGTATCACTATACAATGAAATTTAAAATCGCTTTTAATAAATTGTCATGAATTTTCGTTTCATTCTCATTATAATATCACTATCAATTCCTTAATTTTTATAACAAAAGAAAACTTACTTTTTTCATTTTGGAACAACTCATTTCTATTAAATTAAACTCATTACAGTAGAAAGAGCAGTTGAAAGTATAACTATCTTCTAAGTTTTCATACTTTTGTATACTATTTATATTTCCATCATTTGGAACTTTATTTTTACACAAAGTCCACTCAAAAAATATTTACAATAATCACACACGCTCACAAACATATATATATATATATATATATATATATATATATATATATATATATATATAAAAAAAAAGAAAAAAAAAAGAACTAACAAACATTCGTCAAAATGAAACGAAATTTTACTTACGTAATGACTCCTTTGATGTAAGTAAATGATTAGAAAATCAAAGAAAAAGGATCATTTATTTCAGAGAAAAAGGCAAAATAACGGAGGATTTAGTACCCTGTTGATCCCCCTGTAGCGCGAATGCATGATGCTATACGATTGGGCATTGAGGCATACAAGTTATGTATGATGTCTTGAGACATTTCATTCCATATTTGCTGTAACCTTGCCTCTAGTTCGTTCAAACTCATGGGATGCCCAACTCGCCGTCCCAAATGATCTCAGATATGCTCGATTGGGGACAAATCTGGTGATTAGGCAGGCCAAGGAAGAGTAGTAACAGTGCGGAGACAGTCTTGTGACACCCATGCCGTGTAAGGCCGATCATTGTCTTGTTGAAAAATGGCTCCTGGGAGCCGTTGTATGAGTGGCAACACATGTGGTTGCAGGATGTCATGGACATACCGCTGGGCTGTCTTAGTGCCCCGGATCAATACTAGGGGTGACCATGTATTGTAGACAATGGCACTCCATACCATCACACCAGCTGTGGGAGAGGTGTGTCGCTGTAAAGCAAAGGCAGGTTTGAGGCGTTCACCACGGGGTCTCCACACACGAACTTGATTGTCATTACAGCTGAAATTGAATCTGGATTCGTCTCTAAAGACGAACTGGTTAAATTCCGCTGCAGTCCATTTTCCTCGTGCGCGGCACCATTCCAAACGGAGGCGTCGATGGGTGGGCGTCAAGGACAACACATGTAATGGGCACCGCGATCCTAAATATCCTTCAGACAGGCGCCTTCGGATGGTTCGAGAAGACACATGGGTCCCTAGTGAAGGTGCTACCTGTGCCTGGATGGCGGCCGATGAAGCAGTTGGCTGTACCCGTGCATTTCTTACGATGTGGCGGTCTTCCCAACAACTGGTCTGTCGGGGGCATCCTTAGCCTAGTACTCGTGTAAATGACATCTCTCGGATGCACTGGTCCCAAAACATCCTCACAACACAATCAGAATGGCCTAATTGACGAGCTACTCGTCTAGCGGGGGGGCGGCCCCCTTAGCTTCCATCATGCCGATGATTCTCCCCCTCTGAAACTGCGACAGCTGCTCATATTGTCTTCGAAAACGGCGTAATGGCCTGTCTACCTCAGCTCTTCCTTTGTAAACGATTCAGCACACTCAAACAAGCTTTGGTTACCTGTTTTATACACGGAGAACGACGTTAAACGCCCTCTACTAGCTATACGAAATGCGGAATCACGCTGTATTTCTAATCATTTCTTGGTGCGCTAATGTTTTTGTCCATGAGTTTAAATATGAAAAAGTAATGAAATTAGTATTAAAAACACATAAAAAATAAGAGAACTATTAAGATCTATAATCAACAACAGAAAAACTAGAAAACTTTTTCTAGAATTATGTAAAGTGACTAAATAAAAATCGAAATCGAATTCGAAAATAAATGAATAGTAATGCTCGAAAATAATACCCAACAAAACAAAACAAGCACATTCAGACTGAAGACTGAATTGTACTGTTAAACATGTATTATGGTACCAACACTCCCCCAGTGCATCTTGTTGGGCAAAAATTGGACTACTCCAAAATGCATGTCATAAATTATAATTTAAGAAAAAGAAACAAAAACAAAAAAGAAGGAAAATATATTAAAAGCAAGGTATCTCATTTACATTAATTTTTCAAAAACCAATACTTTCCAATTAAATACAACTTTTCAATTAAAAACTATCGAAGAAAAAAATATCCGATTAAAAATATCTAATTAAAATATCTAATTAATGATATCCAATTAAAAATACGAAATTAAAATATACAAATAAAAATATTCATTTAAAAAAGCCCTTCAATTAAAAACTATCCAATTAAAATAATTCTTTTAAGCTGTTAAAAATTTTAAAATTTTAAAACACACACACAGTACAAATAAAATCTTTTTTGTTAAATATTTAAAACTTTAAAAACAAAAACATACCCCAAACTAAGTTTTTCCAGAAAGAATCAATTCAAATCTCAAGAGATGCAAATGCCAAAATGCAAAATCTTGTGACATGTGATCAATAATTACAGTGCAATAGGTTAAAAAAAAGCTTTTAAATGATGATCTCTGATATTATAAACTATTTCCTAATAAGGTGTGACTATCAATAATACGGAGCAACTTGAGTATGAAAAGTTTCAAAGTAGGGAATATTTAATAAAATTCTCATCATGAATACAATCATGAATAGAAACCTTATCCAATGGAACACAAACCAGAATTTTAGTTGTTAAAAAAATTTGGAATCCATTGAATAAAATATGAGTGTGTAAATGTATACTAAGTGGAAATGTTTTAAGATATCTTCACAGCTAGACCATTTACTAGCAATTTGTGTAAATTTACTGTTGTGTGGTGGAATTGTTTTTTGATTTAAAGATTTTAAAATTTGCACTAAAATCCTGAAAGGCAAAAAATCATATAAAACAATTTATAAAATAAAGATTGTAGCGAAAAATTATCATAATATAAAAAAAATATCTTTCTAGGTGTCAAATCTAATTTACATCAATATCATCCAGAGTCCCCTAAGATCTCCTCCTGAGAATTCTTAAATACATATCAATATAGACTATCATACAAATTATTGGGAACATATTTTTAATTAAAATCTAATGGATAATGACATTTTATGCATTTTCCTATATTATTGAATCTGTCTTTATCATAAGTAGCTAGTAATTTATTACGATGCAAAAAGTTTAAAATAATGTTTCAGTAAATAGATATGTGAATATTACTTTCTCAGTAAGGCACTTTAATTAGCTTAAATTTAAATTCATCTCTTTTATTAATTCATCTTTAAGTTCTTTTTTGTCAGTATATTTTTTTTACTGAAAATTATATAATTTTTCTGCAGTACTAATTATAACGGGTTCCTAAATTTTTTTCAATTTTATCATATTTTCTATGTTATGTTTATTACAAAATAACATCAGAACCTTAATCATATCCTATATAACAATTGAATTAAATAAATCCTGGAAATTATAACAATAAATTGACTGGATTTGGGTATTGCTTATGCAATTAATTAATTCTATACCATTTTAATAATAACGACTTCTTCGGAATTTTCCAAAATATTATTCAAAACATTCTGCAAATATTACGAGATTTAATCATGTGTGCATTACAGCCATTTCTTATAGTTCTAAATTTTATTGGGTTCTTATGGAATTTAGGAGTCAGAAAACATATGTGGGATTTTTTTTTATTATAAAGCTGTACTTACGCATAAATATATGCGTATTTATGTATATTATAAAAATAGTAATTATTTATTTCGTGAAATTTTTATTATAAAAATTTACTTACATGCATTCTGAATATTAATGAATGGCTCAGATTTCTTGAACAAAGAGAAAACGAAGAAAAAAATAGATTAAAAAAGATTAAGATCTTAAAAGATTTTGTTCTTGGTTATAATCTTTTTACAAATTTAGAGACAAAACATTCTTTAAAATGCAGTTTCTTAAGATGTCATTCCTATCAAGAGAAGATTTTGAATCTACGAAAAATAGAATTTTAAAACTAATTTAGATCTGTGTTTAATATGTGCAACTAAGTACAATTATACAATAATCAATAAAAATAGCTTCTAATGTGACAAATTGATACTTCACAGCAATTATACAATGATTGTTAATAGAGTTAAAATTTGTAAATTAAATCATAATTTTGTCTAAAACCTATGAATATAAGGAGAATAATGAAATTTTAAAGACGCTATCTACAATAAACGCATAGGCCAGGAAAGTTATATTTAGTTCTCTTATCCATAATTTTAATATGTATTGTTTTCCTTCAAATAACTTACCATACAAAACTTTTATGAAAAGAGTTCATGATATTGAAGTCAATAAGTATTATCCTTGTTTGATTTGAAATTCTTAATAATAATCAATCTTAGGGTAATCACTTGCGTAAATAAATAAATTAGATATGATTTATAGTTAATAAGACGTTTTAAGTAGAATGCGGTCGAGTGCTATCTTAAATGAAAGATTAAATGTTTGGTGAATGTAATTACTGTGTCTTAAGAATTACGGAATAAATATAGATTTTTTTTCTGGATAAAAAACTTTCGGGAATTCAAGTCATCTTTAAAACATACAGCTATATTCACTGAAACTGTATTCCAATTAGTTAAATTCCATTATAATAACCAGAATTTTTCTACAACATATAAATTTATTTGTGTTTGTTCGAATTGTCTCCTTCAATACGGAAAACAACATGATCCGTTCAACAACAACCTGAAATACCACTTAATTCTTTTTTCATTCGAGTAAGATATTTTATAATTTGATACACAAATACAAAGACAAACGTTAAACATTCTAAACCAAGAAGAAAAATTAGTAACATCGTTTTAATTGTATAAGTACAATATAATAGGAGTAGTACACAACGCTCGAAATTCACAACCTAGAACTGTTACTTCGGGTAGAAATAATATCTTTAATGTGGTTGAGTATTGAATCGAAGGGTGCTTTGATAAAAGATGCGGTTATAAATCTTTTGATGCTTCAAGTCCTTGACAAAATTCATCAATCGCAATGGCTGACGAATGAATGCATGCCAGTTTTAGCGCAATACATGACAAGATATTCTCAATTGCTGAAACTGTTTTTTTTCCATTCTGATGTAACTTTCAATTAATCTCACTACCAGAGGTTAAATATAATTCACTCCAGTTTAAAAACGTATGTCAGTTTGACGTTAACATCTGTCTTCTTTTCAATTATATTTCGCTTATTGAATTTATTCACTATCCCTCTAATTCAATTTATTAGAAATCTTATATTTATCTAATTTAATTAAACGTGTTTATTTGATTAGCAAAAAAGTTGTTACAAAATTCAAATTAATAAAATCCCTGAGGTTAGGGAAGAGAACACCATGAATAGCCAAACATCATAACTGTACATATGAATGTAAGACATCGTAAAGAAATTGCTTTCATTTATAAATATATTTTGTGTGTAAACATTCTAATAAGAATATGCTTATGTAAATATATAAAAACTATTATGTTATATGATATAACTTTCATGTTTACAAAGATTTTTTTTAAATATGTGTAAAACGTTGTAAGTAAAAAATAGATCCAAACAGTGTATAATCCATCGACTAAGAGAAATGTATTTATGAAAACAAATTTAAGCCCCAGGACAATTAATAACAAACAACTTGAGAAAAATTATTTTTTTGATTTTCTAATATTTTATAAATCGAAGAGTACCTTTTGTTGTAAGGAAATAAATTTATTGGTCGGTTTAGGTGCAGTGTGTATGCAAATTTGTTTTCTGATAAATAAATGATTATTAAAATAAGAAAAAAAAAGAGATTTGAAAAATCATTGTCTCTAAAAAAAGATTAATTGCTTAGTTTATATTAAAGGTACTTAGCATTTTGTTCCTGTAATCTTTGGTTTTTTTTTCTTTTCTCTGAATAGTTGAAATAATATGTGTGTGCGGGAGTAAATATAATTATTTGGATACGCAAATTTTTACTTTGATGACTATATTAAAAAATGGTCATATAGCTCTTTTCTGATTGCACTAAATAAGATTAAAAGAAGTTACATAATAATGCCAAGTATTTTTCATTTCAAAAATATTTTGTTTTAATTTACACTTATAATGTATTTCAGACCAGTTTTTCTTTGTACAAATGAAATGGCAGATAAACAAATATATGTATGATTGTTGGAATAGCATGTTGAAATTCTGAAATTACAAAACAAACCGAGCATTTATTTTACTAACTGAATACCTACCATATTGTTTACTCATTTCTATGGACTAATACACAAAAAATAAATTGATTAATTTTGCTCGCATTCTGTTTTGCTATCTTGTTCTTAAAGTTAACAATATACAGTGGTAAATTCCAAATAATAAATTTGAAATAAACAGTTTACTTTTATCTAAACCTGTTCAAACAAATGCCCTCAGAACTCTTTTTTAATCAAAATGTATACAAGTTTCTGTAAATAAACTTATGTAAATTGTACGAATATATTTTCTTCTCTAATATATCAGATCATAAAATTAAAACGTAAGAAATTAATATAGAACAGAATAATAATTTACATACCTAAAATAAAGTAAGATATTTTACATTTAAAAACATTTCGTATTATATAGGTTAAGAATTAAGAATTATAATTAAAATTAAAAACCAAATTTTATTTTTAATTTTGCGTATTCAAAATCATTCCAAAATAGCATTTTTTAAATCCTGATAACTTAGCAAGGAAATTCTCATTATTTAAACCTATATATACAAAGAGTGTTCTACAATTTAAAACTCTTTGAAATGCGCATTATTAAAATCAATTTTAAATATTTCACAATATAAATGAAGCATGAAAATATGTCGTTGTTTTGATTCTCATCTAACTAAATCAAATATTTTATTAATGATAAATTAACAGTTGACATAACAAATTTACTGAATGTTCAATTAATTCATGGGCAAATCCGAGTGAAAAAAAAACAAAGGATAGCACTGTAAAAGTTTATAATACATCATGTAAAAACATATTTTATTTATTATAATTTAATTTTTGGTTAGGTATTATGGTTGTATTATAAAGCAAGCCTTAAATGGTAATTCGTTTCTTAACTTTTAGATGTGTTTTACTAGACTCAGAATTAAAAAAAAAATAACTCTTGTAAATGTTTTTCTCAAAATTCAACTTTTATTTTGATTCATAATGACTCAATTTAACGCTATATAAGATGAGTCTAATATTATCTTCTAATCAAGTAGAACTTCTAATAACCGATAAAAGTAACTTCGATTTCATAATGCGGTGAGGTGAATGAAAAATTTATAAAGCATTCAGCTACTCATAGATTCCATATAAGCTCACTCAGGATATGGTAGTGTTTCTTTTATTTAAAAACTTAATCATTTGCTTTTGCAAACAAATTTTTAATATAAAAGTTTAAAAAAAGAATGACTCAGTACATGTGGAACAAATGAATTTTAGTTTTGAAACTCAGTACTTTATTTCCTATTCGAAATTTGAAAATAACTCTCGGCATTGGTTTGGTACAATATTTAATATTGGATAGTTTGAAACGTTTTTCAATATTATTTTTTTCCTTTAAATACTTTGGCAATGTTAATTAGTGATATAATAACAAACAGTTTCCTTTAAAATAATTCATTTCTCACTAAGATGACTTTATTGTAGTGTAATAACTTTCCAACCAAATTTAATATTATTACATTTAAAAAATTTCTTTAAAAGTAAGGAAAGATTTACTGTTTTATCATTCTTTATTTAACAAACTTTAAGTGAAATTATATATTTATTTTAAATATTTTCTATATATTCGATCACAAAATAAAAAGACGCAGCATTAGAAGATGAATTACCACTGAAAATGAGTACAAGACAAAAATTATTTTTCTCCAATTTATAATTTTACTTACATTGGATATTCAATTAATGGTTCTCCAATAACGCTATTCTCTAATTAATGAAATCATTTCTTGTGTTCTCATACAAATATGTAGGTAATTCAGTTTTATTCAGAGCTATTTACTTTACTTCTGATAAATTACTTTCCTCTTTTATTATACTCGTAGATAAATAAAATAACTGCAATTTCATTAAATATTGCCCCACATTAAAATTTCAGATGTTACAAACATCTTAATTGCGATATTTAAAGCATTAAAAACAAATATGACCATCTATTTTTAACTGCACATTTGAAGCAAAATTTTATTAAAAAATTAAGAGATCTTTCATAATTTTCAATAATATTCCTTCAATTTTTACATAGAACTTTTTTTTAAAAAAATTATTTATATATTTAGTTTTGCATTTTGTTTTATAATTATCTATCATTCTTGTTCTATTTTATTCGCAAATTTAAGTATTTAACATCTAAAAAGTTTTATCAGAAGCTGAATAAAATTTATATTTTTGAATGACAATAGACTAACTTAATTACAATAAACAAAAAATAAAACGTTTGTAGTTTTTTAAATATAATTATTTCATTGACTTAAAAACAAAGTAAGTTTTAATTTAAAAGTAGCCTTTTTTAATTTTTTTTAAAAAAATTTGAATTATATTATTAAACTAGTATTTATTCTCTGCGTTTTTTTGAATGTGAAGAGAAGTTAACAAACATACAAAATGAGAACCCAGAGCTCAAAATTTGAATTATCATCATTAATTTCACTGACCTTACAGGCTTTCCATACTTTAATACTTTATCAAAATGTACAAAATTGCGAGATGGAGTTCCAATTCAAAATATGTAGGAAGAACTTTATTACTTGCTATGAATATTGTCAAAAGCAATACATTTATACCATTACTTTTCTTAAAGATACTATTTTAAAATTAATTGAACTATTCTATTATTGAAAGTATATCGTTTTTTATCATTACGGGAAAAGTTATCTGTGTACTTCAATTGTTCTAAAGGCCATGTTTTGCTTATATATTTCAAAATTACACTATTATTTATAAAATTTAATAAAATTAAGGATTTTTTATATATTTATAGAATATTGTTTTATTAAAAACGTATATAAAAGAGATTTTAAATGCATGTATTTCATCTAGAATACATTTACTTTTCAAACTAAATGTTTACCTCTACTATTTTAAACATACCCTTTCTTGTTATTTGAGTGAAAGATGTAGAAACATTAGATTGCAGAAATTTCTTAGAATAAAATTTATTGTAAATACAAATTCAAAGCCAAAGTACAAAATTGGCTTAATTTTCGACAATTTGAATTAAGTAAAAAACTTAAATGTTTCTAAGTGAAAGTTTTCAATATAAATAAAGGTGTTAAATTAATACGGAATCAACACAAACTGACATTTTAAAAACTATTGAATGAATACTATTTTGTTGAATATGAATAATCTTTTTCTATTCAAAGTAAAATAGATGCAAAAATGTTGTATATGTAACAACATGCTATTATCAGTAAAAGGTGTTATCATTATGTCTCTTTCAAATATCTGAGCCAATTAGTAATTTCTACATTGAAAAAAAATGTTTGATCTCTCCTCATATAAGCAAGTAAAGGTACTCGCACTTAATATAAAAACTTATATAATAGGCTTTTTTGTATGCACAGCTTTATTTATTACCACGATAAAAATGGGTATTTTATAGTTTTTAACAAAATAGATATGTTACAATGAGTCATCATTGAGTTAAAATATTTTTACAAACTAAATGTATCATGAATCGTTTAACAGAAATTTTTAATGGTCAAAGAGAGGTGCGTGAGAATAGGTATATTAAAAATAAGAAACATTTTTTGGTTGATAATATAACATAATTAAACTCAAATAATGTCTAGTAAGATGCACTTTAAGCACAAAAAAAGGAATATCTAATGTAAAAATTAAGTTATATTAAATTTAAAATTTTCTTTCATTTTTCTAAGTTCATACAAAGCCTTTGCTAAGTACTTCTTAGCACTAACTATTTAATTCAAATTTTCAGGGGTAATTAACTAAATGGAAATGAATAATTACAGCTCTTCATCGTACCTCGGTTGGAGGTCTTAATTTCTTCCCGGACGTCTCAGTGGAGTCATTTTGCAAGAGATATCACCGGCCTAAAAGAAGCATAAATGAGTTCAATTAAGTCTCTTATGATTGTAAGTATTTTTTCTACTTCATTGATATGTAAATCGAGCTTCAATAAAGATAATTATAGTAGTAATTTGTGGATTTATTTTTGCTAAATTTGGTGCAATGTAAGAAGGGTAGTTAAATTTATTCGTAACAACAATTAATATTTTTTGCATTGAATTATTCAGTCCTCTTCTTCGTTTTATCACTTCGATGTTTTTTTTTTAAATTCAAAGATTTGTTGGGTATGTTTGACGATCAAATGAAGGTACTTTACCACTATATGACAGGTGAATGATTGAAATGTTTTATTCATTTATAAAATCAGAATAAATTTTTGATTACTAACGTTTAAAATACTTTTTTTTTAATTTTCTAACTGAATTGGTCTACTGGGTGTTTCATTTAATATCATGCTTTCTTTTCCCTAATTTGCTTTACAGGTGAAGTATTCTGATAAAATATAATATTTTTCGAAAAAAATGTTATCATTTTCCTTTTCTGTAATATGCATTACGATCTGTCCAAATCTATAAATAATGAATATGTCACACAAGTTATTTTACATACAGCACATGTAGACATTTGATTTTTTTTTCAGGTTATACATGCAAGTGAAAATTCTTTCGGTGTTCTGAAAATTATTTCAAGTCAAATGCTCAATTGGTTGATATCATATCTTACTATTTTTCGAGTGAGTCAATTATAAAATTTTAATGTTAAAATATTTTTTTTGCATATTTCTTCTCTTTATTTGTTAAAACAAATATTTTTTTTTTTCATTTTGTATTGAAATATAAACATAGTTAACCCTGATATAAAGATAGAATAGAACCACCTTTTATGATAAATGCGAATACGAAGAAAATCAACTCCAGAACTGAATATATTACACAGAAATAGAGAACATAAATAAACATATTATAAGCCACAAGTCAAAATGTTTCCTTTTGTATTTTAGCTTTAGAAAACTTTATCCATGTAAAACTTTTAAATTACAAAACATAGTTTTTTTATTATTTTATAAAGTAAATACAAACACATTGTAGATATTGTGATAAACGAAACATTTAAACAAGCAAAATTTTTTTTTATCTTACTTGTATTCTATCGTTGCACATCATCTTGACAAATCTATAGCACTTTTATCAGTTCCTACCTTTTCCTTTATGTTTTTTTTCTTTTGTTTTACTGATACTGGAATGATATGTAATAAAAAATACTACTCGATGGAAGGAAAATAAAAAACAAAGAATATGAGAAAGAATGGGGAAAAAGAAAACTCTTCAGTGCTCTGATTTCTTGATAGTGTAACCAGAATAAAAGTCTTACACAGAGTATCGCAACTGCTTCTAATCCATCAATACTTTTTTCTGTGCTTGTCAGTATTTCGCATGGATAAGAGATACATTTCCACCTCTCTTGTACAATTTGAGGCTTTCAGGGTATAAGCGTGTTAAGAATATCAGACATGTTTTTTTTTGTGTTATTCAGACTAACTAATTTTTTTAATTAAATATGTACTCGAATTTTGTTATGAATAACTACGCATGATGAAAAATAACGTAACTCAGGAATACAATTAAATAGAAATTAAAGTCACTAATATCTTCTACAACTGTATTTCCAGAAAATTAATGCTTACTTCACTTAAAATATTCTATTGAAATGTTTGCTACATTTAAGATACAAAAGCATTAAGTAAAGTGATTAAAATCTTATGTATCTATTTCCTATCTTTCTAAAAAAATGCATTACTTATTTTAAATGTTTAAAAATAAATTTAAAATATAAATGGATTAGTATTATACAATTTTGGACACAGTGTTATACATAAGTATTTGAAATACAAGACTGGAAAAGAATAAATGTATTTAATAAAGTAAACTTAATTGTATCTCTTAAGGAAAACTATACATCCAATGAATATTTATTAAACGAGGAAATTTCTCGGATTGACATCTTGATTGGTTAGTTAAAAATAAAATTTTACACACTGTCCCAGTCAAAGTTAAAAACTATTGAAAAATGATTTTTAGAGTAGCTTAAAATTTACTGAAACAATCTGCTCAGTGTCATTATTTACAAAAGAATATATATCTTCAAAACACAAATTTTTTTTTTTCTAAATTAGATTTCTTTCTTAGTAGTTAAATTATATTTTCTTTACTATACTGTCAATTGTCTTTCACTTGTCTGACATCGAAACCAAATATTTATGCCCTTTTATAACGTTTATAAATCATTTTTTATGTAGTCGATTACCATTTTGCTTTTAATCACATTAGAAATCTAAGTATCTCACGTGATTTTGATTTTTTTTCAAATTATTAAACTAGGTCAACATGTGATTAAAATCAAAAGACAAAAATACATTATTCTTTGAAACTAATTCATTCTTTGTCCAATAAAATGAGATTTCGAAAATATTTCAAAAGCATACATAAATATAACAATAAGCAAAAATTTTGAATATTTATTCCATCGAAAACTTAATGATTAATATTGTAACTACTTTTTAATAGTCCATCATGTTGAATCGCAGTGTTTTTGCAATTAATTTCCTTCAGATTCCATTTGTATTTATTTCATATTGTTAATTATGCTCTTTATTCATTGATGTTAAATAAGCAGTCGAGCCCCATCAATGTTTTAATATGGCACTTTTTTTAAAAATTCTAATTAATCTTTTCTTTAGATTATACCGAAATTTCTTTAAAAGAGAGGATCTTCTTAAAGCGTTTTTATGTATTTCACTTGGTGTGTGTGTCATCAAATTTTCGATCGTTAATTTAACCAACTTCCCATCAAGCTAGAGCTCTGAGACTTTGGGAATCGTTTCTAGTCGCCTAAATATTTAGACACTTAAGACAAGTTTTAGCTAATATTTTCTTTAATAATGCAGTTTAGCTCAACCACTTGGCGTGATTTCAAATATTGGCAGCAAACTTGGCGATTTTTTTGGCTGAACGTTAAATCCGTAAAACGAACCAGGGTAGCCGCATTTGGCAAAATACCGTCAAATAATTCTTGTCACCCAGGATGGTTGGGTCAAACTGCATTCCAACCATTTAATTTACCGGATGAATTAATTAATTTTAGTTAGTTTTAACGTTTTTATGTGTTTCAATTGGTGTGTGTCTGTCTGCGTGTGTATCAGTGAGTCATCAAATTTTCTACCATTAATTTATCCAACTTCCCATCAAGCTAGGGCTCTGCAATTTTGGGAATCATTCTTACTTATCTAACATTGTAATATATTTAATTATTTGCTACCAGTTTTAACTCGTATTTCAATAATTTTCTTTAATAAACTTTGCCACCATATAAAAACGTTGTTCTTAAAAACGTTGGTTTTAATCTCAATTATTTTGTTTTATATCTTATATACTGTAGGATAAACATAGCCTTGGAATAGAAGTAGTAAACTTATAACTTGGTATGTAGTAAACTTTGAAATATTCAACTTATACTCCGAACAAGATAAACAAGATTGACTTAATTCTTTATCTCTGGAAACAGGAGATAAAGAATTAAGTCAAATGGGGCTAGTGCATCAAATATTGAATCGTGCAAAAAAAAGAAGAGGAAAAGTGTAAGACTCTTTCTCAAAACCAAATCTGAAAAAAATAGATACAAGAAGGAGGGAACCTTAAAAGACACTCAAAAATAGAAGAGCAGAAAGTCGAGTCAAAAAGAGGGAGAAAAAAAAGCGATCAAAAAGTAAGAGAAATAAATTTGTGTTAGCCTTGGAAAAAACGCGGCAACAAAGTGAAAGGTGAAAAGAAGATAAGAAAAACCCAACCAAGCAAAGAACTTTAAAAAGATTCCAAATTGCTTCAGACAGAGAGTCTTAAACTTAGACAACGGTCGTAACATAGGCCAAGTAAACAAGTAGTAAAGTACTGGAATAAAACGAAAAGTATATATATTATTCAGTGTACATAATGTCTAATTCATAACCTTAAATTTCGTAGGCAGATATATTTTATCTAGTTCATAATTGTTATACAAACTGACAGTTTTATTGTTTATTCATAAAGTAACTCATCGTTATAAAATATATAAAGCCACAATAAACTGTTATAAATGAACAAGCACAGGGAAAATAATTTTTTACGGTGCATCACAATAACAGCTGTTGAAAGTAACAACATTATTATTCAAATTTCAATAAAGTGTTATAGATCAAATAGTTGTATTTTTAACTATATTCTCTTTACTTTTTCAAGAATTTTATTTATATTGGATTCATCTTTTCTTTTCTACTAACGATTCTTAATATACATTTTCATATCCTAAATGGAAGAAAATAATAAAAAATTATTATTATAATATTATTAATACAGATTATTAAAAAGAGTAAATGATTACTATTCATATTATGTTTCTTTTCTTTACGAAAATAAAGATAAATTAACTGACTTGACTCTTCAACTATCATTCGTTTAATGATGGTAGTAAATTTAAGGAAATTAAGTGAATGACTGTAAATAATTTGGCCTTTTAGCCTTTTATTTGAGTAAGCCAGAGTGATCATAATAAACAATTATTTATTTCTATGGCAGTATAAAAATTAGGCTGTAGCAGAAAATATTTTTTTTAAAAAAAAGATTGTTGTACATATAATATATGAGTTTATACGTTACTTCATGTTTCATGCGTATACTAAACACCATCAAAATAATGAGAAAATTAAACTGACTAAATAAACTGGAAGGAAAAAAAAAATCAAATATGCTTTTGAATGCATTTTATTTATACACCTTAATCTTTCAAAGGAAACCTTTTTAGAAATTAAATTACTAAAAACATTTTTTCAGTAAGAGAATATAATTATATAGTTAAAATTAAAATTCAGTAATGATTACATCTGCGATTAACAGTAAAATCCTTAAAATCTTAAAAAAATTGCTATGATTTAATATTTTAAAAATTATAGTCTGAATAAAGTAATATTGTGGTAAGACATTTCATTGACTATGTAGAACATAAAAACGTATTACCCATAGCATCGTTAATTTCGTCAACAGTATGAATTCCAACGTCTGATGAGGAAAATAGTAAGAAGTTTTCTATATCATATGTAGTGAAATGATGTCCATGATTATCGCATATTACTCATATAATGTCTGTTTTTTTTTTTTTTTTTTTTGTTAATATTTACTTCTGTTTAAATTACCTCTATTTTAAATATTTGATCATTGTATGTTATACCTGCGGAGACAATATTGGATATTTAAGTTAGCAATTCCATAAGTAAAATATAAAATGGTAACCACTGAAACTTTCCAGAGCTATTAATCATTCTTGATGCTTTTCTCTAATATAAAATCATCCATTATCGTTAATGAACACGTATAATTTACGAAAATTAATACTCAGTAAATTCTCTTGCTTACCTTATTTAATATTAGTTTTTCCCATATGAGTTGTTTCATTTCTGCTTAGTCATAAAATGTAAGATGTTTAATTCAAATACATTTGGTTATTGTTTTTTAGTTTCAATTTATATGTGAATTTCAACAAACCTTCTCATACATCCTTTACCATTAAGTTTCCTGACGTTCTTTTTAGTTAAAAAATTTCCTTTACTTTTATATAAAAGTGAGAAAAAAATTATGAGCAGAAATTTGTTTCCGAGTGTTAAACTTCTGTTTCCTTTATAGACTATTGTAAGTGTTTAAACAACGAAAGCTACATATCTTTGGTAACATTATCATGTGACTTATATATCCAAATAAATATATTTCCATTCAATTTGGGCAACATTATACACTTCGAGTAATGCCAATTATTTTTGAATTATGTTTACACAAAAAAGGTGTACTTCCATACAATATGGAGATAATATGTAGAGAAATTAGTAAAGAATCAATTATTTTGAAAGTTCCGAATCATTTCGGAAACCTTCCGCGAGACAGATAGTTACACCCGGTCAGTCCACTCATAATTGAAATAGTTAAATAAAGTTTCCTTGATTTGAAATTATGAGCTTTTCACTTGATTATACCACAAAATTTGAAAAATTTTACTTTTTTTCAAACTTTCGCCTAATCTTGATTTTCCAGATCTGATGGCAGTGTGTCAGTTGGTAAGGAACGAGTGGGGAATTTGAAAACTTGTTCCATATGATGGTTAGGAAATTGCCATACTCTGGAGATAATTAATTTTTCTTCGTAAAAGGTGTAGTAAGAATCTAGAAGAAAGATTTAAATCCATTTTGAATTTTGTAATATTATGTTTAACAAGTTAAAAATTTAATTACAATAGTAAATGCATTTTAAGAGTCTAAAATTATTATTATTTATTTATTATTTTTTCATTTACATATGTTAGAATCGAAATGAAATTACCTTAACAGAAATGACTTGGAAAATGTAAATAATGATATTGTAAATGAATTTATATATTATATATTTTTTCCTGGTCTATTTGTGATCGTGTTTACATCCAAGAAATAGTGATATTCATATTGTATATTGGTATGCCATAGGTGAAAGAAATTTAAAGAGCAACAAAAATGTCACGGGAATATTAGTGCGAGGGTAATTCAATAAGTCCTTAAGAATTCCATGTCAGAGTGCTAGTGTAAGCACTCATACACACACACACACACACACACACACACACATATATATATATATATATATATATATATATATATATATATATATATA
>BMAW01009225.1:206-48439 GCA_019974015.1 Nephila pilipes | reverse complement strand
TGTTGTTTTCAATGTTAGACTCGGGAGTTATTGATCGATGTGTTATATATATATATATATATATATATACTGGTGAGCAAAAATTAAGGATCAAATGGTTTGTTTATTATAACGTTATGCAAAAGCTTTCCAAATCAAAACAGCTAATAAGGCTATATCTGGCTTTGGGCCGAAATGCGGGTTAAACATTCTTTATGATTCCAAATTAACCAACACAGTATATTAATTTGTTAAAAAAGTTCATACTAAATCCACTTATCTGAACAAGGTAAGTAATAAATTCTAAATGACATACAAAATAAATAATTCTTATTAAAGAAATATCCAAACGTTCATTTTTTAAAAAGGATTTACGCGTATTATTAAAGAATATCATCACCCTAAACTTGCTCAAAATGTATATTTTAAAATATGTTAATATGTTTTTAATATTTAATGCTTTGCAAAAAAACGCAATTTCAAAATTCTAAGAAATCTAAATTAATCAAGTAATTAAGATCATTCTAATCTACTACAATGCACACAATATCATCAAATCTTAAGTTTCATAAAAAAGTACTCTTTAGCATGTTGTCCAGCAGTAGTAGTGTACCAATAATCTTACATAATGAAACAAAATATTAAAATTACTAAGAATGTTAAAAGTAGTCAAATATAAAAAAAAATAATTTAACATTAAGAATTCAAGGGGGAATTCGGTAAAATGATTGAGTATAATACTACAGTTAATATCATTTGTTGACTGTAAGATGAGATATCTATGCAAATATGTCTTAAAAGAAGCTTGTCTCAAAAACTATATTAAAATTGATATATTATTAAGACATATAATATAATTCAGGATCATCAGACAAAAAATAATCATTTATATATTTACCAAGCTTTAATTGAGTTCTTAAAAAATTATTTTTGTATTCATATTTATTGCAAATATCATAAAATCACTGAAATTTAAAAAATAAAATATCTGACCTTTTTATAAATAAATCTTATTAAGTAGCAAATAAACTATAATAGCTTTCCCATAGAGGGATATTTGTGTTTTACTATTTCGTAACTGGATTTTATTAAAATGACATTTAAAAGAATCTTCATTATCATATATATCACAGCATACTTTTTATAATCTATAATTTACAGTCGTGTGTATAAATATTCTGATTCTATTTCATTATAATCTTTTGAAATAAATTTTAATATGTAACAGAAAAATATAGATAAGATCTATCTTAAGAGTTATTATTATGATTAAAGATGATTAAGACATCAATGAATCTATAAATACTAAAAATATTTTAGTTGCATTATTTTCTTCCTAAATATGGAAACACATGTTTTTCTAAACTACGAATATTTCTAGCAGGTCTTCGTTGCGGTATTCCTTTAAACTGTTTTTTTTTATTAGGTTTTTATTATCATCGTACGAGAAGCGAGCGACGTCTTTCGGTGACACACTTCAGGATTTTAAGCCTTTGTCAAGTGACGAGGGCGACACCTGAGCTACTTTCTTCCGCTTCTAACTTCCACACCCCGCCCACTGGAATAGTTTTATATTTGACAGATTTTCGTGCCTCAGTCATGTTTCCTGGTGGGTCTTTAGTGGCCTCAAGATTTGAATTCAAGATATTTAAAAATTCATGCACTCATAAATGAAAATAAACATATTATCAAAAATAGTAGTATAGCATAATGTGTATTATATATGCATATATATATATATATATATATATGCATATGTAATTTTTTATAAATCTTAATTATTGCTAGTCAAACATTATGTTTTCTTTTTTTTATATTTTAGTTAATTTTACACTCGATAAAAACTAAACACGTACTATTAATACATACTATGCTATACTACTAGTTTTGATAATATGTTTATTTTCATTTATGAGTGCATGAATTTTTAAATATCTTGAATTCAAATCTTGAGGCCACTAAAGATCCACCATGAAACAGAGCTGAGGAACGAAAATCTGTCAAATATCAAACTATTCCAGTGGGCGAGGTGTGGGAGTTAGAAGAGGAAGAAAGTAGTTCAGGTGTCGCCCTCGTCACTTGACAAAGGCTTCAAATTCTGAAGTGTGTCGCCGAAAGACGTCGCTTCGCTTCTCGTACGACGTTAATAAAACCTAACCAAAACACACACACAGACACACACACACATATGTGTGTTTTATGTTGTGTGTGTGTTTTCTGTGTGTGTGTGTCTGTGTGTATGTGACACACACACATATGTGTGTGTCTGTGTGTGTGTGTATTAAATATGTATGTGTGGAATTGTTTTTATTAAGCTACTACGTTTTCGAAATAACACAGTATATCACTAAATGTCTTAATATTTATTCTTTCAGAAAACTGTTGGCTTAAAAAAATTTATTTGTAATTTTTGATAATCTATTTAAGCGAAATTTAAATTTTCTATGAAAATTTCTATTTTATATGAAACATCTATATCATGATCAATTTCGTGTTGTAAATTACATCTCTGTAATCTAGATTTTTATATTGAGAATTGTTCTCGATATAAATGAAATCTTACATGAACTGTTTAAAATTCAGGGACATAATAATTACAACACTAGTATATTTTCATATTTTCTTTATAAGAAAATTTGTGAAATAGATATGACAGAAAACTATGGTAAAAATTGTAATCTACAGTAAAAACATTTTTTATAAAATGATTAAATTCATTTGAATAAATTTTCCACTTTCTATAAATAAGTGAAAATGTGTTTTGTAATGAATTGTTTATTATACCCTATAGAGAATTATTAAGTAGTTTCAATTAATTTTACTTTCACTGCTGAGCCTTCTGTAGAATTAATTTTAAATATTAAATTCTAAATATTATTTCCTTAATATAATTTTTTTAACTCTTTGATGATATTAAGTTCGTTTGAATTTGAAAGAAAACATAGTTTGAATTTTTATACTAAAGAATATACACTTACAAGGAAAGAAAAATTTACTTACTGAATGAAAATGAATTTTGATAGCATCTGCTTCTTTGAATTTAGTTTTCTAACTAACAAATATAAAGTATTGTATGACGAGTATATAAAACTGTGATAAGAATGTACGCATTTATGTTACTTTAAGGAGAAATGAGAGAAACAGAATATAAAAAAAACTTTAATACAAAAACGCATAATATAAGTACAAAGAGTTAAATTCCACAAAACTGATAGTATTTTTTTATTGAGATAAAAGCTTTCCCATTTATTTTACTAGATAATACTTTTCTCCAATTTATTTATAAATTTGTCTTTTTTTTTTCAATCCCCGATTTACGAATGAAGTTTGGACGCAAATTTAAAAATAAAGATAAAATATTGAACAGAAAATAAATATTTTTAAATCAAATGTCAGTGCTTCTGAAAATAAAATAATTCAGCAATGCAACAAATATTTAAAAATAAAGTAACGCAAACAGTTAATATTTAACAGTTCCATTAGAAAAAAATAACAACCTAGTTTAAGAAAACATTCTTCAAAATTTCAAATCTCTTTATTCTGGTAATTTAATTTTACCGTAGCCATGTGTTAACTATGTTGAGAAATAAAAAATTAAGGTGACTTGAGAAAAATACAAAGAAATAACGTGATATAAACTAATAGAATTAAGCGTTATCTCTCTCCAGAGACAATTTATTTCCAATGAATTTTTTCTGGAATACTTTTTAAGTGTTAAATAATGCGCTAGAAATTTAATTTGTGTATACATTGTATCTGGAAAGAAGCATTCCTTAATTTGCTTCAGAACAAAAGAATGTCTACATAGAAACAAAAGATTAAAATATAGCAAAAATTAGTTATTTATTCTCAGTTCAACTGTCTTTAAAATTTTATCACATAGTAAAGAACAGAAAGTTTGTTATACAGCATATTGTAATTTTTAGATGTACTCACTTATACAATACTCAAAAACCATTTTTAGAAACCTATATAAACATATATGCTCTGTATTAATATAAATATATGTATATATTTGTAATTTTATTCTTATATATATTCACAAATGGTGTTATACTTGAGAATATTTTTACATGTTATAGATAAATATATTAGTGCAACATTAATGATAATACTTCATTTATTGAAAGTATGTGCATAAATCTTTTTATAAATACATATGTGAACAAAAATTCCGTTAAACTGTAAAATAGTTACATATATTTATTTAAATTTAAATACAAAAATATCAATGTACTTAACTTAAATCCACTTATAGATGTATTTATAATTTGTTACAAAACTAATTGTATTTATACAATAATATTTACATGTATATACATTCGAAATTGAATACTTTATATTTAATTTTTCATTCTGAATATAAAATACAGCTCTCATATATAAATTTTCTGTTTCATATAATTCCGGAATTATTTTAATTCATAACAGTTGCTTAAATTAATTCCTGAAAAAGAATGTTTTGAAATTATTTCGATGTTAAAACAGACACAAATGAAAACTATGTTATGGAATACCATATTGCTTCTATATATTATTTTAATAAAGAAACTCTCCATACACATGTCATCCATTTGATATTATTATGTTCTTCTTCAGATAATTATAAACTTGGATTAAAATGGAAATAGTTAATGAAAGATAACTTTATTTTGCGTTCTCGATATCATAAAAAAAGCTCTGATTGGGTCATTTAGAATAGAAGTGAATATATATATATATATATATATATATATATATATATACAGGGTGGGCAAAAAGTCCGTAAAAACTTTAAAAATTTATAAAACCCAGAAAATTAAACAAAATAAAAAATGATTTGCAGGTTTAGCATTGATAATTCGCGGGATTTTTTTTAAGATTGGAAAAAAAAATCAAAAAATAGCCAACAGATGGCGCTGGTACAAACGACTTAATTGGAAATATGCAAATGAGACAGGAGATTATAAATACTGATGCTCGTGATCAAGATCCAGTTCTTCTTTGCATGCCAACTAAGTGAACAAGTATGCTGAGTGGAAAAGACAAAGCTTTGTTGGTGAATCTGTTTTACATGAACGAGGAATCTGCGACTGTTGCTTTGCGTCAATTCTGACTTCAGAAAAATGTGCAGACTAGAAAAAGGCCTTTAACAGAGGCATACCTTATAAAACCTGTTCAGCGAATTGAGGAAACTGGATCACTCGAGGATCTTGTAAGGTCCGGACGACCAAGTTTAAGGCAGACACTTTCGGTGCGCTATACATTAGCGCCAGAATCCTCTGAAGGGTGTAAGAGTGCACTGGAAGCTGGCTGACTCTTCGCATACCACCATCTTTGATACGCAACATTCTTCATGGAGTTCTTAATCAGTATTCATACAAATTACAGTCTTGCCATGAACTTTTACCATCGGGTATTGTAGAGAGAAAAGCATTTGTGAGATGGGCTCTCTCTAAAATTGAACAAGATTTCTCTTGGGTCTTTAACATCTTGTGGACAGATGAAGCTCATTTTTCGATCCGTGGTGACATTAATACCCATTACTGTCGCATCTGGGCGTCGTCAAATCTACGAGTGTACACAGAAAAACCACTGCATTCTCCCAAAGTCACAGTGGGGTGTGAGTTCACAGATTCTTTCATCATAGGACCCTCTTCTTTGAAACGCAGTATCCAGTAAATGGGTGGAAAAAGGTGACAGTAAATGCTCACCGTTATTTAAAGCTTCTGCGCGAAAAGGTTGTTCCATGTTTGCGTGAAACAGTTGCGCTCTCTACTGTTACGTTTATGTAAGATGGAGCAACAAGTCACACTGCTAATCCAGTCAAGGAAATCTTGATAGAGACGTTCGGGGAAGAAAGAATCATTAGCAAACGATGCAAGTCTCCATGACCTACTCAATCTCTAGATATGACTCCATCAAACTTTTGACTGTGGAGGTATTTAAAATCTCGAGTGTATCGATCCCGTCCATCCAATTAGTCGGTATTAAAAGATGCGATCCTTCTAGATCTATCATGCATACAGCTGGAGATTCTGCACTCAACCGTTGCTGGACTTATGACACGCCTGCAATGTGTTATCCCCTGTGGTGGTGCACATGTGGAACACATTATTCTATAATAAATGATTTCATAACATTATTTTTGTTATTTGAGTGTCTTTTCTTTCACTCATGTATAAATCGCGACCTATCGGCAGTTTCTTGATTTTTTTTTCTTATCTTAAAAATTCACCCGTGACTTATCGATGCTATACCTGCAAACTGTTTTTATTTTGTTTAATTTTTCGGATTTTATAATTTTTTTAATTTTTTTTCGAATTTTTGCCCGCCCCTTATATATATGTATATATACATCATTAAAAGATTCATTCGAAATAGACTCGTAATCTTCAGCAAAGAAAAAATAAATTTATAAAAATAACAGTCACTGAACAACTATTTTCCGCTACAAATAACAAACAAGAATGAATTAATCCAAAAATTTACATAAAGTCAAATTCTGAGAAGAAATGCAGACCATAATATTATATGAAGTAACGTGCCAACAAAATCTTCCTCAGTGCTAACTTAAGCTTAAAATTTAAAAAAAATTAATCCATAGGGAAATGTGAAAAATTGGCTCTTAAAAGCATATTAATATTACTTAAATATTCATTGAACCCATTCTCATATGTCGGCGTTTTGTAATATTTTCACTATGTTGTGATCACACGCACAAACTCTTTATATATATATATACACTGCTGGCCACACAAAATGCAACACCCTGAAGGAAGCATGCAAACCATGTGAAATTTATATCATTTGTTTGTGACGATGAGCTATGCAGATCATTAGCATTGCAGCACAGACACACATCAGGGGCGACCGTAGCGCCACTCGTAAGCTCTATATAAGGGGAGAACAGATTGGCGATTTGAAGTACAGCATTTGTTTTTTCGTGCGTTTTTATTGCGTAAGCTGTTTACCTATGCCTCGTGTAAGACATCGAGCGTCTTTTGATCAAATTTCTGAATTCGACCGAGAAAGAATAGTAACCTATAAAATTGCAGATTATCCTTCAGAGAAATCGGTCAACGTGTTAGACGAAACCAAGCAATTGTGATGCAGATCTGTAATCGCTGGATGCAGGAGGGAACGACGGACCGACGGGGCCGATTGCATCCACCTCGTTGCATCACTGCAAGGGATAACAGCAGATTTTGCGCATGACAGTGATGAATCGCGCAGCCACCTCACGAACCATAGCACAACAGAATCAGTCTGCTACGCATCATTCGGTGTCCGCTCGTACCATTCGATGCCGTTTGCAGGCAGAGTGGAATATCCTCAATTCGTCCATTGCTTCGTTTACCCTTGACTCGAAACCACAGGTGTTAACGCCGCCAATGGGGTGATGAACGGCGAACATGGACAACGGAATGGAACGACATTGTGTTTACTGACTAATACTGCTTTTGCCGGCAACATCACGATGGTCGGATTCGAGTTTGGAGATACCGTAGTGAGAGGCTGCTGAAGTGTTGCGTTATGCATCACCACACTGGTCCTGCACCCGGTATCATGTTTTGGGGTGGTATTGGATTTCACTCCCGCACCCTTCTATTACGCATTACCGGTACACTGAACAGCCAGCGCTACATCTCTGAGGTGTTGGAACCCGTTGTCCTCCCACATCTTCAGCACTTGTCATCAGCCATATTCCAACTGGTTTATGTGTCACCGCACGTGGCACACAATGTTCAAGAGTTCTTCTTTACCCATCAGATTGAATTGCTTCCTAGGCCTGCTTGTTCTCCCGATCTATCTCCAATTGAAAATGAGTGGTCCATGCTTGCACAACGACTGGCCCGGGATACACCACCCGCTGCTACACCAGAGCAACTTTGGCAATATATGGAAGCCGCATGGACCGCTGTAGCCCAAGGATACATCCGAAGCCTCTTTGATTCTATGCCGAGGCTTGTGGCAGAGGTTATAGTCAACAATGGCGGATACTCTAACTACTGAATTTGTCATCATCCTCACTTCACAAGAAGCTGTAATTTTAATCATTTAATCTTTGTACAATATGTTATCTGCCAAATAAATTTCGCTCTGATATCTCTGGTCCTTCTGGTGTTGCATTTTGTATGGCCAGCAGTGTGTATATATATATATTTATGTATGTATGTATGTGTGTGTGTGTGTGTGTGCATGTGTGCGTGTGTGTTACAGGAAAATACTGAAATATTTGCTAATTATCCTTATACTTCAATGACACCACAAATGTATACTTTCAATATACACTCATGGAGAACGTTAAATAAAAGTCTTTTTCATACGTTCTTAAATCATATTTCATTAGTAAAACACATAATATGTAACAGCATATGGAAGTAGGAGAAAAATTAAGTAACAACATATGTAGGTAAACTGTTAAAATTAAAGCGAACAGTACATTTTCTTAATGAGAAAAGAAACAAATAAAAATGAAGGGAAACTTACTTAATTATGTGATTGATACTATACAATCTTATTTTTTGCAACAACTTTAGCTGTTATGCCACTTTTAATTACACAAGTGTCGCTTGATTTTACAACTGCATTTAATTTTCAAACACGCCTTTTTGCAATGACAACGTGTATAGGCTTTCCATCCAATTCTCGAACTCCCTGAAACTGCTTTTCAGAGCGGCGACACTTCATGAGGAAAGCTCATTTATAGAAAGCAATTTTTCTTTACAAATTATGAAATTATTAGGGGTATAAAAGTTCTTGAGAGATCCACTTTTATTGCTCATTTATATATTTTGCAGTCTTCTATTCCAACAAAAACTGAAACACATTTCGAGTATTTGTATGACCACGGTCGGAATCAGGCAATTATATTTGTACGATATCTCCGATTTCAGCAGAATGAAACTTTGTTTTTGAGGTTCGCAACATTTTCATTGCTTGAAGTGGAAGACTCTCTTTAGAGCCTACTCTTTTTTATAGAAATAAACTCATGTTGTTCAGTCAGGCCTTGATAGAATCATGTGGTAGGTTGCAGTTTTTTTTTTCCATATTTTATGATGTTATGTCTCTGACTTAACACCAAACACGGCATCATAACGATTTTGGAATATTCCTCCATGGCAAGAAGTGCTCTTGAAAAATGGAACAAAGGTCAAATCACCTTACCTTTTATATATATATCTTTATCGTTCATTCTCGCAGATAACATATTTTGCAACTCCTAAACTGGCCTTTCACTTATATCTTGTCTTTGTCTCTGACGAGATTTTCCATGAACAATCATAACATATTTCCACTTAACGAATAATTCGATTATAATTTGGTTATTGCAATCTCTACCTTTATTGCAGGTAATATAACAGGATAGTCATATATCATAATTTTTCGAAGACGATGCATTGTTATTTCTTCCGCTATCTTAGTTTTCAAAGTTCTTAGCAGGGCAAACTTCGTAAATGATATTGATACTCCATTCAGAACTTATATTCATCCTCCTTGTGTGACTGAAAATTTACCAGACATCTTAAATTTAACTCCGAACTGACCAGTGATTTCTGATTATTCTTAGGTGCACTATATTTCTTTTGATATTGCTTACGAAAATTTGAATACAACATAACTTCACATGTAATATATATGTATTTAACTTGCTATTAATTAAGAATACGTATTGCTCCGCCAAGGCCGATTCTGGAGTGAATATCAGATAGCACTTTGAAAAATGCATTATTAGTAACATAATAATGTACATTCGTTTATTCTGATTTTAATGGTTCAGTTAACTTCTTTTTATCGATAATTTTTAAAACGTCAAAATGCTTTAATCGTTCGTAATTTAAAAGTATATTACACTTAGTATTAGCAGAAATCACTTCAGAAAGTATTTTAAAATACTTTTCTTTAGAAAAATATAAACAATTGTTTTATCGTTTACTTGCTATTCATACACGCATTTTTCAAAAGAAAAAATGTCAGGTTACATTGCAGTAACCATTCATTATAAATTAGGATATCGGATAAAAGAATCAAATATAAGAAAATGTTGAACTTACCAAAGTTTGCGTGAGATTGACAAACAGCAGAGTTCCATACTATAACAAATAGATGTTAAACCACTTCAATCGTGGCAATATAAAGGACAGAACTTGACATTGATTTCTCGTTTCGACTGCCATCAAAGTGTAACTGTGGTTGTCGACATACACCAATAACAGTTTAAATGTATAACCATCACCAATTATTTAGGAACAATTACATTTTTCTAAAAATCTAAAGGTTTGTGTGTGTGTGTGTTATTTGGCAAAATCGAATCCTTTTTTTTTTCTATTAGTTCTTGAAACGTAGTATTTCTTCCTTGGCCCTCTTCCCTTTATACCTGTATTACCAAAAATATTTCTAAAGGTGTCAGATGTTAGTCCTTCCTGTTGCTGATTCAATGTCTTCGTTCAGCATTGAGTACTTCTCAATGGAATTTTCAGAGTATTGTACACAAGTTGCTGTCTTTCTCTTACATTCAGTTTTCTTCGTCTTCCTTATTTCGGTTTACTATCTACTAAATTACACTTATTTTTCTTTTTAATAGCATTTTCAATTGAGCCTAGTGAATTATTTAACTCTCGAAATATTCTCGAATATTTTTGCCCCTATGGGGATAATGAACGACATGTTTCCCCTTTGCAAGTGAAATATCATTGTTTTAGGTGCCATGATAGACAAATTTACATGCAGTTTGATTTAAGGGAATTAACAGAAAATAAATAAGATTCTTTACCTGAAACTCATTTTAGATTGACCTTGTAAGTTTTATGATGTCACCGTTCGCTGTAATTTGCATACTCTCATTTTCTGTTCTTATACTTTTTTTGCAATGCTAATTTCCTTAATTTTATTTTGCAAATTTTGTATTCAATTAAATATTTTATTTATACTTCTGTATAGAATTAACTATCTTATGATTACTATCTTTCAAAAAATTATGACTCGATTTGTTCCATTTCATTAACTTCAAATTTTTAATTTTTACTATGGTATAACAATTTTTTGTCAATTGCATATTTATAGCACTGCATTATGTAACAATAGCAAAGAGATGCAAGAAACTATTTATGTTTCTCACATGTCTCTCGGCTCTGAAGGGATTTCCTATCAGGCCTTATGAATTGTTCTACAATGTGCATAAAAAATGAAAATATATTTAGCTAATTTATGTGAAATCTGCTTTTTTCACACCATTTTTTTAATATTTATATAACATTTATTGCAAAATGTGCATAATTTAATATTACGAAATGAATTGGTATGTTGAATGCTGAAAAACAATTTAAGTAACCTTAAAATTATTTCACAAATTAAGTTTTTAAAACGTGTGTTATCAGATTCATACAACATATGTTAACATATTCCAAACCATGCATGAAGTCACTTTAAATTACTATGCATTAGAATATTCAAATTGAATAGGTTTATATCTGTTAACTGAAATACATTTTTTTTCTTTCGTACGATATGTAGTATCGCGAAATTAAACATTCGATTTTCCAACATTCTTTTAAAGGGGGAAAAAACTTAAGTACAATTCATTTTATTTACACTATTTAATGAAGAATAAGTAGAGAAAAAAAAAAGTAGAATTTGATTAAAACCAATTTTAGTGAACTTATGGAAATATAAAATGAAAAGCGATAAAATAGGTAATCGATTTATTTAAACTACAAAGAGTTTGTAACATCCGATTACCTCGGATGTTATCTTGTGCCATCACTAATATCTAATATTAAACAATACGACACCAATAATTACAGAACCACCAAAACAGCTTTCAACATTTATTAATATATATCCTCTAAGACAATACTAATATAGCTCTCCAGGTCAAGTTTATTAACACTTTAATTCAACCCACCAATAATAATCTAACAACTTCTTACCAATTGCAAGTCTGAATCTGGAACAACTGTTGAAAACACTAGAACAATTCTCAATCCGAGTGGTTTACACTCGGACCTCAACTCTAATCCTTAAATCAGCTTTTCAATACTATAGCATTTAGATTCCACCTCCTCTCGTTACAACGCCTCTCTGATCCTCCTTCTCCTCTCTTCTTCTACTCCTTCAGATGGAGTTTATATACTTCTTAATTTAACCGCTTCACTTCATTCCTAACTGCTTTGCATATTACATTCTTCATCACGTTTCATTTTTGGTTGGGCAAAGGTTGTTTAGCGAAAGCAATCAATCTCAATTGAAAGTCCCCAAGGTTAGTGAAGAGAAACCGCGAATAGCCCAATGTCACAACCCCTCCCCAGAAATGAAACGTGATTTATCGTTGGGTACAAAAAACCCAGCGTGAAATTACGATTAAAGTCCGACTGCCTACGTAAATGGACGTTATCCTGAACTCTGTTACGTTCTGAATTTTAACGCTACTTAATAAATTGCCTCTAAATTTATACCCTCTTAGTAAGTAAATTTGAAACTTTCTGAATGTATTGGCTACTCCTAAACCATTAATATAAGCTTAACCCAAGGAGAGCTTTACAAGAATGAAAAACTAATGTTAACAAAACATTTTATTATAAAATTTTCAATTTCTTGTTCCTTCTCAGCCGGAGAATTTGTTTCTTCGGCTCCTTTCCAAGTTGTAGTTCAGGGTCTGTTACCCTGAAATGGATCGTCTTGTACATCATTTTGCAAAAATTCAAACATTATCAAAACATCATTCATATTAATATACACAATTTTCTACATAAAATTCAAGAATTTGATGAATGACGCGATCTGGTCAAGAGACAGAACAATGCAAAATGCGAACTTACGCAGCGCTAAGTGTTAATATTAGTCGCGATCCCTAATTACGCCACGCTGTGACCAGATGTATAACATAAATACAGTCATGAAATGATTATACATTATTCATGCAAAATAACCAGACATCTACTCTTAAAAAAACAAGTCAATGAATAAACAAGTGTTATACTTCTAACAAATGTTTACAGTTTAAAAGTTCCAATCTTTATAACAAAAAATAATACTTTCCACCGGGAAAGATCACCAACTTGGTGATTTACAATTAACTAAATTCAAACCTTCCATCAAAGTTCTCAGCTCTTAGTGGCGTAAGAGCCAATGCCGTTTGCCGTATTGGAACTGAAGCCGCAAAAATTAAAGACTTGTTGTCTCAACAATATTATGTCTTCATATCAAATGTAATAACATGGAACAATACAACCTGATATTTGCTATTCAAGACATCTCGGATTTGATTCAGCTATGGCGTGAAGCTATTTCTCCTAGTAGGGTCTCGGGTAGTTGACTCATCTTACTGTTCCATATCCTTTCCATAAAGGCTCGTTCCTCTGCTGAAATATCGGATGTCCCACCTCGTTGCTTGTTCCTGCTGCGGAGATTGTAAGGACTCCTTGTGGTCTGCTCTCTTCTTGTGGCGAAGTTCTCTTCACTCTGCCGGATGTAGGTGGCTCCTTCTGACTGCTCCTCTCGGATTGCCGTATTTTCTCGTCCTTCTCTCACTTGCACTGGCGAACGCTTGGCTGGCCTGGAATTATGTAGTGATGACTTTGGCCGCCTTTTCCTTCTCGTGTCCAACCTTATGGGCATTCTCCTTTTTGGAGGTGGAGAGTTGAGAGAGGAGGCTGAATTCTTAGACAATTGCCGCTTGCCTGGCCTATCCCTGTATCTGCTTCCCTGCTGGCTGGGACCTACCGCTTTCCTTAAGAAACGCTTTTTTTGCGTCTTACTCCCATTACTCTCAACTGAGGTCTTCCGCTTCGTTTGTGGCACTCGGCGGTCTAGCCTCGAATTACCCTTACGTCTAACTGATTGAGGTTCTGGGCTTTCCTCATAGCTATCCTGCCTGCTATGTCCCGACCGTGTTCCTCGCTCCTCCCTATAGACACTTTGTTCAATCAACTCCCCCTCTCTATTACCTTTTCTTTGGTGGTAGAGTTTGACTTAGTCAATATTGACCGTGGTCTCCTTTCCATGCTTCAGGATCACTACATTGTTTTGTATCACTCGGACCACTTTGAAGGGTCCTTCAAATTTTGGCTGAAATTTCGCTACCCTCTTCTGAATTGCAGAACTAATTGTATGCGTTTCCACTAATACGAGATCATTTACTTTAACCGTCCATTCCCTTCTCTTCTTGTTATAGTACCGAGCCTGTCTATTTTGCTGCATCTCCGTTCTCTGCTGAACCTCTGCCAAAAGTTTTTCAATATCCCTGCACACTATGTCTCCATGCTCGGGGACCTGTATCAGTTTTTGGAAGGGCGTTATCAATTTACGCTTTAAAAACAGTTCGGCTGGTGTCTTTCCTGCAGTTTCATGCACCGCCGTTCTAATTGCATATGCAAACTGCTGTAGAAATTGGTCTCAATAAGTGTGGTTCGATTGCACGTAACTGGCAATCATTTGCACAATATTTCTATTGACTCTTTCCGAAGCATTAGCCTGCGGTCTATAAGCCGTGATTTTTATGTGCTCAATGTTCAAGGTGCGACATAGTTCCTCAAATATTTCAGAAATGAATTGGGGTCCGTTGTCACTAACTACTTTAATTGGAGCTCCATATCTAGATATATAACTTTTAAAAAGGGCAGTGGCCACTGCTTTAGCTGAAGCTTTTCGCAAAGGAATTAACTCGACCCATTTAGAAAAATTATCGACGATTACTAAAAGAAAACGATGCTTTTTGGGATTCGAGGCTGGGTACGGTCCTAGCAAATCTAAAGAAATTTGTTCATTTGGGTACGTCGTTTTTACAGAAATTAATTGTCCAGCTGGAAACGCGTTTTTATAATTATAGCGTTGACATATGTCGCACGTTGAAACATATTCACTTACAATTTTCCTCATTTTAGGAAAGTAGCACGACTCTTTTATTCTGGCGTAAGTTTTTCTTATGCCAAAATGACCCGCCATTGGGTTATCATGAAATTCCCTCAATACCGATTCACGCAAAGTTTGCGGAATATAAGCTCGTAGTTCGTGATTAGAAGTTAGTATTTTTGCATAAAAAAGAATTCCATCAATTAGTTTAAAGTCTTGGGACCAATTTTCACATATTCTCGAGTTTATTGCCGAATCCTCCGGGTTTTCCAAATATCGATAAATATGACCCAACTCCGAGTCCTGCCTCTGTTCACCTATCAGCTGTTCTCTCGACGTTAACACTAGAGAATTGATAATGGCGCAAGAGACACCCTCCCGAGCCTGTCCTTCACAGGGTTGTCTAGATAACATATCTGCCACCACATTCTGCTTTCCCGGCCTATGTTCCCATTCTATGTTATATTCCGCCAGCTTTAATGCCCATCTTATCATCCTACTTGAAAGATTTTTTCCGTTTGTTAACTTAGTCAGCGCTGCATGGTCCGTTACCACTTTTGTTGGACAATGCCCAAAGTACGACCTAAATTTCTGCAAAGCCCAAATCACTGCCAAACATTCTCTTTCCGTAATGGAATAGTTTCTTTCAGCTCTATTTAGCGTTCTAGAAGCATATGCTATGGGTCTTTCACCCTGCATCAACACTGCTCCTACTCCTACTGAACTAGCATCGGTATGCAATTCAAACGGGTCATTTAAATTAGGCAACTGTAAGACTGGCGCAGAAGTCAACGCTCCTTTTAACGTGTCAAAGGCCTTTTGTGCCTCAGGAGTCCATTGAAATTTGACCTTTTTACGCTTAAGTGCGTACAATGGTTCACACAGTTCGGAGTACCCTCTGATAAACTTTTGGTACCATCCAGTCATCCCTAAAAATCTCGAAACCTGTCGTGCATTTTTCGGAGCGGGTATGTCAAGAACAGCTTTAATTTTGTTAGGATCAGTGTGCACCCCACTCCTATTTATGATCACTCCTAAATATTTCAATTCTTCTTGCCCAAAATGACATTTCTCAGCGTTTAAAGTCAACCCAGCGTCCCGTAATGCTGTTATAAATGTATCATGTAGAATAACGGGTATATGAGGAATATCTATGGGCCTTACTTTCATGTTGTTAGCCATAACAGGAGGATTTTGCCCTGCACGCGATCGAGGACCTCCCTCTATTCGATCGCCTATTAGTTTAACCTCCTATAGTTTTGTTGCCTAGACCCTGAGGGGGGATACCTATTTCCTTGTTGGCGATATCCATTATTATATTGCGGCCTCCTATCCTGTATTCTATCTGGAGAACGCCTACTATCAAAATTCGGCCTATTATTACCCTGTCGATACTCTGCGCGTTGGTAGTTCTCCTGTCTATGTGGTGGATTATAAGATGCATGACGCGACTCGTATGTTGTCGCTATCTCCAAGAGTTGGGCTTTAGTAGTGGGATTCCTAAGCCCCACATAATCCAGCACACTTGGAGCCAAGCGTCTCATTATGTGCTGCACTATTGTTGCTTCCGTAACCACAAAATTCAGCAACTGAGCAACCTTAAGCATTCGTAAGATAAATGCTACTGGCGACTGACTGGATCTTTGCCTGGACCCATAATATTCTGCCTCCAATTCCGTGCGATCTCTCACTGCCGGGAAAGTACGCTGTAGGGCTTGCTTTAAACCGTCAATACCCCCAGCTAAATTTTCACCTATTACCGAGTACCACTCACGAGCACGACCTGTGAGATGATTCCTCAAATATGCCGGTTGAAGGGCCTCCGGTATTTCATGGAAATTGATATTATCCTCCAAGCTAGACAAAAAGTCATTAACATTCCCCGAACCATCGAAAAACTCAACGGGAAACACGGCCGCTCCTACTCCAGGGGTGGGAACGTTTGGGCGCCAGTGTAACATCCGATTACCTCGGATGTTATCTTGTGCCATCACTAATATCTAATATTAAACAATACGACACCAATAATTACAGAACCACCAAAACAGCTTTCAACATTTATTAATATATATCCTCTAAGACAATACTAATATAGCTCTCCAGGTCAAGTTTATTAACACTTTAATTCAACCCACCAATAATAATCTAACAACTTCTTACCAACTGCAAGACTGAATCTGGAACAACTGTTGAAAACACTAGAACAATTCTCAATCCGAGTGGTTTACACTCGGACCTCAACTCTAATCCTTAAATCAGCTTTTCAATACTATAGCATTTAGATTCCACCTCCTCTCGTTACAACGCCTCTCTGATCCTCCTTCTCCTCTCTTCTTCTACTCCTTCAGATGGAGTTTATATACTTCTTAATTTAACCGCTTCACTTCATTCCTAACTGCTTTGCATATTACATTCTTCATCACGTTTCATTTTTGGTTGGGCAAAGGTTGTTTAGCGAAAGCAATCAATCTCAATTGAAAAGTCCCCAAGGTTAGTGAAGAGAAACCGCGAATAGCCCAATGTCACAAGTTTAATTCAGAAAGATTCCGCTGTTAAAAGAAATCGAGTTTAATTTTACTTTTGGTCTCAGGAAGTCTACAATGTTATTTCATTTACTTTGAATGAAACACCAGGCACAGAAAGGAAATTAGTATTTCAAGTTTGATTGCATATTCATTTATAGTTTAACAATCATGATAGACATTACTTTCAATAATAATGATTTCGAGCTCAGCTATGTTAAAACGGAATCTTTTATCAATCGAGTTTGCTTAAAAGTCCCAACAAATTCAATTAAAAGTTAAACCCTTATTTTTCAGGAAAATGCTAAAGGAGAAATGTTTCAAGGAGCTATATGACCATAAACAATTTTTGAAAAAAAAATATTTCTAAGAATCTCGTGACTGAACAAAATAAATTATTTAGCTTTTTCTAAATAATCGTAAACTTATTTTTAAAGGAATAAAATATATACTCATTTAAAGTTATCCTTCCAATAACCATTTTCAAGATTTTTTAGAATTTTTTTCATCATTTCAATAAACATATAAATCAAAATGATTGTTTTCTGTGATTTAGGTTACCAATATTTTACCATCTTACTTGGAATGTCCTGATTAGTTTTGCAAAAAGATTGTACAACTAAAAAATAAGTGAATTTTTTTTTGTTCGGTTTACTTAGTATATAAATAAAATTAATTCCTTGACTGAATTCATTTGCTTTGTTCATTTCAAAAATCTTGAAGAAAGAATATAATTTATGTTTCCGTTACTTAACCTTTTTATTTTTATATTTTTGAAAAAGTTGAACACATAAGAAAAAAATAATAATTCAAATTTCAAGTTAAATCATTACGTAATAGAATATTTCCTTTTTAATGTTTATTTCAACATATTTACGAACTCTATAGAACAAATATAACAGTATAGAAAACTGAGTTCAATAGTTGGATAACATAAGTACTTAAAAGAAATAATTTGATCTAATTTACTGCATACAAGCATATTATTAACTAAAATATACATTTTCTAAGAGTGTTTATTTCTAAGGACAGAAGAACCGTCTTATTTTGAAGATAAAATGATAAAAATAAGACTTAAACAATCTTAGACACCTTTGTTTAGCAACGTTGAGTAAATAAAAGTAATGAAATGAATAAATATACTAATCCGAATTTTCTATCTGCCTTTTTTTTTTTGCACCTCGGGAGTAAATTATAAATATGTATCTAATGATTAGGCAAAATATTCGTATTTTACATTATGTGTCACTGCATTTTTCAAACCTGCCATTTTATAGAAATTAACTTCTTAAACGCTTATAATATGTTTAAGTACTTTGGATAGCAATTATTTTATATATTTTTCTTCAGATATTTTATAAGTAATTCTTCTAAGTCTTATTTTAGAATTTATCCTCCATAGGTATCAATTTCAGATCCTGATATTTTGTTTATTTCTCAAGTGAGGAGATCATTTTCTATACCTAATGCATTGTCTTAATTTAACCATTATCCGCTCTACACAAATACATATTTCAGATTATATTTCTACTCTTAATTTTTGTTGAACAAAGATATAATCAGTATATGAATTATATTGACTGCTTAAAAGGTTTTAATTTACTGGGATTTTCTGGATTCAAAGTTATGTTGAAAATAATAATATTGTACCTAAATGTAGAGAAAAATATATATTAATGAGGAGAGTGGTAAAAATAAATTTTAAGATGTATAGATATATAGAATGCATTAATTGTAATAATTTAAGCTATAAATATTATAATAGTAATAGATGCAAACCATGTAAATTTAATGTTTTTAATTAACAATAAACTTCAAATAATTACAATTTAATATTAAGTGTAATTTTATTTTTTGAGTAACTTATTATTCAAAAAATAACATAACATCATTTACTCAAATTACTCTTACAGGTTTTCTAAAGAATGAAAATAAAATTGAAAGTAAATGAATGCATATTATTCAGGATATATATATTACCAATTATTTAGTCATTAAATACAATATCAAAATTAAAATTTTTTTTATAGAAATTGAATATTGCATTATCATGTATATGAATAATTCATTTAATAACTTTAATTTTAATAACATTTTTAATAAGCATAAGCAAAATTTTCCCATTAAAGTATTGTTTTTAAAAATATTTATAAATTTGTAAGAAAAATTAGGAAATTTTTTTTTTCTATTTCAATTAATCTAAAGATATGTAGGAGTTACTCTATGAAAATGCAATGTTTAACTAGAATTTATAAATGAAAACTACTAGTATGTGTTACTAAAGATAAATTAAAAAATTGCTTTGACAAAAAGTATTAAGTTAAATATTGAATATACGTATAGAATTTCGGCTCACATGATTAATAACAATAATAATTATATTAAGAGAAACATTAATAATGAATTTTATAAAATCATAACTAAAGTTATTGCTGAATATGGATTTCCAATATTACCTATTAAAGAATATAGTTACTCTTTTAATAAAGAAATTAATCAAATGAATTTTAATACATAAGAGAGTACTTATTATACAGAAATAAAACAATTCCGTTAAAAACTGCCTGAAAGGTTTCATTATAGAATATGTAGTTAAAATCCTCTGCAGTAGTGAAACTATTTGCCAATATTTATATATAGGATTACTAATGAACACATTGTAAACAATAATTGTTTTGCTTTAATTAGTAATAGCTATCGAAAAATTAAGAAATAGAGTTACTTCTCTTCATGAAAGCATAAGTTTTTAAATTAGCAGTATAAAATTTTTCACATTTTTAAATTCTGAAAATCCAAATAGCACATATTAAATTTCGCTCCGTAATGGACATATAACATTTATTACAAAAGCAGGCAAAGTATTTCAAATGCTTTATAATATACTATTGTTAACTTTTTAATAAGTCTATTGTTATTAAATTTATTTGTGATATAGTTAAGCATGTAAAAGAACCAAGAAATTTATTCCACTCTTGTTTCCATCCATGACTTTGAAGATTTATTTAAATCAATAGATATAGAACAATCTTCTAAAAATTCGTCTTATATTAGTTTTAAAAAATGTAATATTAATGAATTTATTTCTTATAAAAACAATTAATCACTTAGTTAATTCACTACTAAAAGGTAGTTATATAAATTGAATAATAAAAAAAAATTAAAAATAATTATAAGCTTATTACAAGGTGGTCCAGTTACTAATAGTTTAGCAAGTATATATTTATATTTTTATGAATGGAACTATATCGATCATAATAATTTAATGCTGTTTAGAAATGTGGATGACCTTATTTTTTCTTAAAAATTATAATCCATATGTTAAACATAATTTATCTTCTCATAAGCTCCCATTTAATTTTAGTTCAAACTCATAATAAGTAAATAGACACTGAGAAATGGAGACTGTAAACTTTTTCATATGAGTAGTGTAATTTTCTGGAATATCATTATCCACATTTCAAAATAAAACAATATTATTTTTATTTACATCCTGCGTAATTTGGTTATGAACTCATCAGATATTTTCGATTTTTGATAAAATTTACAAATTCTACATTCAAGCTAATTTTCCTTTAAGTTTTAAAAAAATTCATTTAAAATAGAAAATTCATAAAATAGAATAAATCATTTTGAACAGATATTTTTAAAAATAACTTTTTAAGTCTTTAATTTTAATTTGGTGTTGTACTAGTTTTTTCTTTCCTTTTTTAATGTATTATAGAAAATAGAGGACAATAATAGCATTCTTTTTTTAAAAAAAATGATTATTTTTTCGATATATATATATATATATAATCTTTAAATTAATCGAAATATTTATTAAATTATTTTAGAATTTTTCAAACATTTGTTTATTTTGTTATTAATATAATAGTACCAAGTATTTAAATTGATTTGAGGGTAAAGTAATATTGCCCACCAATAGTAAAATGTTTGCAGGATTATAACGTTTGTTTTTAGAGTAAGATTATAATTCCTTTCTTTGCTCTTTAATAAGTTCTTTCGTGTGTTTTAAATTAAGTAATATTGTTCTACATTTGATTATATTTGTTTTTAGATATTTTATTCTATTTTAAGACTAATAATTTTTATTTTGTGTTTATTTAAAAGTGTCAAATATTTTTTAAAGTTTTGGTCAATTATGATGTAATAGCTAAATGAGATGATTAGGATCCTATAAAAGGACTTGAACCAAGCATCACCATCCCAAATATTTGACAACATTATTCCTCCCTTTATATCCTTGCATTGCTTCATTCTTTCCCTTTTTAATTATTTCCATCAAAATCTATTTTGATGTACTATTTCCTATGTCTGGGAGTATCTATATTTGAATCATTTTTAAAGTCTAAATATGTTTCAGAAATTCGTAATTCTAATTGTTTCTGTGTGTAAGATTACTATAAATTTTTATAAAAGTTTACGCAAAATATCATTATGTAATCCTGCCTGTTAAGAAATTATAGAACCATTTTAATTTTGAAAAAAATCAAAGCTACAAATATAATTTAAGAAAATGATATAAGATATTACATCATAGATATTTATTATAATTAAGTTTCACTAATTTTTAATAATGTAATAAAAGATTAAGTTAATAAAATTGTTAGTAATAAAAGAACAATCACTTTTAACAAGTTATAAGACCACTTGTCTAAAAATCAAAAAAGAAATATGAAAACTAATATTATATTGGTCCTTCATTTTTCCTGAAAATCCCGAACGTTCTGTTTTTCTTTGAAAAATAAGAGGGTTTAGTTCAGTTTCAGAAATATTTTACCAATTTCTTACTATGGCTACTTCCAGTTCATGGGCTAATAAAAATCAATTATTAGTTTACCTTTTGCAGTATAATACATCTCAAAAAATTATCACCGGGACTTAAATGTAGACTTCGATATGGCAATGATATAACTTCATTTTTCTTCCGCCTTTTTTACCCCATTTCTAGGTGGATTTAAATGTATGGTAAGAAGCATTGTTCTGCGTATTTATCCAGTTAGCACCACCTTTTAAAGGTTCAAACGACATCAGATGATCCTATAACATAGCTTAATATTACGTTGTGTTTGTTATGTTGTTTCTGTGCTTAAGATCATTATAAATATTTATATGATTTTATACGAGATAGCAGTATGTCCTGAAATTTACTGCAAATTGCACAATCCATCATGACACTAATGGCTCCCCGAATTGGAACATTATTTTTGTTTCTTCCTCTAATCATACCATATAGTGTTTGCAGCCATGTGGACGCAAAAGTTATTTTTTTTCCCACAGAAAATGTAATTTGCTTCCATAATTGTTGCATGACATATAATGCTTTGACCATTTCAGTTCTTCTTGATGTTGTTGTAAAAACTTCGGAGTTTTCATCATTTTCATAAATTTTTTATTAGTATTTGATGTTACACTCTCCCAAAATATGACATGTGAAGTTGTTTGCCGAATTGTTTTTGAATTGAAATACCTTCTTCAGTTGATACTTTTAAAATTTGTCGCTCATCTATTTGTGCCAGAGCATTTTATCTTGTATTAATCATCTTTTCTTATTATAACATTGGAATAGTAGTTTTAAATCGCTTTTTTAACTTAGCTATTTCTCTTTCATATTCATCAGTATCCTAATGAAATAAAAATTTTCTCATTCCATCCAGGGATTCCTATTTATTCCACAGCATTTTTCAAACATACCTTGGATAATACGATCCAAACTTGCACTTTTGGTTTTACGGTAATGTGATCATGGTTATTCACACGCTGGTTTTATAATTATGTGACTTATAACATATGACATATGCTGATATCTCATTTGCTGATATGTTACATTTAATTATGTGACATATGCTGATTTTCTAAGGTGGTCTTGCAATTTTTTAACAGGCAACTTATTCAGTTTCTAGGAAAATGAGTAGAACTCGATTAAATTTACATTAATTTATAAAGTTGTGGTATAAAAACTGTTTCCTGTCTCATTTTAAATAGGCAACCTTAAAATTAATATATCAAACAATCTTCTTCGAAAATTCACAGATTTATTAATAATAAATGCATATTTAACTTTGAGCAAAATGTATACATAATTTTTTTGAGTATTTAATTCATCACCGAACACATTGCTATACTTTACATTAATTTATTTTGGAATAAGCTGTTCGCTTAACAAATATATTGCATTATGATCTTAAGTGATTATAAAGCCAAAAGTATTACAACCTTCTTAGTAAACAATTATATCCTAATTTTACCCATGTCAGGTACTTTTTCAGATATAAATATGACTGAAAAATTTGGCATATCCCAAAGCGTGATATACCAAAGGAACAATAACAACTAAATGACAATTAATAGAAAAGCTAATTTGGTAAAGCCGCAAAATCACCAGATAAAAGAATGTGTAAAACAATAAAGAGAAAGCCTGTTTGGGAACATTAAATCTTTCATATCGGCTAGAGAAATATGACCAAATATTATTGTACAACAACATAAATTCTTTAATATGTTGTATTATATTTTCTTAAAACTTTTGTTCTTCCTGTAAAGCTAAATGCATGTTACCTAAAACTAAAGAGAATTACATAGAAATGGTAAAAATATTTTACATATTTTATTCCTCATATATAACAATTCGTAATTTTTTATACATGCCCCCATTAATTTCGCAAAACCCCAATAAATAATGGTACTAATAACGGTGAAATACTAAACAATGACTGTGTATTAAGTAGTAAATGTTTGAATTTTAAATTAAAAAATATATAATAAGCATTCTGGTTCTCTTTTCTTCATGCAAATTTTTAAAATTAAATTAATTGAATTTTTTTTACAAATCTATGCTATAATTCAACAATCAAATTTATAAACTGCTTTAAAACATGTGTTTTGAATATTTAATTTATTTAAATGAAAGTTAATTTCTCAAAATGATATTTATTTGAATTAAAGCATTTTGTTTTTATGAACTTTAGTTATCATTTTAAATAATAAAAAAAGCTTGATTTTTTCTTCATTATTCACATAATATATTTTATTCTTTGTATTCGAGCGTAATATATATATATACTCTCATACATATATATTGTTAGTAAACTTCGTTGTGTGTGTGTGTGTGGTGTGTGGTGTGTGTGTGTGGTGTGTGTGTGTGTTGAATAATTTTAATTATTATTTTTCCTTCTTATAATTCCTTTTAAATAACATATTTATGAAATAAATTTCTTGATATAAGATGCTTGAATTACGAAAAATTCTTTAAACGATTTACGGAAATCATTCCTTAAAACAGAATCTGTAATATGGTAATAATAATTCCACTTTCACTCAGAGATACTTGTCATATTCATTTTAGCGTTTGATTCACCACTCTAATCGATCATTATTGACAGAAATTATCTACAAAAATAGTTTTATCTAAAAGAAGTTATTTCAAAACAGTTAATTTAATACGAAGCACTTTTGTATTAGTATTCTTAAATGAGGGATTTTTAAAATATTGTATTCCTCGTAGAATTTAACTTTTTTCTTACGTTTAACATTATGTTCCTAAAAGACAAAGTTGGGTAAAATCCACCCACTAATTAGTTAACAACATAAATTTTTCACGCTCTCAAATCTAATTGAGATTCACAGAATGTTTGCTACAGAAAAAAAAATATTTCGAAAATCTTGTTGAAGATATTTTTAATCATGCTGACAAGCTGTCGCAAATGCAGACATAAAGTTCAGTTAAGCTCTTTAGATTCCATGACATTAATTTTAAAACGTAGCAGTCTACACAAACTGATTTGACTCGAAAGGCTTTGTCCTATAGCTAGGTGAAATGACCTTCTTACAAGGGATAGTTAACATTCTGAGCAAATGCTGCAGAACACATTTCTTTTTCAAAAATATATTAAATAATAAAATGCAAAATTAAAACCAAATAATTGAAAGAGCATTAATTTAATATTATAGTAGAAAATTATATTTCTCTAAAAATGTATCAGACTATTTTTGTGTTCATATTTGCAATATATTAGGAATAATAGTAAGGAATATCTTCACATACAAATAAAGTTAAGTTTATTTTAAGAAATTTATTTGACAAGATGCTTTTTAAAATATTAAATAAACCACACTTCTACAATATTTGTATATAATTCAATGTGATTTAATATTTACACATTGTATTTATATGATTAGTAGAATTGTTTGGCTAAATAAGTCAAATCTTTTAAAAATAATATATTTCCCTAAATATCAAAGTGGTACAATATTTAAACAAGTTATTTACAAAATACATTCACGCTCCAAGCATCTCCTTAAAAGCTAACGCTATAAAATTAATAAAAATTACTCTCAACGATAACTGATATTTAGGTTTGTGAGGGAAAATTTTATTTTTAAGAGGAAAAAAAGTTTCATTTAAAATAAAAAGAAAATAGTAGCGAAAGAATATTAATAGAGAAACGTTAAGAAAATGAATTATTAGGGAAAGAAAGACATCTATGGTTAGTATAAGATATACAAAATACGAGGCATGGATATTATATTACTGAATTCACACGCTGCTACATAAGAAGTAAGAGCATGCGCCAAAAGCCAGCAACAATCAGCTGTTTTGCGTGAACCCATCTATTTCGAATGCAGAAAGAGACCAAAATTACCAAATTTACTGCCTAATTTATTTGAATATTGGATACGAACATATAAAATTATTTACTAAAATAATTACTGAATAAAAATATACAAAAATTCTTAGTTCTTTCAAACGTCCTTTAAATGAACATTTACTGAACAAATGTTCACAATTCAAAACTATCAAAGTAATTTTAAAAATTTAATAAAAGTAAATTTATTTTAACTGACAGTAAGACATAATTTTAGCGTAAGGTTTGTCACCAATTGGTACTCCTTTGCCAAACCTTGTAAAATTACCAAAAAATACAGAAAACGTTTTATAAAAAAAAATTAGTATTAAATTAATGAAAAATACTATATTCTTTCTGCAAAGTAAGAAGTATTTTCTTATTCAATTTTAAGATAAAAGCAATACAATATTAATCATAAAAGTTTAACTAGTGTCACTGTCTATTTACTGCAGTGTTAGTTATTTTAAGCAAAGTATTTCAAGAAAAACATTATTTCAAAAATTAATTTTGAAATCGAAAATCAATATAAGTTTTAACAAAATTTAAAAATAAGACAAATAATTTATCTTTAACATACTTATCAAATTGTAAGTGTGTCTTAAATAACTAACTGGATATTCATGTTTTTTGTAATTATCACAAATTATTTTAAGTTATATTTTTTTTTGGAAAAATTTTTGTAACAAAGCTGTTATTTACTTTGTATAAAATCAATAATTACATTTTGTAGATGGATATATACACATATTATTACTACAGATTGGAGCTTTATTAACTTGAAATTTAAATTAATCTCTTTTGTTTCTCTTGTCATAAATGTTAATGTAAATTTTTCATCGATAATTTCCATTTTATTTTTGTATATTGGTTTTCATGACAATTTGTTTGAATAAGAAATATAATACACTCACACACACACACACACACACACACATATATATATATATATATATATATATAAATTAAGAACATTTAATTATGTCAAAGCTTTATCTTTTTGAAATATTGTGTTTGAGAAAGAATATGCGCTAGATTTGGTTCTGAAATATTCGCTTGTTAGATTTTATCTGATTTTCCAAACTTATATATAACTGATAATCTAAACTATTGTATTCAAGTAACATGTAAGGGACATGTTTAAATATTTAATCAAAAAAAAGTTCTTATTCGTTACATTTGAATCGTCAATGAAATACACAATCATTGATGCAATGTCATTTTGCAAAATTGATTAAGAAAAAACATTTTTAATGTTGTACTTGTGTTTCGTGTAGGAAAAAATATTTTTAAAATACATAAAATAAAACCCAATATAGAACAGTTTTTGTGGGGGTTTGTTTAAGTGAAAAGGATAAGAATTATTTTCTTCATTTTCCTATGAAAAATAGTATGATAGCATTAAGGATACGATGTCATTTTACATTTTTGACAAATCTGAAAAAAAATTTAATTAAAGGATTAATGAAGAAAACAAATTGAACTGAGTTTTAAGGGGACAGAACTAAAATTATTTGTTTTCCTATTGTTCTGCTTCACTAAATATTGTTTATTGAAGTGAAATACGTTAATTATTCCGTATATCATACAAATTATCAGATTGGTTAGTAATGATCAACACATTATATTTATGAATTTACGAGGGTGGTTCCAAATGTACTTGTATTTAAAAACATTTTGCAATATTTAGGTAAATTGTTGTTACCATTGGGTGCCATGTCTTAAACGGTGCCTAAAAATGTAACATTGATTCATTAACTTGTTTTTATTTGGAAATCATTCGCTGTGGAATCAAAATTTGATTGCTGACACGTTTAGCTGTCACCACCAGTGAGATCTGGATCAATCATATTTACCATAAACGAAGTAAAAATCTAAACAATGGTTTGCTTCCAGTAAATCTTTTTTCCAAAAAATAGATGAGGATGGTCTAATTACCAAATATTTTTGAGATGCGACAAATATCATGATCGCGAATACGAGTAATTGAAGCCTAGACTTGCTAAAAGCAAACCATTTTCGACGCTATGAGCACTATCTCTTGGAATTTTAAAGACTTACTAAACGACCTTCATAATATCTTTTTAAATAAATACATTGCTTTTTCAAACGTATTGTTAGCTTACTTAAATTTTCTATAAAGCTTTCCTAGAATTTAATCATCAAATTTAGTTCATATTAGGGTTACATCCAGGTAAAGGAAAACCTTTTTTAGTAATAAATTGGTTGAATTTATCCTGAAGCACCTGAAATAAAACTGAATCTTAGTACATAATTAAACTATTATACTCACAAATAATTCGGAAAATAAATACAAGTCCACTTTTTACTAAAATGCTTCAGATCCTCTTTTCATTTAATTATTTTAAAGTACTTTGATTAAAATATGAGAATTTTTAAAATAATATATATTAGGAAGAGTTGATTGAAGAATTGTTAAAAACAAACAAATTCAGTTTATGAAATAAATGTATGTTTCGTTAAGTTTTGCATTATTTAGGTATCGAAACTAGTTACAGTCAGTGTATGGCAAGATAACTTAGAAGATATCAGAAATATTTAGGAAACCTATAGTTCATTTTATTTAAAAAAAATTCAATTGGAAACAAAAAAGGGGGGAGGAGTTCTAAAATTAAAAATAAATCAAAAATCATATAAGTGCTTTCATAATCCTTTACGGAAAATAGCACATGAAATCGACATCCATTAATTTTAATTTTAAAAATATTTTAGACCAATTCTTATTTCAACTAATTTCTATGAGATATTAGCAAATTACGAGAACATTATGCATCAAACTATAAATAACAGTAGTGAAATAAATTAATTTGTATATCAATGACATTTTTACTCAAAGACGATAAATAGGCAATTCGTAATATTTTTGTGAATAAAATCCACGTATTATATCTTAGGGTATTGGAAAGTTCATTAAGCTCTAGGCAGATTTCTAGTTCAATGTTGTGCTTGAAAATTCTCCAATTTCAATAAGTGCTGTAGTTCTTGCTTTTGCTCAAGCTACAATAGTAAACCTCAGTGAATTTAGGTAATGAGACCTCATTTCATTGTTACAAATTTTCTTCTTGTAATGAATACGGTCTTTAACCTTGTGCTGCACAAGGGATTTCAACGAATTTTAATGGCAGTTTTTTGGCCTTCATTATAAGATGAATTAATTGGAAGAAAGAAAATGAAATATCTTTAATGAGATGCAAAAATTTTAGATGGACCGTTTCGTAAACGTTAATGAAAACTAGAGTTATTTTCTAAGAGTAAATAGGGATGAAATTTTAATAATTTAGCATGTATGCGTAGCACTTATTATAGAACTTTGAATAACGCATCAAACTAAAGCTTAAAAATAAGGCTATTATTTTCTATCATTTAATGTTAATATTATTAACATGCACTTAATATAGAAATGCTTTAAAGTATAAAATTAGAAATATATTTTTGCTCAAAAAAATTGTATGATCATAAATTTTGAGTGATTTTTAAATCAATTTTATTAGTTAAACATTTAATCAAACGATTAAAAATTAAATATAAGAGAAAAAACTATAACAAATTCGTCTTTCTCACTTTTTCCATATTTCTACATTCGATAGATAAAAGAGTACCCCAGAATTTCATATTAAGTGCAATATTTACTGTATGTGAACGAACTTTATTCGCAAAATATAATTCTTGTGCGCTGAAATATTTTCCAAAGGCATATATGCATGTTTTAGAATGTTTGTTAAATATTTGTTAAATTTTTATTATTTAAATTCACGTTTATGCAAAGCGTGTGGTTGTATAATATGCTTAACAAACAGTCAACAGCTGTATAGTAACACTAAGCTAATATTCCTATACATGCAAAGTATATATTATTTCATTAGCATTATAAACATGTAAAACATAAATTACTTAATAGCATTATATTAAGTATGTAAAAGAAATTATTTTAAGAGTAATTTTTAAAAAATATTGTTTCGAATATAAACATCATATATGTTTTACAAGTTACATTTTTAAAGTTGCTGACTTACAATTATCTTAATATGATTAATTTCAGCAAAAGATATTGCAAAATAATAACGTAAGTAAATAAATATTTTTTTCTAAAAAATTATTATTTTTTTTAAAAAAAGCAATGTTTTATAAGACTATGAGGTTTGTTTGTTCTCATTTCTTTCAGTTTTAATTATTTATATCATGCCATCATCTTAATTGTTTCCCTAAGAAGTTATTATACGTATTTGTTAGGTACTTCTGCTGAGACAACCTTCTTTGGCAAATATGCTTGGTGTAAAAATATAAGTTTAGGATAAGTATTATTTTTTTAATTTTAGACGCATTAAAATTATTGTATTTGTGAACTTAATTTTTTATTAAATATAAAAATGTCAGTATTTGTTATTTGTATTCAATAATATTCGATGTATATATGATAGTTGTAAGAAACAAGTTTTCTCTTGTACAAGTATATACTCTTGAATATATTCTCTAAACTACATTTAAACAGACAAAGGGAAAACACCAGTAGTGTCGATAAAAATATGAATCCCCTAAAAGCAATATCCAATTTATTCAAGGGTTTCATAAATAATTTCATTATTTGGACCTTATAGTATCATTTTCCGTTATCAAAAATGTCAAGCTTTTAGTTTTTGTTTGTTCTTTTTTGATTAAACTCAAATCATCTCAGACTGAGTGAAAATGTTTAAATCAGATCCAAAGAATATATTTTTCCTTAGTGATTCTACATATCAAAGCAGTCAAAGCACTCAGCACAAATACCATTCCCGCTACTAAGTGATTCCATATTAATGTCTGCGGTAGCCTAGTAGTCATCGTTGTGGACTCGAGACCTGTGGTTTTCATTGAGTCGTTGGTTCGAACCCTGATGCCACTAAAGATACACCGTGTTGCCAGGGTTAATGCATATTAAGTCTGTCATGGCTCACAAAGGACTCCTGCTGTCTTGGTATGGAAGTGTGGAGAGAAGGTGCAAGCTCTCGTGTCTTTTTCTTTACTTGACCGAGATTCAAAATTACGAGGTATGTTGCTATGATCCCTCATGTTTCTTCTAGTGATTTGTTAATAAACCCGATCAATCAATCAATTGATCCCATACTTCAGTATACGATTTATTTAATGATTGCTTGTGGGCCGACGATTACAGTAGCGCTTTATTGACACTTTTATTTATTTGCAAAGAGCTAAGTTATGGTTGGGGAAATTGCTCAATTTCTGGGAAATGCACAGAATTTCAGTCGAAAACTAATTAAAAATTCCAGAAAAAATGAATAATAAATGCAATTTTTTATTCCATTGTCTGTAAGAGGAATGAACCATCAGGAGGAGAATTCCCAGCAGTGTGTACCAGGAATCCCTCGTGGAAAAAATTCAGTTGCAGCCAGAATAAGAATCAGATAATAGTATTATTGTTCTTCCTTTTTTTTTTTCTGAAAAATAATAACCTCTTTGTGTACTCCAACGCACAATAAGAAACGAAAAAAAATCGAAGAGCGTATTACAATAGACATATACTACAGAAAAATACTGAATAAAGTATACTGAGAAAAATATTTGTGAGACGTTTGATAAATAATATGTAAGAAATGAAAACATTTTTTTTAAAAAAAATAAGCCTTTTGAGAATTCATATTTTGAAAACGCATATATGTTATTTTATTTATTATATATTGATGAATAAAGCTAGTATTAAATTACAAATATCCATGAGTTAATATTTAAAACATAGAAAATTAAAAGTATAGTTGAGATGCATTTTTTAAAAGAATGTAACAAAGGAAATTTAGGATGATATTAATATTTTCTAGTTGACTACTTTCAAATTAATTTTAAACATGAGTTTATTAATTATTTATGTATAAGAATTAAGAATCAAAATGATTTATATTATATATTTGAAATAAAATATTCCAACATTTGAAAATGTAAGGTATAATGATAGTGGAGTAAGAAGTGAGGGTAAGTAAGTTGAAATATTAAATAGTAAAAACTGAATGCTATTATTTAAAATTCATTAGCAGGATACTTTTTTTTCAATCCATGATATGTTTTTATCAAACATAATTTTTCAGTAATGTGATTTTCTCAACTATTGTTTATAAATGGCTTTTTTTCATTTTCAGTGATTGATGCAACACATTTTAATATTTAATGTTATGTTTCTCGTAAAATGATTTCAAAAATGAGAACAAGAAAAAATTGGGGAAAATCCATATAAGATTTATCTGTTAATATTTATTTCAAGATTGTATAATACTTTTAAATTATTGCTTAAAACCTCAATTAAATCTATACATTTAGTAATTTCATCATTTGCTTTTAAGATTTATAGAATGAAACATGATTTAATTGAAGACATAATTGTAAAGTATTTGGTAGGTCTTTTTTTTATTTCAAATTACAATGTACATAAATACATTCTTACTTTTCTTCCTTGATATGAAATTTTATTTTTAAAAATTAATTTTTTTTTTCCGAAAAAAAATTTAAAATTTTATTCATAGAGTTTTATTCTTTGAATCTGAAGCTATATAACTCGGAAATTCATGACATTTTCTTAATGATACGAATGGTAACTTTTAAAACTAATATTTTCAACATTTTTCTAAATATGTCATTATCAGCAACAACAATTTTAAACAATTAATAATTATGAACCACAAAGTAATTTTTCCCTATTTTGAGAAAATCTAAAAAAACATAAACTCTCTTAGATGTCACTATTATGCATTATTTTTCATTCACAATCTGTTTCCCAACTTTTTCAAAAAATTCTTCCATTTGCGAAACAACCTATATTCATAAAGATTTTTAGAAATGTTTTATTTCGTGGCTTTAAAAAACCAAATCATCTAGGCAATGTATATATATATATATATATATATATATATATATAATTATATATATACAATCAACAAAAAGCTGTAGTAAATAGATATATCAGTTAGTTTTAAAGACAAATTTTATATTTTTCTTGATACAATCAATTGATGATTCTTACCATATGAATCATCAATTTAAGAAGATTTCATGATTATTCTGCAGCAAAATATCTCCTACATTTTCTGAAAATAATTAAAAACGATACATAAAAATTTATTAGGCTAAATCATATATAACCATTTTTACTGTAGTGCAAATGGAGTAGTATCAATAGCCTTTTTTAAGGCTTAAATGTGTTTTTCAAGGGAAATACAAAACATAAAAAAATTAATAACTTAATCAGTTCTCTTTTTATGGTAAAAACTCTTAGTAGGTATATGATCCAAGCATCTGTGTTTAAAATGATCCTAGCGCACTGATGAAATATGTTCATTTAATTAGTTAAAACATATTTGTTTTATACACCAATGAGTTAAGCTATATAAAAGAAAATTACTGTTGAGATAATCGTATGTTCTACATATTGAATTATGAAATACATAATTTAGCCTGCAATATAAAATTCAAAGCAAATCATTGGGTTAACTAGAATAATAATATACTTAAAAGTTTGTTAAAAATAATTTTTTTTGTTAATGCATCTAAATAACAAGTTAGTCCATTTTTGTTTATTTTTATTCATACAAAGAATTTGTATAAAATATTTATTTCAATAATTCTTATAGATGAAAAATATACATAAGTTTTCAAAAGAATCAAATGCAATTTATTTTTGTTCTTATACCGGCAGTTTTCAAATAAAAAAAATGTTTATTATTTTATTTGTGTATAATATCCAAAAATTATCCAAAATACATCCTTCCTGTCACTAAAATCTGTTTTTTCTAAGTAATGAAATATTCCTCCAATAAGTTAAAAATTATATAAATTCTTGTCCTTTACTCTCGGAATATAAATAGGAACAGCTATACAACTTTACTCCTGTATCTTTCCCTGCAAGAGGAATTTTACAAATCATTATTTTCTTCGCAAAATTACAAACCATATATCGGAGTTTTCACTCCTATTTATCTTCAAATAATCTCTTGGTGAAGGGAAGATGATCCTATTACGTTTTTTGATTTGAGAACCTCTTATAGAGAGTGAACCAGACTTATGTACATTAGAATAGAATTATTGATGTGCAACGAATATGAATGAAGAAATAGCATTGGTAAGATACGAAGAGCTTAATGTAGAATTAGTGACTGCTGCTGAAGGAACGGATCTGCTGGACATTTTGTTAGTTCCTACTTACACGTTTAGAATTGACTGGTACTTGTTTAGTCAGTGATAAGATAAGTAGCACTTTATAATATTAATTTTTTGCATTCCGTTGTTGCCAATAAGGGGACATTTAAATTACGAAATTTATACCCACAGTCTCTACTATGGCGACACATTTGTTTTGCATAATTGAGCTCTTTTGTGTAAGTGATGCGTGTATTTGTCTCTGCTACTTCTTCTAATAGACAGAAAAAAAAAAACAAAAGCATGAAACTGGTAAATTTTGTTATAGTTGCTGGGGGAAACTCCGCATGAATATGGGTGATTGTTTCCAAAAATATCCCACTGTGACAAATTACAAAACTTAAAGTTTTCCTTTTGATGAAGATATATAAATTAAAACTTGTTTTATGTAAAGTAACTAAGGAATTAATATTTTGTTCAATTTCCGCAAAGGTAATTTTTTATATTATATACATACATTTGCAACCGATATGAAACTGAGTTTTTCGTGACTATATGATATGACTCACTAGGTTTGGAGTGTAAAGAGTTAATTTTTAAGAAAGGATGTAAGAAGGTTTGATCCACTAGCACGATAAGTATTTTGAGAGTTGATTATTCTATGAGTAAGAATAAAGGATATTTATGAGTATAATTCTATGATTCGTTAGAATTGTTAATTAGTAACGGAACTTTATTAATATGTAATGGTACAATTAATTCATAGAACTAGACCCGAAGATTCATAATATAACTACTCAAGAGAGAGACAATTTCTTTGATCTAAGCAATCAAGTCAAAATATATTGTTTACATCTGAATCCAACTCAAGTAACTCATCTGAATCAGCAACGAAAAAGCTGAATTTACCAAAAAGTGGATAAAGAAAACACCTTTTTTCTTATTTTAGGAAATGATATATTTATGAATAAATATATCCACTTTAAACCTAAGACATTCAACTTAATTATTTCGTTTACGAGCTGACAGACAGGTACAAACTCTCTCTGTTGGAAAGCATCCTCAATGGTTCGAGGACTTCCAGGTCATTAATTCTTTTCTAGTTTCTCGTTCACCGCGTCCATTGAATATTTTCGTGGGTAGAAAGACAACTTTTATTTTTTTCTAAGCACGACTGACTGCCATCAGTAACTCTCGAACCATATAATGTGGACGAAATGGAGCGGCAGCTGTTTTCTTGATATAAAAGGTTTTGGGGGTTGTGTGAAGAGAGACATGATGTTTTCGTTGAATAAACCATAGTGTTTACCAATTGAGGAAAGAGAAATATGATAAAATAAACATGTTTATCAATCTCAAACATGTTCATTTTATTATATCTTTTAAAATATTTAATACGTATTTTATCAATATATCAAAATCAGTAATCTGATTGCAAAAGCTACGCATATTAGTATTGCTATTACATCAGTAAATACGCTTTTTTCAGACCAATTTAAAAAAAATTAATAATCATCTCTTTAATAACTAATTATATTTTTGATATTTTTTTTTAAATCTAAGAGTAATATATAATCTATACTTTGCTAAAAAGAATATTTTCATGTGCGATTTTAAATGCTAAATATATCTTCAATGTAAAGATTCAAATTGGTTTCCCAAAAGGATTATTTAATATTACAAAAAAAAATTATTAATCTAATACTTCAAAATTTTTCGAACGCTTTTCAGAAAATAAAATGAAAAAAATTCAGAGAATGTGGAAATTATGGATGCAGATAAAAGAAAACACATATAATTCGGCAGACAAAATCTTAAGCAAGATGAATAAAAAAAAAAAATCTCCATTTTTTTTTAATTAACTTTTAGTTATAAGTAATACTTTAGCATCCTTTACAATTTTCCAGTAATTGGAAAAAAGGAATTGAAGAAATTGCCTATTTTATTTGAGCTAAGAATTCAATTTCTTTTAATGAATTTTAATACATATCCAAGTCATAAAACGAGAAATATTGTAGAAAAACAACACACATACACACACACACACACACACACACATATATATATATATATATATATATATATATATATATTATAATTAAACAGAAATATATTTTTATTTTTATTTCTAACCATACGTAGAAATATATATTTCTTAGATAAATAAAACCCAATAAATGTGATGAATATTAATTTTTAGAACTTTTCTGTTTTGCGACTTTTATATCTCTTATTAAAAAAAGAAGAAATTCTTACTGAAATGTAATTTTTATAAGCATTACATATCTTACCTAGAAAGACCGAAATCGAAGAGTTAGAATGTCGACTTTCCCCGTTGAATATCAACACATACCAAATACCAGAAGACCGAACGAAGACCGAAATGCTGGGTTACATTATACATTTGGACTATCACCGGTGCTTGTCAACAAGCACAGATATCCTTTGATGAAGGTCAAAATTAGAAATCCATGTCAGCAGTCTGGGACCACATCTTTTATTCCACCGCGAATCTAGTCATATGTCATTTATTTATTATAGTCTGAAACACTGCTGCTTGTCAATCTCATGCAAAGATGCGAACAACATTTTCTTAAATTTTATTTTTTACCCGATACACTAATTTATAATGAACAAAAACTGCAGTAAAGCACATCCTTTAATTTTGAAATCTTATGAGCCTTAATTGCGAGTAAACGAGAAGGCAATTGTTTTCATTTTTCTCAACAAAACTCTTTAAAATATTTTTTTCGAAGTGATTTGGGTGGGGAAAGCTATATCTAATTACAGTATATCTTTGGATTAAAGACAACTAAAGCGTTTTGACGTTTTAAAAATTAATGATGAAGAGCAGCTAATTGTAACATTACAAACAAGAGAAACAAATATACATAATAATGTTACAAATGATGAATTATTTATTATACTATCTGACACTCACACTAGGTTTAACCATGGTGGAAGGACACGTATGCTTAATTAATAGCAATTGAAATACAAGAATATTGCATGCAAAGTTGTTATGTTGTATTCAAATTCCTGCAAATATTGTCAAAAGAAGCACAGTGCACTTAAAAAGGTATTGCTGTGAAACTAATGATCAGTTCGTAGTTCATTCTAAACTGAAAACCTCAAGTCGATAGTCCTGCAGTAGCACAGGGATGACGAATATAACCTCTTAATGGTGTATCAAGATGGTGTATCATTTAACGAAATTGGACCAACTACGATCTGTAAAAATTAGGACATCTTAAGAAGTAGAGAATCATCTTCTTCAAATATTTTTCGCATTTAGAGCCCCATATATATAACCTTCAAAAAATAAAAGAGAATTCAGTAAGCACGTTATATCGGAACTATAAACTATACACTTGGAGATAGTTGTTAAGATACATCATGGAAAGTATCGTCTAGTCAAACACAATGCTCTGTTGAAAGGGGCAATCAGGATATAGAGAATATTTAAACTGCTTAGATGAACGAAAAGAACACACTAAAATTGTGAAATGTGGTTTGCCTTTTGTACAATTTACCAATGAACAATACATACAAAGGAAGGAATACGCCGAAGTCCATTTGAAGCCATATTTGGCGTTAAAACCAGAAATAGGCATTGCATCGTCATTTTTGCCTGGCGAACGGATCGCAAATATGTAAATCGAAGAACAAATTGAAGAAATTGTTAATACATTTGAAGAAAATTTGAGCAGTGGCCATAACGAAAATCATGTTTCAAAAGAAAATGTTGATAAGTAGTTAATACCCTGAAACCTAACACGTCTTCGTTTAATGCCCTAACTGCTTAAGGTATCCGTACACCTTTAAAACGTCATTTTTGTCAAAATTTTCGATTTTCTAATTTTCACATCAGTTTAAATTTTAAACTTTTTTCTTTCTAATAGTGTTTGAATTTTGCTTATACCTTATTTAGAACTTAAGTTACAGGGATTTGAATTTTACTCGTTAGCTGATTTTTGAAACCGGAAGTGCATTTCTGCAGACAGGAAGTTGGAAGAAATGTTTGTTTACATTTTTATTTTTCGAAATATCTTTTATATGTACAATGGTACAAAATAAATAAATTTTAAAACATGAATCTGAATTTTCAGAATGTTTGAAAATACATTTGGCAACAGGTTTTTAAATACATTTTTATCTTGAATCTGGCAAGAAAAGAGAATCGTTATTGTTTGTTTACATCTGTTTTGGTTTCTGTTCTCATTCTTATAAGTTTCTGATTAAGATTGTTTTTATTGTTGAAAAGCTCAATTTTTTTCGTTTAAAATGGGAATTTCAAAAAGGAGAATTAGTGTTAAAAGAAAAAGACAATTTCGTGGTAATGGTTTTACCAAAAATGATAGCAAAAATAGTACTGTAACTGCTAATGCCAGTGCTTCAAAATTGAACCTTTCTGCCATTCTAGATGAAGAAATTGCTGAATATGAAAATAAACCGCTAACCGGCAACAGAATTATTGACATAGAACTCCTTCTATGCTCAATTTTACAACTTTGTTGCCCCAAATGCTTCCACGATGGTTTGCTGTTACATGAAGACTCGAGGTATGGATTGTGCTCAAGTTTTGCAATAAAATGTAAGCATTGTGACTTTTGCACAGGATTTTCCAGCTCGAAGAAAACATTAAACTATCCTGAGATAAATGCAAGATTTGTTTATGCCATGAGACAAATTGGGAAAGGTTTTTCTGCTGCATATAAATTATGTGCAACACTAAATTTACCCAGGCTCAGTAAAACTGCATACACCAATCATGAGAATAAACTTATGTCTGTGATTTCAGAAGTAAGTGAACTGTCGATGCAAAAGGCAGCTAAGGAAGTTTTGAATATTCATTCATCTAAAAATAAATTAGCTGAATGCGGTGTTTCTGTCGATGGAACATGGCAGCGTAGAGGTTACACTTCTATGAATGGGTGTGTTGCTGCTTTGTCAATCGACACTGGCAAAGTAGTGGACATTGAAATAATGTCATCATATTGTCCGACCTGCAGAAAGCTTTCGAAAATGCCTAAAGGTATTGTATCCGAGACGCTTGAAGCAGATCATGTGTGTCGAAGCAATTTTAAAGGTTCCTCATTAAAGATGGAAGCTGTTGGCGCAAACAGGATCTTCAAACGATCAATTGTGAAACGAGGTTTGAAGTATTCACACTATTATGGAGACGGGGATTCTAAAGGCTTCATCAGCGTGAAAGACACATATGGGAAAGATAGCGTAACTAAACTGGAATGCATTGGGCATGTTCAGAAAAGAGTAGGTGCGAGATTGCGCAAACTGAAATCCAAAAATAAAAGTTTATCTGGTAAAGGTAAACTTACTGATTCGTTTATTGACAGATTGCAAAATTACTATGGAATTGCTGTTCGAAGTAATGTTGGCAATCTACTCAAACTTCAACAGAACGTCATTGCGGCCTTGTACCACTGTGCATCGAGTGGCAAGAGACCCATGCATGGACAGTGCCCTATCGGGAAAGATAGCTGGTGTTATTATCAGCGAGCACTGTCATGCGGCAAAAAGCCCAAAGAAAAATATAATGGCTTATCCAATGATGTATTAAATTTAATTAAACCTACATATTTAGAACTGTGTTCTAAAGAACTTCTGTCAAAGTGCCTTCATGGTAAGACACAGAATGCCAATGAATGTTTTAATGGCATAATTTGGCAGAGGGTACCGAAAGAGGTTTTCGTGTGCCTTAAAATTTTAAAATCTGGTGCATTGGATGCTGTTATACAGTTTAATGATGGGTACAAGGGTTGTGTTGAAATTTTAAGGAAATTAAATGTAACGCCTGGTTATTTTACCTTAAAATCTTACAAACACCTTGACAGTTGTCGAATTTTTGATGCTGCATGTCATTCAACACCAAATGTAAAGCAGCGTCGAAAAATACTCAGAGCTCTTAGGAAAAAAAAATTAATGTATTAGAAAGCAAAGAAGGTGTTATATATAAATCAGGGGCATTTTAAATATATTTTATTATGTTTATTATTAAAAATTGCAATTGAAAGTTTGTTTTTGATTTTTCTCAAAATGAGTTTTCTTGACATATTTACATATGGCAACGTAGATATCAGAAAAAGTTATGAACCAAATTAATTGAAATTTTGCAAGTGTCTTCCTTATACAATTTTTAAGGACCCCTACCACTTTCATGATTATAAAATTGATATATTTTTAGTAACAAAGGTGTAAATAATGTATTGTTGTAACTTTTTTATGATTTTTCATTGTTATTTGACTCGAAACACAATAAAAACTATTGTAATGAGATTTTCATCATGAAAGTAGTACCAGCCCCAAAAAATGTTATGATGAATAAGATAAAAGTTACAGAATAATGATATTTTTGTTTACTTTTGAGTTATGAGCGTTATTCTAATAATCAATTTATGTACTATTTTCACTATGTTTTTCACTCCAAAATTTTTTTTTGATTTAAAAGCAAATTATTAAGTGTGTTTTTCATAGTTTTAGGTTATATTTTAGCATAAAAAAGTATTTTTATAACAAATATCAATGTATTTCAAAAAATTTTCTTCGAAGGTGTACGGATACCTTAACCTGAGTGTATTTCTATAGAAAGAGAGGACCCGAAAAATAATCTTGTATGGTACGCCAAGAAAATGTTACAAGTCTTAAAAACATTTCTTCCTGATAAAATTGGTGATCCCATTCGAATCCTATTCCCTGATGTTCTACCATGGTCGAACAGAATGCCCGAAACGTGTTGACGGATGTTGATAAGAGACTCCGACTTTTGTAATTAGCAGACAAAAATGATTCCTTAAGCAGCTTTATACTCGTAATGAGTTCGTAATTTGAAAATAAAAGCTACTTTCCATAGAGATGATTTCTTCTCAGGAGATGCCCCTAAGATGAACAATTGCAGCTAGTCTTAGCTGTAGAATTAAACGACATACACTCTTTAACTGCAAAAAAAAGGTTTCCCTTACTAAATGCAAATAAAAGGGAAGATATTCTTGTACAATTTAAAGTGTCATAACAGTTTAGTTTCTTAAATGAATAAGATTATGTTATATAGCGTGAATTAAGTAAATAAATAAAATTATAATTCGTATTATTTTCTTGAATCATTTATAATGTAATCTCATTTTAAGTTCAAAGACTTATTTAGATGTGCTGTCAATTAAGCTTTTTTTACTATTCTGACATCTATATCATAATATTTTTTAATAATAAAGTATGAATTCAAAATATAAGCAAAATATTTTTATTCAACATTTACAATTCATTGCATGGTGGATGTTAAAAATACCTGATATAATTGAGAAATAATGATATTTAGCCAATATTTCAGTCTTCCACGTTAACATATAAATATTAGGGGGATAGCTAGTCCCAACAATGCAGTATACGGGACAAATCAGGGGGGAGGCGGACATGGATTTCTTAACATGACGTAGGAATTCTTTAGTTAATCGAGCTGTATGTGAACAAATATTATCCTACTTAAATTTGCAACTGGAAAATCATTTAGGAAAGGTCATAAGAGGTTTTGAATAATGCCATCAACATATTACTGACTGTTAAGGTTTTTAGGTCCACAATTATATTGGACCGGCTATCATAGGCTATGGTTGCCCAGACCATTACGCTTGCTGTGCTGGCAGTATGTAGGGCACTGCGCAGGTAGAATTGCACTGTTTACCAGGGAGCCTCCACATGCGTACGCGCTAATCATCTGTCCTCAAACGGAACCGGGTTTCATTATCAAACACCCCGTTTCGCTAACCTGTAGCACTTCACATCGCTTAGGTTTGGTACCACTATTAGCGAAGTCACCAATATTTAGTAGTTAAAGGCAGTACACGAAATTGGCGCTTGGATTGCAATTTCGCTTCAGTAAGGCGTCTGGAAATTGTTAGAGCAACATTTGGAAACTCTTCATTTAGTTGTATCGTTGAACGAGTCGCTGAGGAATTGACGAGCGCTTGTTGCATGATTTTTCGATCATCTCTCCTCATCCTTTTTTTTTTTCGCTCCAGATCCGGTTAACTCCAGGAAATGTCTCTTCACACGTCTACCTAATATTCTATACTTACTAAAGCTCTCCTAGAGTTGGAATGTGATAGTTACTTTTCTTAATCCTCCACTATGCACTTGTTTATATTGGACCTATTTTCTGATTCCAATGTCACTGCACGATGTATGGTCAAATGCATTAGCAACCAACTTGGATTATTTTCATATCGGACATTATTCAACTAATTTGCATAGTTTTGAGTTTGTAGATCATTTCATATATATAATATGAGATTGTATATTTTAAAAGGAGTTATTAAAATTTTGGTAATAAAAAATAAAATCAACTGTTCTTACTACAATTATGATTTTGAAGAATTGTTTAATTCAACAGATATACAGAATTTAATTAATTATTAACTTGTATAAAAGCTTCTTCAGGATAAACATATTCTAAAGCAGAGACTGTTCTCTGTTATTGGTACTTCATTTTGTGAGTTTATACAGTACTAAAATTCATAAAAAATAACCATCGTTCTATTTTATTTGAGACTGATTGAACTATTCTAACAATCTTAAAACGAACTTCTGTCTGCTAATATTAAAATTGACAACATTTTTAAAACAACTGCAAGCAAACCTCACTTTTAAGGATATTTAATAACAAAATTGTTTGATAATATTAATCAGAACAATATTTCGTCATGTTTTTCAGTAATATTATTAAGCTTTATAACTGACTAGAACTTTTAAAAAAATAATAACTTGGGGAGGGGATATTGATAAGTTTAAGTTATTAATAACTTTTCGAAAAGAAGTGAAATAAATAAAATATTTTTGAACATTAAATAATTATAGTTTACCATACTTCACACATATATTTTATTTGCGTAAGAAGCTCACGTGGCTTGTGCGCCCTGCTATGGTCAAAATTTTACAGAATGTCATATTTTAAGTATTCTTGCTTAAGTTGTACTTCTTATTGTACCACTTTATATTGTATTCTCCTTTTTATTGTACCACTTTATATTGTATTCTCCTTTTTATTGTACCACTTTATATTGTATTCTGCTCCTTATTGTACCACTTTATATTGTATTCTGCTTCTTATTGTATCACTTTATATTACATTCTTCTTATTATTGTACCAATCAGATAACTTTATTTCATCCAAATCAAAAGAGTATAGGATAACTGAAATAACGGACAAATAAGGGATGTTTGCTCTTTTCTCTGAAGTAATGCAAGAAAATCCAAGAATCACTATTATTTTCAGTATTTCTTCATAAAATATTTATTAAACTAGTTAAGCTAACTAATCTTCAATATCACAAACTATCATTCCGTCTTTAGATTTAGCGTATTAAGCCATACTCACAAAAAAATAAAAACTTAATAAAAATAGAAAAACTCTATCTAACCAGAAAATAACTTAAAACCATTGCAACAGAAAAGCGTAATAGGTGGAAATTTAATGCGCGTACCTTTCATTTTCATGCTGTGATATTTTATTTTCATTTCCTTTTGCAAATGTTAGAAGTTTTCATGAACTTCATAAAGTTTTAACGATGGCAGATACAAATAATTTACTTGTAAGTAAAGTTACATCAGATCCTGAAATTTAATCTTTTTAACACTGATGTTTATCTTAAAATATCATAAGAAATGCAACAATAAACGGTTCATAAAATATTTGCAGGAATTTTACTGCAGAAAGAAAATGTATTTTGCTGTTTATAGAGAGTAGGTTTAAAATTTCTAGGAAATCCAATTTTGTTTGTACATCTTATATTTAAAAGTGATAGAGATTTACCAATTAGAAATTTTAACAATTTCTTACAAATGTTTTATTTTTAGTATCTTTTCTATACATATTTCAGCAATAAATACTATTCTTCTTTTTCTATATTTCAACAAGAAATACTATAAAAATTCTTAAAATTTTGAATAAGTTGATGCAAATATCTATCAAATTAATAAATGTTTTCAAAACCTATGGGACATAAATCAAACATGATACATATTTACGATATTTCATTATATATATCTTCTAACATTCTATATAATCAAACATTAGGCAGAAAATGGTTGTAAGTAAACACACCCTCATTTTGTGTATAAAGAAATATTTTCAATATTGAAAAATACAAGAGACCATGGAAAGATTTCAGACAGTGGCAAAAGGCATTCATATTCACTTGAAGTTAAATAAACAAAAATACTGCTGAAAGGTATTTTTTTTATCAATTTGGTTATATTTGGATTATAAATATTTTGATGATTCCAACTTTATTTAAGTAACAATAAAAATACTTTCTTAGTGTTTTAAATATGATTATCACAATATTTAGGATATGTTTTAGTTCCTTTTATACTCATATTTACTTCCAGGGATTACTAAAATTTTAAATAGTTTACCATTTTAGAAAGAAAAATCTATAATATAGTGAAAAATATTCAGTAACTTCATCATGAATGCAAAGGAGGAATTTAAAACTAAAATCAGTCACATTTCAGAAATTTAGGAAGTGTTTCATTTTTTTATTACAATATAAACTTTTAAACGTATTAATTGGTATTTTAGCTTTGTTTTGAATTAGAGCTGAAGTTTATGATAGTTTTAATTGAAAACAAAAGCTATGAAAACAAACGGAAGTTTTTTTTTTTTTGACACTAGAAGAGGAAAAATGCAGTGATTATAAATCTTTTAAAATATTTTTTTCATTGATTCCTAATATGAAGGTTTTCCAAAGTGTTTTGGGTATGCAATCACTAGTTTCATTTCTTATTTCGTTATTTCTGTGTTATGAATTAACAAAACCACCTAACAAAGATTACTTCAGTATATACTAGGAAATTCTTCGATAAAAGAATGAAATTTTGTTTTCATATATTTCGTATTAAAATAATAGAATTCATAGTAACAAAAAGTACCCATATTGATGAAAGCCTCGACAGGAACTTCAACCACAATTTCAACCATAGAAATTGTAAGAATATATCGTATTTATTAATAATATAATAAACTACGGTTTTTTATGGTGTACTAATCATTTATGAAATAGTGGTATACTGACAAGGACTATAATGTAACTGAATCTGAAAGAAATTTCTCTTCAATAAATTCTGAGTCTGTTTTACTACATTATTTGATATAAGTTTCTCGTTCTGAACAAAAACCGCCGGTAGCTAGTCCACGACTTTGACCACTAGGCTACAACGGCCCCTCTTATTATTAGAAATCTACTTGTATAAAATTCACAACATAAGTAGATAATATTATAATACTTATTATTTAGAGTCAGGTTAAGTAAAACTCTCCACATATTTGATTTACTTTCATTATTGATTATTTAAGGATCTGAATTAACTGATTAAAAAGTCACAGATCTTTATTATGTGTAAGTATGTCTCTCACTGTCAATGAAGTGGAATCGTCATAATGTGAATATTACTTATGTATTTATGTATAACATACGTACTGAGCCCATTTCAGTATTATTGATTTTTACCGTTGATAGTTACATTCTCAAATCAAATAAAAATTAAAGACAAGAAGAAAAAGAAAATGTACAGAACATCTCATTGATAAATTATAACATAGTAATAAATTCTAAGTATTTAGTTTCTAGATTAATTCGGAATTATTGGAGAGTACTGTTATAGCAGTTTGGTTTACGTCCACTTATCTTACCCGTGTGGCTATTGGGTGTGAAAGAAGAATACCACTGCAGCTCATGCATGTCATAAGAGGCTACTAAAATGAGTACCCAGTGTCTGGATGAATAGCCAGACACCTTCCCCTGGGGATTATATCAGGAGACCACAGGGACTTGCCTTTTTTGGTGTGTACAGTCATCATGATCCCAAAGCACCCACTAATCTTTTCTTTCCCATAGGGCTTACTGTTTTTTGTAAACACGTTTGAGGCGTCTCCTGGATTCCCTAGCAATCCATCTCCATTTTCGACCCACCTTGTTAAACATTTTTTTTTCTTTTTTTTTTCAATTTTTTTACACATTTAGATCATATACTTACGCCTTATTAGCTTTACATTCACTCACTTACCTTGTTTGACGCATGGCCACAACTGACTTTTTCACCATTAAAAATACTGTCAGTCACTCATTCAAACGTCTAGATCACAGTTACACCTTGTTGGGTGCAGCAGAGCCACATCTGGATCTTCCGCCATTAAACTCCCCCATTACACTCACAGCCACTGATCTTCCAAAAAATTTGCTCTTTATATTTACAGTACGAATAACTCTCCAGATTCCATATCTGTCATTGTAAATGGTTATAAGAGAATGAAATAAAAATTAGTGATGAATGCACTGAAAACGCCTTCTTAAACTTTAAGGTGTTCAAACCTATTTATTTGAGTAGATATTTATCTGAAAGCTCTTGTAAAACTTTTTCCATAATAAAACATAAAACTATAGTAGAATTTTTGAAATTAATATAATTTAGTGTATGATCTTGAAAGAAAACATAGTTGAATTCTTAATATCGCATTTAAATTCACATATAAATTTTGATTGAAGTGCGATGGATATTCGAATTATAATAAATTAATTAGAAACGAATATTTGAGCCGTCTTCCTGTTTCGAGAGTCCTTGATCACTCATAAATGCATTACTCTAAAAGACCTTGTTGCAAAAACACAGCGCAAGAATAAAAAAAAAAAATCAAACAGGAATAAGACCAAAAAAGATATATCATACACTGAATGTTTGGACCCCTTTCGAGAAAAAAAAATATTTCCTCAGAACAAGAAGACATTTAAATGATTTAACTGTAATTTTAATTTTGAGAATATTCCCCACCGTTGCCACAATTTTCTAAAATTTTGCTAAGCGTTTCAAATGTAACTTTAGATGTATATTTCAGGCTCTTTTAATTAGCAATATATGGTATTATATGCATATTAATTAATATACATATTAATTAGCAATATATGGTATTATATAATATATGGTATTATATATGGTATTATATACAAATAATAATTTCAAAGTTATAAATATAAAAGTGAAGATCATAATTAAGAGAGAGACATATTTAAAAATAATGATCTTAAAGTAAGTTACATTAAATATAATAATAAAAAAATATGAAAAACTTGTAACATTATTAATGAAATACAATATATAATCTATAAATTCCAAATTTATGTTATTCTAAAAGAATCATTGCATTTATCTATCTATTAAAATGTAAAAATTCTTAACTTAAATATGTTGCATAAACATCAAATTCAATTAACATTAAAATAATCAGTATAGACATGATACTGAAAGCTATAATAGTGTCAAAATAGAAAATTAAAGTAGAAATTGGTATTTTAACTAGCAAAATTTTGTAACGTTGAAATTAATATTTTTAAAATTGCTCCTAATACTAAAAACGGATTATGCTGGGAAATTCATTATATAAATTACAATAACTATGTTTACCGTAACAGACTTGAAGTCGTGCAGTATAATAGAAATAAATTGCAAATTTTTAAGCAGACAAAAAGAATATAAAGTATACTTTAACGAGGATTACTGTTATAATAAATAATGTGATTAAAATTGAAAAAAAAAAGGTTAAGATATAGAAAATTAAAATAAAAGGCCTTGATAAAGATGACATTTTAATAAAAGGTAAATGAATTAAATTGGAATTTTGAAAATAACAAAAATGTTAAATGTGTTAAATACTTTTTATTTTCGTGTAAATAAAAAAGAAATTAATACTTTTAAAGATTTAATATCGAAAGAATTAAATAGAAAATCATTAACTGCATATTATGAAAATTATTAATACTTATTAGTTGCGAAATATAATATCACAGAAAATATTAATGAATACCATAAAAACGTTATTTGATTAGTTGCAAAACGTGGTATTAAATAAGATATATAAATGAAAATGAGAGAGATCCAATATATATCTGTAACCAACAAAAACATTGACACATAACCTTTTAAAAATAGGTCTATATAAATAAAAAAAACAGTTTTAAAAATTTATGTGAGACATATTAACAGCAAATGCGTAACAGTAATCTAACGTTTCCAAAATAATATTTTCCAGCTGAAGCATATATATATATATATATATATATATATATATATATAT
>BMAW01009222.1:393750-420882 GCA_019974015.1 Nephila pilipes | reverse complement strand
ACGGACCTCGTAATTTTGAACCACGGTCAAGTGACGAGGACGACACCCGAGCTAGCACCTCCCCTCTCCTAACTCCCGCAGCAAGCCAATGAGTGAGTGACTGATGTTTTATGGCGCAAGAGCCAAGGAAGGCTATGCTACGCCAAACATTTGTAAAAATCCGCTCCAAGCCAACGGCAGGACTTTGGATTTTAATTTAACGTGCATCAGATAACGTCTGACAGATATGACGTGCATCAGCCCCGGATACACGTTGGGTCTTCGGCAGCCAAGGATCGAACTCGCGACTCTTCGAAAACCGCCGGTCACGAATCCGAAACCATGACCACTAGACTACCACGGCCACATTTTGAGAGGGAGATGCCAGCAGAGGTAACTATTTCGTAAAATGACAGACTCAACATTACGAGATCCTTCGCGAATAGCCCTCGTGTTGCTTCTCAGTGCGACGTTAATAAAACATTCTTTTAGTTTACTTGTAGTACTTAAAGTACGCAAACTAATTAGGAGATATATATCTTGATTAATTTTGAATTTTACTGGGAATATTTAATAAAAGGCAAGATTTCCTTAGTCCACTTAAATCTAGAAAGATTTCATCTAATAGTTAAGAATCGCAACATAATAGGAAATTTAGCTTGTCCACAAACTTTAAAAGCTCCTGTTAGTTTTCTATGTTTCAGAGTGCAGAATACCCAAGGGGACCTAGCTCACCCAAAGGGTTTCGAGCTGCAAACCAAACCTCCCGGGAAACAGTCACCCCCGCACTCAGCATTTATTGACGAAATAACGTAAGAATTACATAATTTTGAAATAAAGGTTAAATAAAATGTACAAGGTACTTGCGCAACAAAAAATATATATGACAGAAACACAAGAAACATTTGAAATTTTCTTGCAGAAATAAGATGCTCAACAGGTTAAATAGCACAATACAAAAACGTCCACAAACTCGTAAACAAAAATGAAGTGTTAGGCAAGAGAGATATATAGAAATATAATAATATCTCTCTTGAGAAATAAATTTGTTGGGTAATTTTACGAACCGTAAGTATACAGGATTTAAGCTTAGAATGTAAGTAGGGAATTTCACACATGGACCTCAGCCAAATACGTTACGCTTCAAGAATAGCACATTTTAAATGAAAATATCTGATAAAAGGGCAAAAGAAAACGTAGTGGTCAGCATCTCCAACAGAGCCACAGAGACATAAATTTGTACTTTTTAAATTAAAACGATTTAAATAAGAAATGAAGGGACCATGACCGGTTAAGAAGCGTGTAATAAAACTAGAATTTGTATAAAAACTCAAATTTGGTCTAGGAATATGTGACTGAACCCGAATACCAGTATTACAAGTTGACCACCAGACCTCCCAGTCACAAAGAAGCTAATTTTTTAAAGTCATAACTATGAGACCGAGGGGCAGGGACATTCATTTTCTCACCATAAGTGATAGCGAGCTTTGCAAAGAAATCGGCAATTTCCTTACAATAATCTCCGAAGTGGGCCCGAACCCAGTGTAAGTTGTAAAAATCAGAATAAGTTCAGAGTGATTAAAGAAATATTTTATTAGATAAAGGGTGGGGACAAAGCTACAAGAGTTGAAGTTGGATACTCCCGGTCACCCACCGTACTCGCCAGACCTTGCCCCCACTGACAATCATTTCTTTCAAATTTAAACAACTTTTATCTGGAAAAAAAATTCAATTCCGCACAAGCTGTCTAAATGGCGTTTCAAGAGTTCATCGACTCCCGTGATCCAGGCTTCTACAGCAAAGGAATAAATGAGTTACTTCTAAAATGGCAAAAGGGCATCGATAATACGGGTGCATACTTTGTTCAAAAATAAAAAGTTTTTAATGGAAAAAAAACGAATTCAATTATGTGCATTTTTTGCTCCATTTCATACTTGACAACCTAATATTTACGTTTCTTTTAATTTAGATTTGATCTAATTACAGAATTTGTGGTTTCATCTCTTGCTAATCTAAATGCAATTTCTACATCTAAATGTAATGTTAAGGTATTTTTATCTCTCTAAGAAAATTTACAATTTGGTATTCATTTTCAAATCCGAGTATTATGATAATTATTAGTTCTATACAGCAGTTATTATACATTGAAGAACAAAAAATTCTTAAAAGAAAATACTTAGTATTTCTAAGTGTATCGATTCATCCTACCTGTTATACTTAGAAGCAACACGAGAATTATTGGCAAAGGAGCTCATTATTTTGATTCAAGTAACTTGGATGGTACCTGATGCGTCCCTTCCCTCTCTTCAAATTTCCACACCTCGATAACGTAAAGACTTAGGGTGCCAATTTAACTTGCATCAGCCCGAAATTTTGCTTTGAACCTTTTGCCAGATTATATGCTTCTCAGTACCTTTTTTGGATATCGAGTAAATGTGAATTTTCAGAGAGTAAATGTGCATTTATCTGTGAGCCGCATTATATAGCAGGAATTGAGAAGAGTGAGTGAGTGATAGTAAGTTTTAATGGCGCAAGAGCCAAAGTAGGCTATGCTGCGCCAAACACTTGTTAAAATCTATTTAAGAAGTAACAGCCTTAAAAACGCAAGACAAACACAAATAACACACAAAAGATAAAAAGTTAAAAATCAAATGTGGTGTAAAAGGCCAATATGACGTAAAAAGGCAAATACATTATGAAAAGTCCGGCGATGATAATCAAACACCGGACAGTCAATTAAAATGTGATGAATAGAGTAAGGGACATGGCAGGAAGGACACTCGGGAGCATCTTCTCCAAACAAAAGATGTTTGTGAGTAAAACGAGTATGTCCAATGCGAAGGCGAGTCAGTCTGACATCGGCTCTTCGCATTGGAAAAACAGGCCATTCTCCGATGATCGGCTTCACCGAGTGTAATTTGTTGTTAATTTGTAGATTCCACGATTCCTGCCATGTCTGATGAATGAGCATTAAAATATGACGTCGAATGTCCTCAAATGGGACTGCGAGCTGCAGAGGATTCGTTGCCGAACGTGCAGCCGAGTCCGCTTGTTCATTTCCTAAAATACCTACATGACTAGGTATCCAGCAGAATTTTATGTCATAATGCCAGCTATTTCAACCACGATAGGATGACTTTGATCGTGCAGATGTGCCAAAGTTTCCAGGACGCTCCTGCTGTCAGTATATACAACGAACTTTCGAGAACTGGATGTCTCGACTAATTTCAGGGCACAGTAGATGGCGACTGCTTCGGCAGTGTAGACACTGCAGGAAGAGTCGAGCCGGTAACTGTGCCTGATGTCGTTCGAAACGACACCACAGCCGACGTATCCAGTTCCTTTCGATCCATCCGTGTATATAGGAATATAATCCTCATACTGGCAGCGATGGAAGGCAAAGATTCTCTGGAGAACAATGGGACATGTGTTGGATTTGTTGAATAAAGCAAAAGGGTTATGGAAAGTAAACATTGGAACATTCCAGGGTGGAAATTTAATAAAATTTCTTTGTTGAATACCCAAGTCATGTAGGTTGAGTTCCTCGATGAAGTCTTTCACCCTTTCAGAAAAAGGACGGATGAAAGAAGGACGAGCACTGTACAATCTCCTTAAAGACGGGCTGATAGAAATGGTCTTTAATGGGTGAGATGGGAGAGATGACATTTTGAAATGATAATAGAGCGACAGTTTCAGGCGCCGCGAAGCCAAAGGTAGCTGGTTACAAATGACATAGAGACTCTGCACAGGTGACGTTCGGAACGCACCACAGCAGATTCTCAGAGCATTATGGTGGACTGGGTCAAGCTTCCGCAAGGTAGTTTTGCAGGCAGATCCGTAGACGACACATCCGTAGTCGATCCGAGACAGAATCACCGACTGATACACTCGGAGTAATGAAGTTCGATCCGCTCCCCAAGAGGTGTTGGATAACACCTTCAAGATATTCAGGGATTTCTCACATTTCCTCCGCAGATATAAAATGTGCGGAAGGAAAGTGAGTTTGCGGTCGAAAATTACTCCGAGGAAGCGGACGTCAGGGACGACAGGAATAGACGTATTACGGATGCGAATGTCAGGATCGGGATGGAGACCCCGTTTCCTACAAAAATGCACGCAACTACTCTTGCTGGCAGAAATACTATGCCCATTAGCATCACACCATGTAACCAGGTTATTGACTGCGGTCTGAAGTCGTCGCTCAATGATACGCATTGACGATCCTTCGCAGGAAATCTGCAGATCGTCAACGTATAATGAACCATGAACTGAAGGTTGTAAATGAGAAAGTATGGGAGAAATGTGACAAATAAAAAGAGTGGGGCTCAAAATGCTCCCCTGAGGAACTCCTTCAAATTGCGTAAAAGATGAAGATAAAATATTACCAACCCGTACTTTAAAAGATCTAAACGATAAAAACATTTTAATAAAAAGAGGTAAATTTCCTCTCAGACCATAATCGTAAAGGGTGCGCAGAATCCCATAGCGCCACGTACGGTCATATGCCTTTTCGATATCAAAGAAAATAGAAACCAAATGATTCCTCCGTACGAAAGCAGAACGAATCTGACTTTCGAGTAGAAGGATGTTATCTACTGTGGATCTTCCTTTACGGAAGCCACTCTGAAACGGAGGAATGCATTGATTCTTTTCCAATTGATATACGAGACGGGCATTGACCATACGTTCTAGCGTCTTACAGAGGCAACTCGTCAGAGCGATAGGCCTATAGTGGAGAGGGTTCTTTGGATCCTTACCAGGCTTCAGAATAGGAATAACGATTGCTTCCTGCCACTGGCTAGGAAACACATGCTCCCTCCATATTCGGTTGAATAGGTAAAGGAGACTGACAAGTGAATCCTCGCTCAAGTGGCGAAGCATATCGTAAGTTATACCATCAGAGCCTGGACTGGTATTGTGAGCCAAGGACAGAGCCTTTCTCAATTCCCACATGTCAAAGTCACAGTTGTAAGGGAGTGGTTGCCGACACCTGAAGTTGATAGGTGTCTGCTCAGAACGATTCTTAGTCGCTAAAAATGTAGCGCTGTAAGAATCGGAGCTTGACACACTAGCAAAAGAGTGGCCGATTACATTGGCCACTTCGACAGGTGAAGAATGCACAGCATTTGCAGTTTCCAGTATCGGGATGGAAAATTCCCGATACAGGGAGTTTGCAGCTTTTACCTTTCTCCATAACTGTTGACTTGTGGTAGACGATGTGATGGAAGAGACATACCTGATCCATGATTGCCTCTGACTATGTCGCCTTACTCTGCGAGCAATTGCCCTTGCCCTTTTAAAGGCTATGAGATTTTCAGTTGTGGGATACCGTCTGAAGATACCCCACAATTTCCTTTGTTCCCGGTAGGAGGATTGACATTCCTTATTCCACCATGGTTTACTCATCTTCCTCTGTGATGTTCCACTCTTCGGTATCGCTGCATCAGCAGCGTCCACGATAGAGGCAGTGACATTGTGGACAGAGTCATTAATATCTCGATCTTGAACCATTGTACGGGTAATAACTGCTAACCGTGTGAATAAATCCCAATCTGCCCGGTTGAAGCGGTAAGTGGGGGGACGTAAACGCACCCCACTACCATGAACCTGGGAGATCAGGAGAGGGAAATGATCACTATTATAGAGATCATTTAAAACCTCTAATTTCAGCGACGGTAGCAGTGTTGGAGAACAAATGGCTAGATCAAGAGAATGAAATGTCCTAGTGGGAGCATGGAAATACGTCTTCTCGTCGGTGTTCAGCAGACAGAGACTGTGATCAGAGATCAATCGCTCGATCTGCCGACCACGAGAATTTGTACCATCATACCCCCACTGAGGGCTGTGTCCATTAAAATCACCAAGCAGAAGGAAGGGAGCTGGTAACTGATCGACTAGTTGGTCTAAATCCATTTGTGACACTACATCGTTAGGTGGCAGGTAAATGCAGCAGACTGTGATTAGTGTGCGGGTGTGAATTCGCACAGCCACAGCCTGCAACGATGTGGTCAGTGTAACGACGTTATGAGGATAGTTCTGGGATGCCAGAATGCAAACACCTCCAGAAGAAGGTGATGCGACATCAACATCCCGTCGTACACAATGATATCCACGCACACGGGTTGTCATATTACTCTTCAGAAAAGTTTCCTGAAGAGAAACACAGACAGGTTGGTGCGTAGATAGTATGGATTTGAGATCCTCTAGTCTGGGTCGTAAACCACGGCAGTTCCAGGAAACAAAGGCCATTAAATGGGCGCACTGGAAGTGGAAGGTCCCGTTTCCAGGACCCCCATGGAGTCATAATCTTCGGGCGATGGGTGTAATATCACCGCATCCCCGTCAATGACTCTAGTCTTTTTGCGAGGAACACTGTTCTTCGCGGATAATTTTAATTTTTGCCTCTGCAAAGTTTTTGACCTGGCCAATGGCCTAGTCAGATTAGCCTTTGCAGAGGAAGGTTTTTTTTTGAATAATTAAAGTTTTCTTAGTTTGCAGAGCCTTAGAGTTAGGTAATGTAGTCTTATTTTTTGGTTGCGGTTTCTTAGAAGTAGGAACAGGTTCAAGAAATTGGGTGGACTTGGATATTTTCGTAGTCTGGGTTGCCGTAGCGTAGCTTTCCCCCTGTACTGGGGTACGGGAAGCTACTACGCGGCGAGCCTCGGGATATGATAAATTCTGCAGTGTCTTCACCGTAGAAATTTCTTTTTCCTCGGTCCATTTCGGGCAAGAACGAGAGTATGCAGGGTGGTTGCCCTGACAGTTGACGCACTTTTCTGCAGCGTTACAGGAAGCACTTTCGTGTCCTGTTGCTGTACAGCGAGCGCACGTCAACTGTCCCCTACACGCGTTCTTGGAATGGCCATATCGTTGGCAATTGAAACATCTCAGTGGGTTTGGAATATATGGTCGGACGGAGAGTCGGAGATATGCGGCCTGAACTGTTTGTGGCAGGGTAGGAGTCGAAAAGGTCAAGATGAGGTGCTGGGTGTTAAGCACCTTACCATCTCTCCTAATCGTGATCCTCCGGACACCACAAACCAGCTGGTCCTGCAAATTCTCCACAATCTCTTCCTCCGACACGTTTTCCAAATCCCTTGAGGATACCACGCCACGAGAGTAATTCAGGTTTCTATGTGGTGAAGTCACTACAGGATAAGGTCCCAATGTCTTCATACTCATTACAAGTTGAGCTTGCTTTGAGTTTGAGACTTCGATCAATAGGTCCCCAGAACGTAGTTTTTTAATATCTTTTACAGTCCCTACCATACCCTGTATTCCCTTTTGAATCAAAAAGGGAGATATGGTAGAGAAAGTATCAGTCTCTCTTTTTATCAAGAAGAATCTGAAGCTTGTATTTTCGGAACTTTTATCTATTATATTTATATTTTCATTTTCTGCATGACGTTCAACGCGGTCAGCCCATGATTCATTTTGCGAATTTAAAGAGTTTTTAATAGCTTTGGGAGCCAAAATCTTATTTCCTTTATTTGTCGCCATATTGCCTTGAGTAAAAAAAAAAATTTCACGGACAGACTTCTAGTTCGATGGGTCCCCGCCAGACCCATCTCCCCACCCTTTCCTAACGCGGAAACGAGTAACCGACGGAGAGATTCGTTTCAGCCGGACAATGTGACCTGCCCCATTACGTGCCCAGGCAGAGGCACAGGTCCAAGGCCGAAGCCGAGGAGGATTTCTCGCAATGGGAGGGAGGTCACACCATCCAGCCACACGCAACCAAGGCTCTCCCTCTGGGAACATTTTAAGGATGACATTCCGAAACTGTTACCGACGACGCACGCAACTCCTCTCCTCGCACACCCTTCTCTAACCAGGGCCTTTTCCAATCACGCCCATGCGGTCTCCCACTAGGTACCTCCGCATGAGGGGTACTGGGGCCCCGTGTTGCCAGAGCTAGGCATGCAGGAAATCGGCATTGATACGCCGTCGGCCTTTTAGTGTTTTAGTAGTGACACCACAAATATTTTTTTTTTTTTTTTTAAATATTTTTATAATTTTTTTTTTATTTCAATTTTTATGTTTTTTTAACACAAGTATTATCACACACACATAGTTAATATGAAACTGAGTTAGTAAAAACTGTTTTCCGCTTGATATCACAAAATATCAAGCGGAAAACCCCCCAAAGCAAAACACATGACAGGAAAAAAAAAAGAGGGGGAGAAGAAGAGGAAAACAAAGATCACTGAGGTACCTCGGAATTGAGAAGAGAGTCAGGTCTTTGAACCAATGACTCCTCTGAGACTTTAGTTTAGTTGTTATTAACGTCGCACTTGGAGCAACACGAGGGCTATTGGTGACGGACCTCGTAATTTTGAACCACGGTCAAGTGACGAGGACGACACCTGAGCTGGGACTCCTCTGAGGTACCGGACGCGAACTCACGATTGCGATCGCTGGGGGCCAGAAACCGCTTATTTTACGTTGAAATACTTAGTTTTTAAATAACATGCCATAAATATCAAGTGTTTAGTTTGAACGAGATAAAAATGCTTGAGATAGATTTTAGTCTAAAAAATAAATATTACAATTTTTCATTTAAAAGACTGAATAAAAAATAAGCGCGAACTTACAACCTCGATACCAGTGCAGAGGATTTCGTGGATTTTTCACAGAAGAGACTGTTGGTCCTCGAAACTGAAGTCGAGGTACCTTCAGTGCTACTTTTTAAAAATTATGAATGGCGATGACGATTTTATCAAGTATCCAGTCGATGACAATCTGTCACTTCTCGAGGCATTACTAGAAGTGAGGATTATTACACCTTCATCAAAAGAAGATGTCGTGTTCTTCTAGAACAATTATTTTTATAAGGTAAGTATATATTAGATGCAAGATCTTGTAGTATTGATTTTTTCAACAATAAATATTTAAAAGGTAGTAATTTAAGGTACACCAGCCCACTACCATAAATTTAACCCAAGCAACAATAGGAATAAAAGCGCTTAATAACTGAGAGAAGAGGAAATTTCTGACGCGGTTGTCAAATGGGCAGCTAAGATTTGTTTTAGTTTTTATTAACGTCGCACTCGAAGCAACACGAGGGCTATTGGCGACGGACCTCGTAATTTTGAATCTCGGTGTAGTGACGAGGACGACACATGAGCTGGCACCCCTCTCTCCTAACATCCACACCACTCCAATGGGACTTTGGGCCCCGACAGATTTAACGTGCACCAGCCCCGGCTGCTCGGCGGGTCTTTGGCAGTCAAGAAGTTTAGTTTTAGTTTAGTTTTTATTAACGTCGCACTAGAAGCAACACGAGGGCTATTGGCGACGGACCTCGTAATTTTGAACCACGGTCAAGTGACGAGGACGACACCTGAGCTGGCACCCCCCTCTCCTAACATCCACCCCACGCCAACGGGAGGACTTTGGGCCCCGAACAGATTTAACGTGCATCAGCCCCGGCTACACGGCGGGTCTTTGGTGGCCAAGGATCGAACCCGCGACTGAACGAAAACCGCCAGCCGCTATCCACGACCTTGACCACTAGGCTACCGCGGCCCCTGGCAGTCAAGAATCGAAACCGCGACTGAACGAAAACCGTCAGTCACGAATCCGAAACCGTGACCACTAAGCTACTGCGACCACATGGCAGCTAAGAGGAGCGAGTGAGTAAATGTAAAGTTTATTGGCGCAAGAGCCAGTTATAAGAGCTATGCTGCGCCAAACAAGATTTGACTGTTGTCTAGACGTGAAAAAATTGAAGAAATTGGTTGACAGGGCTGGTAAGATACACTGGACAGGTTGTTTGTTTTCCAACCAACAAATCATAATTCAGATCTGGCCCCGCCACTAAAGTCAATCGACCTCCGTCAAAGGAGAACACCAGTTCTTCCACGCAATGGTTTCCCAGAATTCAAACTCTAGATGATAGTACATTTCAACTTAGCATTACCCATTGAATACACAACAATACACAAATCGAACATAAATCTAATGACCCCACCTATATATCACACAAGTGAAATACACGGCTACGACAGATACGTTAGTTAGACCCAAGTAAAAACTGCCGATGATGTCGATGGAAAACGTTGTAAATAACTCAACACAATTGAAGATTGATATCAATTGTGTTGACGCATGTGCGCGCCTCCTACCGGCCCTCTGTTAAAACTAGATAGATTAGTTTTTATTAACGTCGCACTAGAAGCAACACGAAGGCTATTGACGACGGACCTCGTAATTTTGAACCACGGTCTAGTGACGAGGACGACACCTGAGCTGGCACCCCTCTCCTAACATCCACACCACGCCAATGGGAGGACTTTGGGCCCCGAACAGATTTAACGTGCTTCAGCCCCGGCTACACGGCGGGTCTTTGGCGACCAAGGTTGGAACCCGCTACTGAGCGAAAACCGCCGGCCGCTAGTCCACGACCTTGACCACTAGGCTACCGCGGCCCTAAAACTAGATAGAAGCTGAACGACTTTCAGCAATAACGGACGTGGGTAACTTCTGTCACACTGACACCCACAATAACTGTAAGAGAAGCTATAACGGACGTGGGTAACTATTATCGCACTGATACCCACAATAACTACTTATGATTGAACCATTAATTTTTATTGTTAAGTTTTAATAAAAAATTTGTCCAAAAAGGACTGGTCCGTCGTAGTACTTATTCTAATTTCACTAACGAACATTTCTGGCCCAGTCGGGTTGTAAGACCAATTGTGCGGATGAAACAAAATCAATAAGAGAATCTAGTTTTTCTTTCAAAACAAACTATTGAAAAACTAAAAACTATTGAAAATAAGAACTGCATAATTTGTAATGAAAAATTCCTCATCCAATATACAGATGTAAAAAATTCCTAGAATTAACCCCCAATTAAAGACTAGATCTTGTGCGATTGCATAAACTATGTGAACTGTGCTTACGAAAAAAAAAAAATCACAGGAAATCTCAGTGCGCTTCGATTTATGTGTGCAGCTGTGGAGCAAAACATTCAAAAACTATTTGCTGTAAACAAGGGGTCAAGGGCACCCACCCAAGGGGGTGGCGTTCGTGCCTTGACGTAACGTCTAAAAAAAAAAAAAAAAACGTCTGAAAAGGTAACGTCTTTCTCCGAAGTAGATACCTCTACCTCTGTAATGCTATCGTTAGTAAATCAGTAAAACCGAAAAGAAAGACTGTTTTAATTTCAACTGGACATATACTTTTGCAAAATAGAAAAGCAAGATTGATTAAATGTACAGCGATTTTTGATTCCGCTTCAAATATAAACATTTTATGTAGAAAAATGTGTGATTTTCTTGGTATTAGATAAAAAAAAAAAAACAGACTTCCGTTTCTGGACTCAATTCAACAAAACAAAATTTAAAGGGAAAAAAAAAGAGTACTTTATCTCTAATGAAAGTGGTGCTTTTAAGAACACATAGAATTTTTGTGACGGAAAAAATTACTGGGTTGACATCTAGTGTTAACTTAGATACTTCAGAAATAAAAATTCCCGAATTTTTAAATTTATCGTATCACTATTTTTTTGAAGCTAAATAGATCCATGCATCATTAAACCCCGATATTTTCTTAAGTATAATGAAAGAATGTTTACAAAGTAAATGAGGAATTAATATTCGGAGAAACTGAATTTGGATGGGTAGCTGGTGGACGGCTCCAGGAAAACAAAAATAATGACAGCTTATCGTGTTATCTCCTTAAGGATGATAATTCTGTTGAGGACACATTAAAACTTTATTTTGAACTTGAATCTCTTGGCATAAAAGATAACCCTTACTACCGTGAACAAGATCAAGCTATGAATATTTTTAAAGAAACTAAACAATTTAATAATGAACGATACATAGTAGAACTGCCATTCCGTAAAAACTAGAAAGAATTATCCGATAACATTTCTGAAGCAAAACAACGTTTCCAAAATTTATGACGAAGGTTACAGAGAGATAAAATACTTTACTCTCAATATCAAGAAACGATTCAAGATTATTTGAATCAAGGGATTATAGAGAGAGTAGAAAATACTGAGGCAAACATACACACACTGGTATATTATTTACCCCATCAAGCAATAAAAAAAAGGAGGGTCGAGTCAAAACTTTTACTCGTATTGTATTTGATGCTGCCTCACATCAAACTAATGAACTTTCTTTGAACGATTGCTTGTGGCCAGGTCCCAATTTAAATCCTAACCTTTTAAATGTGCCAATAAAGTTTAGGTTAAATCGGATTGCAATATCATCCGATATTCGTCAGGCTTTTCTTCGAAAGTGTTTGGCGGATAAGCATAAAGACGCTGTACCATTTTTGTGGACAGAAAGTAATCCAAGCCACAAGAAAATGACTTCATTACAAATTTACCTTTTCAACAGGATTATTTTTGGCGTTAACGCCAGCCCATTTCTGCTAGCAGCTACCGTCAAACATCATATTGAGAAATATAGAAAAAGTCATCCTATGACTGTACGACATCTAGATTCTTTCATGTACCTTGATGACTGGATCACAGGTCAAGACACTCGAGAAGCACTTCTTATGTATCTCTTCATGCTGAGAACATCATGAAGGAAGCAGGAATTGGGATGAGAAAATGGATCAGCAATGACACCACCTTAATATCTCAGTGGGCAGCAAAAAGTTTCGACACTTATTCAGTTGATACATCCGTCAGCTTAGGATCAAACAAGACAAAAGTATTAGGCTTGGCAAACCCTGGAGGATTGTCTGACGTTGGATACTAAAGGATTGCTAGAATTCATTTCAACTAACAAAAATACTAAAAGATTCCTGTTACAAGCTATCGGGAAAAAGAGTGAGTGAATGTAAAGTTTATTGGCGCAAGAGCCAGATATGGCTATGCTGCGCCAAACAAGATTAAACTGTGGTCTAGACGTGAAGTTGGAAAAAAAAAGGTAAAAATGGTTGACAAGGAGGGTCGAAAATAGAGAAGGATCGCTAAGGTATCCCGGGAGTGCGTCACCCGTGTTTACCAAAGACAGTAAACCCCAAGGGAAAGAAAGATAACTAAGGTGCCTCGGGGTCATGATGCCCGTACTTACCTGAAGAAGGCAAGTCCCTAAGGTCCCCAGATATAATCCCCAGGGGCAGGGTACCCGGCTATATCCCCAGACGCTGGGTACCCATTTTAGTCGCCTTTTACGACATGCATGAGCTACAGTGAGACTATTCTGTCATCCCCGGTCACCACATGGGTCCACGACTCGATGGAAACAACGTCGTTCGCGAGTCAGCGATCATGACCAATCGACTACTACGAAAAGCAGAAGCTGGATTAAACTAAATTGAAAAAATGTAAACAAAACAGTTGGAGACTTAACCAATGCCTTTTTTAGAGATGTCATTTGATTTCATGTTTTTTTTTCACCCTTGCATTTTTTCGAAAACCTATTTTATTTGTTATTTATTTACTTAATCATAACTAGCCTCTCACTTTTTTACCGACTACAACTTGCATTACGAGCGATTTAGTGATATCTCGTCTCTTGCTTGCAGTGTATTTATCTCGATCTGATTCTATAATTACGTTTTGTATAAATTTCATAATTTGTGCACTTATTCATTATATATTTTCATATAAATATAAGATTTTACTATCGTATGCAGCAAAAAAAATTAATTGTTTGATTTCTTACTGTATAGTTGAAATATTTTTTTCCCTGTTGGTCAAGTGCAATTAATACTCCGAATAATGGGGTGAATTATTAAAATTACGAAATATATGAAAATGCAATTTTTTCTAAGAAAAATGCGTAGCCTATGGAAGCATAGAATACGAAGAACATACTCTCGGCTAATAACCTGTATAGATTTGAATATTAACATCGCTCTTTGAAACTGGAACAAGACAAAGAGGCACACGAGTTGGTACCCTATTCTTCAAGCTTCCACACCATTGCAAAATGAGGACATTGAGCTTCGATTGATTTAAAGAGAACGCGATTTATTGTATAGAGGGTCGTAAGTTCTTTCAGTGCCATCACGCCTTGAACCTTCGACTCGACGTATTGGTTTGGTTTTATTAACGTCGCACTAGAAAGCAACATGAGGGCTACTGGTGACGGACCTCGTAAATTTGAACCTCGGTCAAGTGACGAGAACGACACCTGAGCTGGATTCCCCATCTCCTAACTTCTACACCACACCAACGGGAGGATTCTGGGCCTCGATAAAGAAAAATTTGCATCAACCCCAGCTACATGGCAGGTCTTTAAGGACATCAAGGCTCTAATTCGACTCGACGAAAATCGTGGTCCGCGACCAGGACCCCAAGGCTATTGTGGTCATTGAGAAATATTTGATCAATATGCTTTAAAAAGAAACAAATATTTCTGAAATGAAAGTAACATACATATTTTTTTCCCTTTTTTTTTATGAGGGGGCAAATCTCAGAGTGTTGAGCTACCATGACTCGAGAAATAAGTAATAAACATACAATATCTAACTCCATGTCCCTTTATTACATTGACGCGTGATGTTTCGATGGCATCTTTTAAAATAAGATTGTTTTCGAAAATGAATATTTGTTTCGAGTGACTTTTGAAAACCAAACACCTAGTCGTATTACATAAAGATAAGAAGCATGGCAATGCAGAAATACAGGTGTAAATTGAAAGATGCTATTTTAAAAAAATATGAGTTTTCTTCCAAATCATTTTAAATCAAATGCACCCTATAATTTCTGCTATAAGACAACTTTCCATACATGAAGAGATTTTTCAGTGTAAGACGAGTAAGAGTTATGAATATATACAGTTTTCAATATGTTCAAATTTACTATATTCAATGTACAAATTAAAAATCACAATGGCTGCAATAAAAGCCAATATTTTGGTGGTAAGCAAGAATAACACGTGTTAGCTATACAAAGGTCGAATGAATGTAAAGTTTGTTGGCGCAAGAGCCAGATATAGCTATGCTGCGCCAAACAAGATTAAACTGTGGTCTAGACGTGAAGTTGAAAAAAAGGTAAAAATGGTTGACAAGAATGAGGGTCGAAAATAGAGAAGGATCGCTAGGGTATCCCCGGAGTGCGTCACCCGTGTTTACCAAAGACAGTAAACCCCATAGGAAAGAAAAAGATCACTAAGGTGCCTCGGGGTCATGATGCCCGTACTTACCTGAAGGCAAGTCCTTGAGGTCCCGTGATATAATCTCCAGGGGCAGGGAGCCCGGCTCTACCCCCAGACGCTGGGTTCCCATTTTAGTCGCCTCTTACGACATATACATAGGTCAAAACAAGGGCAGGGAGGAAGAAAAAGCAAAACACAGTACATTTTTTTCGTATATTAAGATATTTCTTCCTGGTTTAATACGAGTTGATAAACAATATGCAATCGATCCAAATTTACTATAATCAACGGAAAATCAAAAGTTACTACGAAACCGATATTTTGTTGGCAAGCGACAATACAACTGGTAACTAATGAAATGCAAGCAGAAGTGAAAACGAGGGACAGTAGGGGATACACGTCTGAACACGTTTCTACTCATATTTAATAGATCAGTTATACAAGTGGTTTCCAACCCCATATATAACAGGGTTATAATACGAAAACGCAATTTGAATGGATATAATATTGTGCGCATGAAATGCTATATTAAAATAAGTTCAATTCAAGTAGTAGAAAAATTCAAGTTGCAAATTCAAAAGATTAGGAACTATAAGATTAAATACCCATGTTTATTAGTGAAAAAAAAAAAAAAGAGTAAAAATATTTCAAACATAGATTTTTATGTTAACTTTAAATATGTGTCTATAATGATACTAAATTCTTGCTTATAAAAAAAGAGTACGCGGCTTTATTGCAAAGTAATGCTTCCGCAGCCATAAATTTTTTCGCACTCTATTTTCAAAACTTTTGTTGTACCTCAAAGCAACATGTTTCCTCTGGGTGATACACTTGTTTCTTTTGTTCTCAGGTGTCGTTGATTTTTTGAGAATGAAGAAATGGCGACCCACACGGAGAGAGTGATGGAATATTTAATGGCGCAAGAGCCAGATGTGGCTATGCAGCGTCAAATAAAGTGTAACTTATCAGATCTTTAAAAAAGGAAAAATTGGTTAACAAGGAGGGTTGAAAATATAGCATGATTTCCAGGGTAACTCTGGATGAGTGATAGTGTGACAGTATTTTAATGGAGAAAGAGCCGGGTGTGGCCATGCTGCGCCAAACAAGATGAAACTGTGATATATATAGTCATGAGGGTTGACAACATGGAGGGTTGAGAATAGAGAAGGATCTCTAGAGAATCCTGGGGTGGGGGGGAGCGTCACCCGAGTTTAACAAACATAGTAAACCCCAAAGGAAAGAAAGATCTCTAGGGTGCCGCGGAATCGTAATTCCCGCACCTACCTAAAGATGCCAAGCCCTCCGGGATCTCCTAAAGGATATTCCTGCGTCGCGTCACCTGTGTTTACCAAAAACAGTTAACCCCATGAGGAAAAAGGTCACTTGGGGGCTCGTTTTTTTTAGTTTATATCAACGTGGCACTAGAAGCAACACGAGAGCTATTGGCGACGGGCACCGTAATTTTGAACCTCGGTGAAGTGACGAGGATGACACCTGAGCTGGCAGCCCTTCTCCTAACTTTCCACACCACGCCAACGGGAGGACTTTGGGCTCCGACAGATTTAACGTTCATCAGCCTCGGTTACACGGCTGGTCTTTAGCGGCCACGACTCGAACCCACGACTGAACGAAACCGCCAGCCACGAGTCCGAAACCATGATCACTAGGCTACCACGGCCACTATGCTACTAGGCTATGGGGCCTCGGAGTCATGATTCCTGTACCTATTCGTACATAAAGGTACGAAAATCGTGTACCAATTAAAAAAGTTACTGCCATGAAGGTGTTACTTTTCAATCATGTTTCGAACATTCTTTTTCTAAGCAAGAATAACCATGTCCAGTTCAAAGGAAATTAAACTTTTATATATTACTCTCTAATCCATTAATTCAATCGTTACTTTTCACATTACCATTGAACAAGAATATAGCTGCACGCTTTGATATTTTACAATTCTTACGAATTTTGTAGGAAAGGAAATTTAGAAATGTACATTCAAAACCTACTTCCAATTTACAAATTAAAACTGAATACAAAGTTTGAAACAAATTTTAACATGAATTGTCTGTTTGGGGCCTTGCATGCTCTCGTACACAGGTTAACTAAACACGTTTTTGTACATTTTTTTTAACAATACGTAACGGTATAACATGAAACATATTTAAAAATTAAGAAAGAAAGTCTTTAAAATACGTACGCTTATAAGGAAACTTGCTGATTTCCATTGATTCAACGAAGATGTTTCCTTGATGTTGACTTCGACGGGCGCCCAGAGGGCGGACAAGCCCGAATCTAATAAGTTGTCTTCTATTCGGATTTTACTCACTCATAATAATTGATTGATTGCTTGTTAACGCTGCTGTCTTAAAAGCAACACGAAGGATATTGGTGACGTAATTTTGAGCCTTGATCAAATGACGAGGACGACTCCCGAGTAGGCACCTCATTATCCTAACTTCCTAACTCCCTCCGTACCCATCCCTCCGTACAAATTCAGAACTTGACTGACACAACGCCAACCACGAGTTTGCAACAATGAATTCTCAGATATCGTGGCTGCTTGTATCATTCTGAATAATTATAACTGACTTTGAATTATAAATAACTATGAGAAAAGGAGGAAGGGGAGAATTGTTTGTTTGGTTTTATTTACGGACCGCGGTATCCTAGTGGTCAAGGTCGTGGACTCGCGGCCGGCGGTTTTCGTTCAGTCGCGGGTTCGATCATTGGCCGCCAAAGACCCGCCGTGTAGCCGGGGCTGATGCACGTTAAATCTGTTCAGGGCCCAAAGTCCTCCCATTGGCGTGGTGTGGATGTTAGGAGAGTGGTGCCAGCTCAGGTGTCGTCCTCGTCACTAGACCGTGGTTCAAAATTACGAGGTCCGTCGCCAATAGCCCTCGTGTTGCTTCTAGTACGACGTCAATGAAAAACTAAACTAAACCTTTAGTACATATTGATTCATGTTGTCTACATCAGTGTGTCCTACCTGCGTGTATCCGATTATTGTGTTAGTGCATACATTAAACTGTGTTTTTGTTCAAACTTCGGTTAATCATTTGTGAGAAGAAGTTTAATTCCTGTGACCCCTACAGGAATTTTTGGGGTTCGGCCAGGATCGGATTACCAACTACATACGAACCGGATACGGAAGGACTGGCAGAATTTGAAAGGTACTGTGCCACTTTTGTTTTCGTTATTTCTGTGTACTAAAAATTCCTTCAAAATGAGTATCTTGAATAATTTAAAGAAGATTGGTTTAAAATTAATTGCTGAAAAACTCGGAGAGAATGTGCCAGACAATGCAAAAATTTGTGATATCAAGAAATTAATAGAGGATAATGATTTATTTAAAATGGATCAAAATTTTGTCCGCAGAGTCGTCAAATCGATCGTGGAAGATCGGACGACCACAAAGGCAAATCATCAATCTGAGTTGGAGATTGAAAAAATTAATCTAGCCCAACTCGAGGAGGAGATTGAGCTCCAAAGATTAAAAAATCAATCAATGCCTGGTGTTGCAACAAATACGCCTCTTAGAGTCGAAAATTTAACTAAAAGTATTAAAACACTAACAATATCTGTTCCGGAGAAACCCGAGGCATTGCGTTTTTTACTTCCTTAGAGAAAACATTCGCTACGAAAGCAGTGCCAAATGGCCTACAGCCCGAGATACTAATCAATCTGCTAGGTTAAAAATAATAATATTCTAATGTGTGCGACTGACGAGGAATTGTCGAATTATGGAAAACTAAAAGAGTTATTTTTAGCTGAATTTCAGCCGACACCTAGGGAATGTTTGCGTAACTCTAAAAACGCTCAACTCTTACCTAATGAGTCGCATGTACAATTCGCATCGCGATTAACTGCAACATTCGATTACTATTGTCAAGTAAGGGAAATAAAAAAGGATTTTAAAAGGTTATGTGATTTAATGATTGCAGATAAATTATATGAAACCTTGGATTTCAAAACGAAAGAATATATAGGAGTTCGAGAATCTAACACATGGCTTTCGCCAACTGAATTAGGTTGTCAATGCGATTTATTTCATTCATCGCGGAGTAAATCATCATCTGAAATCCATCATCAAAAAATGGGCAGCGAAGTTAATGACGAGGAAGAATGACTCATTCCGCAGAAGATGAAATCAAAATACGAAACCACAGAAAATTTGTTTTGTCTGTGGCGGGATAATCTTTTCATTTCGCTCAGAACTGTCCGAAGCGCTTTGAAAAAAAAAACGAAAAAGAAATTAATAAATCATTTTGTATCATATCTACACATCACAATAAATTGGAATTCATTGATATTTTCGTAGACGGGAAAAAAATAAAATTTCTGGAAGATTCAGGAAGTGAGTTAATAATCATAAATAAAAAACTTTTTCCTGCAAAAACAAAAACGGGAAATACAAATTATACAAATTACAAACAAAAAAACTAAGGGAACAAAAAATACAAATTAAAAGTTGTTTCGGAAATATTATAGAAGCCGAAACAGCTAGCTTTAACTTTTCTGTAGATGGAAAACAGAACAGTGATCTGTCAACAGTTAGTAAGAGACGCAATTTGCCCCCTTGCATGCTTAGAGTTATTATCAAATTCACCCACAGCTGGGGATTGGACTTTTGTGCAATGCAACTCTTCCCCCTCAGGAGAAAGTTTTTTGTTTTTCATTTTTATTTGCACTAGAATACCTGTGCTGCCCTTCTAGAACATTGTACTATGCAGTACACACAGTTGTAATATTGTGCAAACGCACTATATAATCCATTAGAAAACGAGAAACACTTTACTGAAATGGAAATTGACAATTACGATAAACACTGGATGAAAATGCGAGCAGTTCAGAAAAAATGCAAAACGAACAGCTCGATCTGGGCTAGATTATTGAATGTGCCGAACCGTCGAATGCCACATTAAAAACTAATATAACGCTGTATAACTAATATAAATACTTAATGCAGAGTCATTTTTGAATCTTTCACTTACTTAGCGTTTAATTAGAGATGTCTGATAAAATAAATACTTTTTATTTTACGATAAATCTTGTTGAGTTCATTAAATACTAGTTTTATTTTTAAATTTTAATTACCAGGAACTTTTAAATCATATGTTTTTCCTTTCATAATTATTTTAAAATAATTTTATTAATAGATGCTTACCCCATCTAATTTAAAATATTTATCAGTATGAAAATCTGAAGGAGAGACAGGTTCAAGTTTGAGAATTGAAAGGATAAAACTGATTCAAGTGAGGTTGGTTGGTTTTTATTAACGTCGCACTGGAAACATCACGAGGACTATAGCGACAGACCTCATAACTTTAAACCTTGGTAAAGTGACGAGGACGACACTTGAGTTCTGGAATCTCCCTCTCCTAACTTCAACACCACGCCTTTGCAAGAACTTAGAGCCTCTACAGATTTAGCTTGCATCAGCCCCGGCTACACGACGGGTCTTTTGTGACATCAAGGCTCGAACCCTTGACTCGACGAAAACCGTCGGCCATTAGCTCGCGACCCTGTCCACTAGGCTAAGCTGCCTATCTAAGTTAAAATCTATCTTGTTACACTATGTGTCTCGATTCCAACTGTTAACTTCCCTACTTTAAATTTTTATGTGGCAATTGATGTTTGAAATTAGATTTGATAAAAAAAAAATATGTGTATGAGTTCGATATTTTGAAATATGAATTTTGTGTTGATATCTCGATATGAATATATGAATGTGTTTATGTAATTTTTTTAAAGAAAAAGGAGAGGCGGGAAAGATTTTTTTCCCTCGAATTATACATTTTATTTTCTGATTAAACAAAATTAATGCAAATCCTAATTGATATTAAAAAATAAATAAAAATATTAGTGTTTCCTCTCAATCATATACTCTGTGACTTTGGGCTATTCTCGATTATCTTTTCATTATCCTCGGGGGCTTTTAAAGTACTTTGAATAGCATATAATTACAATTTCTTCACAACCGAAATGAAACATGAATATGTAAACTAGATTAAGGTAGAAGTGAAGTGAATTGAAGTAGAAATAATGAAATATAAATGAAATAGAATTGAAGACAAATGAAGGGAGATAGAGGATAACGTCATGCTGTTAGGAAAGTAAATTTAATTAAAATATTGTAATTAGTCTTTTGGAAAAAAGTAATTCTTTGTCTCGGTTATAAGTTATGAAGCTACTATTAGTGAGAATTGTTGGAATCAGAACAAATGATTTGGTAAGCTGAGACTTCATATTTAAATCATAATCTAGGATTGTTGAGTTAAGAGGGATTCGAGAGAGAGCGACCTTATTTATTCTGTAAGGATTAATAAAGTATTTTTTCTTGCTTTTGCACATCTTCAATTTGAGTTCAATTATCATTGATTAGTATATTAGATTGAACGATCACAGTAGAACGGGCGTTATATCACATTTCCCTCAAGGAATATGCAATTATAATTACAAAAAAAATGCAATCATTTAAGAAATCTGTGTTATAAAGCTTAGCGATATAATGCCGATTACGGATTTGTATTTTTATTTTTGCTTTTTTAAAAAGTAATTATTATTGTTTTCATATTGCATTCATTACTTTGGTACTTGTCTATTATAGCGACGCCCGTCAAACTGTGATTACGCCAAGTCGTCGCCAAACTAGTGAAGCCTATCTTTTGATATAATCTACTTGGCGATATTTCTTAGTCGCTTAGCTATTAATCATCGGACGCCGCTATAATAGACAAGGACCCAATATTTAAACACAGTTCAGTAACAATTATTTGAAATAAAATATCTATAAAATGTAGTGAAATACAGAGCATTTAATAAGAAAAATATAATCCCCTCCCCCAAGTTATGCATGAACTGTTTGAAATGTTAATATTACCTTGACAAAATATCACATTAATTAAAAGTTTTACATATTTTTATACTATTTAAATGAACCCCACCCCCTTTCTTTCATTCTTTGATTGCTTTTTCATATAACGTGATAAAAGTCCGACAGTTTTGAAACCTTTGACAGATTTATAGTGACGAGAAAATAACAATCTCGTAATTTTAGAATTGCGTAACATATATATGGACGATGAAAACAAAAGTTTGTATGCGAAACAAAAACTTATGAAAATCGCGCAATCTATGAATATCATTCAAATTAAAATAACTATGGGAAAAATTGTATAATTATAATTTTTTTAAATGTGCACAACACTCCATGAGCAACTTTTTAAAATTAGATACTCTTAAGAAAAAGTTTTTACTCTCCATTTTCCAACACAAGTAATATATGTAGTTCAGAAAAAATAAAACTTTCATTTTCAAGCAAACAATTATTTAAAATTATAATCTTTTTCGAAATATTTCAATATTTTAAAATATTTGCTATTTCTACAAATTATAATATTTTTTGCGATTATTTGTCAATTTCCTTGAAATGTTTCTTACAATTTTATGCTTAGGTCTAGTTGAACTAGTATTATACTGTAGTTTAACAAGAAAAAAAAAAATTCTGGTAGACGCTACGAAAAACATTAAAAACAGATATATCTAATTTTGTGAATTTCTTAAAAAATAACTATTAATTTAAATCCTTATTTCGTGCAAGAAATTATCAAACATATGAAAAACAATAATAAAAAAAAAAAATCAAAAGTTTATACTGTTTACAAACAAATTACTGTTTGTACTGTACTTAAAATCAACATTTTAAGTATATGAAAAACAAAAAGTTGAGGTTGGTTGGTTTTGTTAACGTCGTACTAGAAGCAATGTTAGGGTTATTGGCAAGGGACATTGTTCTTTTGAACTTCGGTCAAGTGATGAGGGCGACACCTGAGCTGGTACCTCTTTAAAATTCCTTAAAATTTTGAAGCTCTATTAGAAATGATTTGGCACACTGTAAAAGAAAATTTAAGTAACAATCTGAACAATTGATAAGAGAGCAAAATGAAATTATACACCCACATTCAGAAAATTCATTCCTTCAAAAAAAATCTATTAGAATTTTTTTCAATGTTTTGATCGCTTGCAGGTTGACGTATCTCCTCAAAGATTTTAAATATTTTCAACAATAGATGGCAGCACAAAAGGCTATTTATTTAATCTGAGATATTATGCCAACCAATCAAAGACGAGTTACGGTTTTTTTTTTCACATCCCCCCCTTCTAGAAGTAAGACTTAGCAAAGGGCGAAAATTCTATGCTGGGGTATTTTAGAAGGAGGCTGGCCTTTTGGGATAAAAGGTACCGCCCAGGAAAGGAGGGGCGCTATGTCGTTCCTGAGTTGTTCCAGATAACGAAAGGAAGGAATTTGAATTCTTCAAGAGCTCCTTCTAATTTAGATGGAAATATTCTTTTTATTTCAAATTCTGGCTAATTAAGAGAAAGTATCGAATTAATTGTCGAAATGAACTAAAATTGCAAAATGTTTGCCATTAAAAGTATTATTTTGTTGTTCTGTTGGCTATTGCAAATTACATCACAGCAACAAGCGTTGATGTTACTGTGATAATAATGTAATTTGTTGAAGGCAGCAGATATGTATGGAATTCTGCTTACCAAAAGTTAAAAATACACTTGTTAATAAATTGTTATTTTAATTTTGTTATTTCAACGTCCTTTCCTTTTCGGCATGCTTTAAACTTGAATAAAGTTTTATAATACAGTGCATAAATCAATTTATTATGATTTAAAGACTGAACAAAACATTGTACTGGTACCCGATTCCTCTAGGTTTGACCCTGCTGCCACCACGCCTTTGTATGTACATTTCGTGTTTGTTCAGAATATTATAATTCATCGAATTGAGTCATCCTGTAAATTTGAAGACTGTTGCTAGCACACACAGTTGTCAATAAATTTACGAATTTTAATATTGATTCGATTCTGTGTTCTGTCAAGTAATATTTTTAAGTGAAATATCTCTTAAAGATAATCATTGGGATTTCGACATTTCGAAATCACTTTTCCTTAAAGTACTCACAATGCGACACAAATTAAAGCAGCAACGGCCGATTGCAGTTCATGGGGGAAGGGACCACCTTATATAGAATCAGTATCGAGACGGGATGAAAAGTAATTTATATCAATATGATGATTCCATTCCTTTTATATCTAAATGCAGCAATAATATATGTGTGTCTTATCTTTTATATACGACTCATCTGTGATCTAAAATATTTGTCTAATCTTAAATCTAAAGTCCAATTTAATTCTAAGCATAGATGAAGTAATTAAAACAGTCGCTCAAAAACAATTAATCATTCGAGATAAAAACCAACATTTTTAAAAACAACGTTTTTATGGTGGCAAAGTTTATTAAAAAGAATTATTGAAATATTAGTTAAAACTGGTCGCAAATATCTAAATATTGCATTGTTAAGCAAGTAAGAACGGTTCCCAAAATTTCAGAGCTCTAACTTGATGGGAAGTTGGTTAAATTAATGATAGAAAATTTGATGACACACTGATACGCACACAGACAGACACACGCCAAGTGAAATATGTAAAAACTAACTAAAATTAATTAATTCATCCGGTAAATTAATAGTTGGAATGCAGTTTAACCCAACCACCCTTGGCGACAAGAATTATTTGGCAGTATTTTGCCAAATGTGGCTACCCTGTTCCGTTTCACGGATTTAACGCTCAGCCAAAAAAAAAACCACATAAGTTTGGTGCCAATTTTGAAATCGTGCCAAGTGTTTGGGCTAAACTGCATTATTAAAGAAAATAGTTAAAACTTGTCGCATGTCTAAATATTGCGTTAGGGAGTACAGACGATTCCCAAAATTTCAAAGCTCTACCTTGATGGGAAGTTAGTTAAATTAACGATCGAAAATTTGATGACACACCAAGTGAAATTCAGAAAAACGTTTTAAATGTAGTCAGTTTACCTTTCAAAGCCTTATTAATTATTTATCTAAAGAATGTCTCTGACTTCCTCCTTTCACGCGAATATAACACTTGATAAAATATCAAAGACTGTTTGCTGGATAACATGAAATTATTCCCAGACACAGCCAGGCAGCTCAGCTTAGTCTATGGATCACACGACACTCAAGTACTCCACTAACTATTCAAAGCCTTCACGTTTGTAAACTTTCCTCTGCAAACTTTCATTCTTCTTTCTCCGTCTGCTTTTATACGACTTGTTATATCTTTCACTACATTTCTGAGTTTACCTTCTTTGCTTAACCAACCGTTTTATTTGGTTGGAAAGGAGTTGGAGCTTATTAAAAAGTCAGAAAAACCTCTCATGAGTTGAGTGAAAGTTTGAGAATATTCTGGATAACATAACATATAATTATTCAATCAAATAAAGGTATGCCATGACTTTTGTTGAGGCACCAATGAATATCTCCTATTATTCAATTCAGTGAGAAAAACATATTTGACAATAAGAAGGGATCCATATGTTTACGTCTTCGTATACATTAAGCGCTGCTTTTCGTGAAATTAGTTAATGCGTAAGTGGAAGAAGTACTATACATAAGTACTTTTGAATATCCCACGGACAGGTGTATATTGATCTCTACGTGTTAAAGTTTTTCCTAGTTCCATTTCTGTACATTTCGTGATATATCAATTAAATTTGGGCCCGCATCTAAACAATGAGGAACAGATCTAAGTGTTAAATTTGTACTGAGTTTCTGTTGAAATGAAATCCAAACTCTAAAGAGGGAATATACGGAATAGTTTTGAATATTATCCTAACAAATTAGAGATAATCCAATTAAAGAGATTTTCATGTCAACATTTGCACATGTTCTTAGAAAGTAGGTGTGTGTGGTAGCTAGTGGTCATGGTCATGAACCGCATGGCGTCATTGCTTGTCGAATCGAGAGTTAAATCGATGTACGCAAGATCCACAATATAATGAGATCCGATGCGCGTTCAATCTGTCAGGCCCGAAAGTCACTCCCGTTGGCATGGTCATGGGAGAGTGTCGTCCTTGTCAGCTCCAGGTGCCTCCTCGTCACTATGACGAGGTTCAAAATTACGAGGTCTGTAAAAGCGTATTTCTTCTTGCGACTTTACTAATCCAATACTGTGAATAGCTAAGCAAATACATATACATGAGTTCTGGAAACCATCGAAAATAGAATAGATCCAATGAGCTAAACGATTTCTGTGGTTTCAATTTTGAATTTTGTTTCTTGAAATGTGAACATTAAAGGAGGATTACTTGGATAATTTTAGATATCATCTAGTGAAATGTGGAACCAGTTTAACATTTTAACCGAATTTTGTTGAGCCATGTTTTTCTGTTGAGCTATGTTCCGAGACTGTAATCGGGATTAATTACTAAAGGTTAGAGATATTGTAAATATCATCAATGAAACAAACAAAATAAATGATAATATACAAATCTTCAATTTAAAACCCCAGAGGGCTTTTGTTTAAATTTATTGCGATTTCGTTTCCTAAAAGTATTAGTCCATAATACATGTATATGTAAAAAGCATTCCATACGGCAGTACACCTTATCTATTACAGAGTTTCATTTCCATTTTATTACTTTTAACTATTTTAAAAAATTCGAAATGTCTATTATCGTTAAATTTGATGCATTCAATCACACAGGTCATGAAAGAAAAAGAAAAGAAAAAAGAAAAGACACTCCTAAACCTTTCAGATATTTTGCAATTAAATTTTGAATCCCAAATATTTTCAAAAATTTCACTTTCATCGACAAATATTTTGCAATGAAAAAAAAAAAATAATGAGTACTAAAAAAATGTCAAAAAATTTATGAACATTTAAGTTATAATATGTTTTAAAAGTTGCATTGTTTCAAATATAATCTATTTGAAACCTACAAATCTTCAATTATTAAATTTTAATAGTTTGGAAAAGATAATTACTTCACCTCCTCAATATATTTATTTTATAGTCAGGTACTTCAAAACATGAACATTTTAATGATCCATTTCACTATTAATTTTATATAAAATTTTTGGAAATACATATTTTCAACAGCCGTGATTTAAAGAGGAAGCTTTTAAACAACATTTTTCTAAGAAATTACAAACTGATAACTTCTGCTCTGCCCAATCTGGAATTATATATGGCAGCAATA
>BMAW01009222.1:374484-393725 GCA_019974015.1 Nephila pilipes | reverse complement strand
TCATTAGCTGGTTACGTATTGCTCGCACCTATGCTACCGGACCAAACCAGCATTGCGAGAATTACTTTTAAAAAGGCTGCAAAGGGGTATGCAATGTTGGAATGTCAAATTAATATATGTTATTGTGAAGTGTTTGCATGTTTTTACTAATTTAAGAACTTTTTTAATAGTTTTATTTCAATTGTGAAAGAATACATGAAACATCATCATTTAGATAGAGGGGCATATTCCGCCCTAATTTGTCAAAAAAAAAAAAAGTTTATATTCCTATTCGCGAACGACTGATCAAGAATAATATGGATGTAACTAAATAAATACTTTCATTATTTTTTGTCTGATATTTTAATATTCATTTGCTGTTTTTAGCATAATCTAAGTTATACATTTTTTTTTAGTTGTTCCCTCTGCTTCTTACGTGTGGCGTGGAATAAAATCCGATTAATCGGTTATTATTATTACTAATAAAAAATAATATAGGAGAATTTGTTTCCATATCCAATTATTAATAATTTCTGCCACTGAATGGTAAATGTGTTACATTGCATTTAGTAAGAAATTTTGAGCAATCTTAACAATTTTGTATTTGTAAAGTAATTTGTACTTGATTTTTATGAGTAAATGTAACTTGTTTAATAAATAAATAATAAAGTATCACACAAATAAAAAACAATATTTACTATAAAGATTTTTCACATTGACCGATATAATAAATAATAATAATAAGAGTTGAAAATTGTTGATCATAAATTTCGAGATTTCCGAATCACAAGACTTTGAACTTCCGTTGTCTTTTTAGGATTTGAACTCGATCATGCTTTTACGCTTCATAGGGGTATTAATATTTTTCTGCAAATGTGATTATTATGGATCATTTATTGTAAACACAAAATGCAGCAGTTAGAATTAATAATTGGTAGTTTTTTATTAATATTCTACTACATTTGTTAAATTTAACCATAACATTCGCCTGGAATTTGATGAGAGAGCTATATCCGCCGGGAAAAAAAAAGTTGTCAGATATATTGGATTTGTTATCTCTAAATTACTTTTCTTTACTTTTGCTGAATGACGCCGTAATCGAACTCAAAATACGGTTGATAAAAAAAAATAAATAAATAATAAATGGCAGATCAATCATCTAATCAATGAAAAATTAAAGAGACATCATAATTTCATTAAAATTTTTCTAGAAAGATTTCCAATAATTCATTTCTTACATTTGAAGTTTTTATTTATTTTTTATCCTTCAGACTTCCTTCCCAAGGTGTTTACACATGTTTCCCTTATTATCACTTATAGATGGCGCCACGACAAGTAATTCAAAATATTTCGTATTATCCTTAATTGCCATTATTGTATATATATATACTAGCTGATATCAGTCTGCTTCGCTGGGCAGAACGATAATATTATATTTTGGAACCTATACGTAAAATCAAGAGAAAATTTTCAATTTTAAAAACTTGATAATGATGATCTATAATTTAAAATTTTAAGAAATTGATTATGTCATAATGAATATCACACGTGACTTTCAAATATAGAGAAAAACAAATGTTTTAGTAAAAGTCACCCATGTATATAATATGGATAAAATTCATTCCACCGTATACATACTACACTAAGTATTGCCAAGATACAGCCTTTTTTATTAAGAAGATTCATGTGTAATTATCAAATGAAATACCCTCACTGACATAGTAATACATGTGAGTTTTGTCCCTGCCTCAAGAGATCTTTGATTTCTGACCATTTAGGATTTTAAGTGACTTGCAATCCTAAAAAAAAACAGTCATTACCGTCGGGACGTCCAAAATGTCATACGTATGTCATAGCGTCTTGATTTCGTAAATGTATCCTGGGTTCTCCAGTAAACGAAGATTGTTTTGCGTGTGGTACTTTCTCAATGAAATTCGCCATTTAAGTATTTTTTTTCAAGAAATCAAAGTTTGGAGCTTAAGTACCTTTCATAACTGTAGGTTGAAACTCATTTTATTTCTATCGTTTAAATATGTGCGTTCCTATTTTCGTACGAAATTTCACATAAAGAGCCCGTTCTCAAAATCTGCAATCCTCCATCGGCGCTTCAAATATTAAATTATTTGGTATTTTTCGCACATCAAATCTCACCGGTAAATTTATTGATTATACAAATTAATACATATAAAAAAAATAACATTTTTTAAACAACGTTTTTGCTGGTAGTAAAGTTTATTAAAAGAAATTATTGAAATATTAGTATAGAACGGTCAGTCATAATATCTAAATAATTGCATTGTTGAGCAAAGTAAGACGGTTCCCAAAATTTCAGAGCTCTAACTGTGGGAAATTGGTTAAGTGTATGAATAAGCATTCACTGACGCACACAGACAGACACACTCAAGTGATACATAGTAAAACTAACTAAAATTATTAATTCATCGATAAATGGTTGAATAGTGGAGTTAGCCAACACCCATGGCGACAAAATTATTTGGCAGTATTTTGCCAAATGTGACTCTCTATCCGTTTCCAGGTTTAACAACTCAGCCAAAAAAAAAAAAAAAAAAAATCATGAGATTTGGTGCCAATTTTTGAAATCGCGCCAGTTTTGGGCTAAACTGCATTATTAAAGAAAATATTGTTAAAACTTGTCGCATGTCTAAATATTGATTGAGTGGAGTACGAACGATTCCCAAAATTTCAAAGCTCTAGCTTGATGGGAAGTTAGTTAAATTAACGATCGAAAATTTGATGACACACACACCAGTGAAATTCAGAAAAACGTTTAAAAAAATATATATATATTCCGTTTTGGCGTCAGTCATATCATTTTTTTGCGATAAATCATTTTGGCGATAAATTCGCCAAGAAGTAACATAACAAATGGATGAAACCGTTAGCGGATGAAAATTACATTTTGGATAAGAGTTCCGTAAAATCCGTTTTCAGTGAGCCATCGCAAAATTAGTATACTGCTAAATTTCAAGTCTAATCAGTTGAATAGCTTAGAGATCTCCTGAAATTAGGTCAGTCGAGTGGTATTTTTCGCTGAATATATATGATATATATATATATGGATATATATATATATATATATATATATATATATATATATATATATGTGTATGTATGCATATAATCATTTTTAATGCTAATCCATTAATGTCAATTAATTTAAATGCTATAAGTTGTATCAAAACTCTCAATTAAATTATTTTGCATTTATTTAAATCTTTATCAAATACTAAAAATTCCATTTAAAAATTTGTTTAATTTTTAGTCATCTTTTTTTTTTTTTTTTTTTTAAGGTATGCGAATTACAAGAAAGCTTCTTGGTTTTGGTTTGAATCAATATCTCTTTGGAGAAATACGAGAACAGCTGAAAATAGATATCGTTGTTTTGAATTCTCTTCAAATAACGAGGACATTAGTCGAGGAAATTTTTCTCGTTTTTTACTTACACTCAATGTCAAGCAAGGGAACTTCTTAGAATGGCACTTCAAACTAAATGAATATTGATGAATTGCATGTTCCTAAAATGTCTTTTTTTTTTAATTCAATATTTTTCGTAAATTAGTCAAAATACTTTTGAAGTTTTCAGAAATAATTCATTGATTTTATTATTGTCGCACTATAAGCAACACGAGGGCTATTGACGACGGACTTCATAATTTTGAACCACTGGTCATGATCGAGGACGATAAGTCTGCATCCTCTCCAACTTCCACTAGTTACGGGACTTTAAGCCTCGAGCGAATAGCGCATGCCCTCAATAGCGGTCTTTTGTGGCTGTATACAGGCTGAACCTATGACTCACGAAACCGCCGGCTTCGCAATCCATACACTCCAAAATAATTAAAACTCTACTTTAAAAAAAGAAATGCCATAAAAATCGTTAAGAAATACTGTAAAATTTTACCCCACAAATATATCACTTATAAGGAATTATATGCAGCAAGATGCTAAAAATAAAATTAAAATTGTTTTACAGCAAAGTCCATCAATTAACATTAAACAAATTTCTTACAATTTTTTACAATGGTTTATAGTAAATTTTAAGTAAAATGATGATTAAAATGTTTATAAAATGTGCAAGAATTTTTTTAAATGGAAAAAAAAAAAAAAAAAAAATAGCGGAAACAGGCATATGTTATAAAACCACATATTCATGTTTTCCAATGATTTTTTTTTAATTAAAAATCAGAAATCGATGATAAATAAACTGTTTATTGAATAAAATTATATTTAATGTGGAATAGTGTCAAGTAAAATATATTGAGGGAATTCGAAACATTAAATTGTGAAGATTCGTTTTCGAACACAGTATCACATCTTCTGTTACATTTATTTACCCGCAAATCTGACAACGATTTTCATCATTAAAAAAAAAAAGTTACAAACTTCCGAATTGTGTTCCGAAAAGGGTAAATATTTCCGGGAAATCTGACTAGGGGCTTGGCCAAAATTTTATTTCTTAAATTCTTAAAAATAGAAAAGTCAACCACACCTGGCAAACATTGTATTGAAAAACAGGCTTGGTTCAGATGTCTGAAAGATATCACACCACCTGCATTCCTTTTCATAACTTTTGTTCAATTATCTCTTGAAGGAAGTTAATACTAACACACGGCGTCGACTCGGCGACTTTGAGTAGCCTATACTCTACCCCCCACCAAGAAACAGTTTTCTAAGTCCTTCCACTGATCAGTTTCCCACGGACTATTTGGAATGTCTAACAGATGTCACTAGCCATTAATATCTCCTGAAGGGGGGAAATTGCTCTGTAGAACTCCGGTTTGCAGGTCTGGTCCTAACAAAACAGGCCACGTGCAAAGCTGAATTGTGGTCCTTGAAACAAATTCTGTATAACAAAATAATAATTTATGGCGTCTGCTATTTATTACATTGCAGAAATTGATGTAATAAACAGTACATGAAAATGATAAGTAATTAAATTATTTAAATAAATATAAGATTTCAATCAAATACAAAAATCACACATTAATAAATTATATAAAAATAATAGCTAGAAATCAAATACAATTTGGCATCCGAAATACTCTTGATTGAATCAGTATAAAATTTGTGAGTTTTATTTTCTCTTGTTGCTCGTTCAACTTTTACAGCAAATTCTTTGATAATATATCTTAATTTAGTTTCTTGATAAATTCGACTTCAATAGATAAAATGGCTATGGAGGTAAATCGTTACTGATTAGAGCTAGATCTTAAGTAATTTCTTAAAATTATTTTAAATCTTGAAAAAGATGTTTCTGTATATACGATTGTATTTGGTAATGTTAACATAAGTTTCAGAAAAGAAGAAAAAAATTGTATGGAAATTATTTTTTGATAAATATTATAATACTTATATTATTTTGATGGGAAAGGAAATAAATTAAAATATTTAAAGAAATTAAATATACCGTTAACAACCTCTTCGAACCGATTCTTCTTGTCTACAGACTTTATTGAGCAATCGAATATAAAAATACTTGGATTCCGGGAGATAATTACTCCTTAAAAAAAATTTTTTTTCAAAAAATCTTTTTAAAAGAAATACTTTTTCCTCATCTAACAGATGGTAACAAAATAACTGAAAAATTAACTCCAGTTTTAAAGGTCGACAACAGCTGACGCTTCTACTCTTTTCAAAAAATTGCATTCCCTTATCATTATTTTTTTAATTTTGAGATAGCAAATTTGAAAGAACGTTACTTATCGTGCTTAATTCCGCAAGGTAAACTGTATTTATAAAAAATAACTACAACACAACAGGTAGCATTAAAATGCCGATTCTCGTTTTTATTATAAATTTCATTTAATAATAAAACTTTACTGGCACCGTGATATTAAACAGTGACAGGAAGCAGTGACAATTCTGGGAAGTAACTTCTGCAATATGGGGCATTGATATTTTGGTCTTATCAAGGAATCGTGTTCCCTGATAGAATATGATCTTTGACCTGAAGTTTTGGTAGTGACCTTAACCACTCCATGGACAAAGATCTAGAATAGTCGAAAATTTTGTTGGCAAGTTTGTCCAATCGTCCAATAAGGAGGAACTTTCCGTGAAAATCAGTTTCATTGGTGGAGTACAATTCGTGACGTCATTGCATGGCTTTTCACATATATAAGCGTTACTGTCTCATTTACCACTGAGATTATCCAGACATCCAATTGCAAACCAACCATAATCAATCTTTACAGAAAGTTTTAATTCCAAATTTTTATCAAGTCTAAATTCTATATCTTATCGACCCGAGCTTGAAGGCCGCTCCGCGGCCTATGTGCTCGATAAGCATTCCAGCGTATTCCAGCGTATTACCACTGAGATCTGTGAACATCGTACAACTTAAAAGGTTATTGTGAAGAACTTGGAAAAATTCATCTTCATTTGAAGGTAAGTTTGCTTTTTTTTTTTATGCTTCCATTAAAATGCAGTGAGAAATGTAAATATAATGAGGTAGTTTTTGAATTTATATATTTAAGTTAACATATTTATAAATATTTAAAAAATTTGTGTGAAAGAATTGTTCTTTGCTTCGGTTGAATAGTTGACTTTGTTTTTCAATGACGCTTGTATTGGACCGAATTTTTTTTAGGGGTGGGAAGGGATTTGAGTTAAATATTTACAAAGTATTCATTTTGAGAAATCAAATATTGATCATAAAATGTTGTTACATTTAAATAATACTTGAAATCTATTTCAGAATTTTATTTTGTGAGCTCAATTTTTATTAATATTCAGTATTTCCTGAAATATTTCTTCTTTTCTTATAGTTATTATTTGTATGTGTTTTGAATTTAAATATTTTTATTACCAGTTCTGAACAATTACTATGTCAGGTTCCGAATTGTTTATTATTTTTACAACTTAAAAGAAACTGTTTTTAACACAAAAATTTTGGAATTCACTATGTACTTTTACCTTCTTAAGTGATCGTTATTACTTTATTATTCGGTCATTTTAGAGAACTCTGTAATGAATACACTATTTTGTATGAGATTTTTTTTTAAGACTTTGTTTTACAATTTCTTAAATATCGGAGTATTTTGTTATTAAGATATATTATATTTTTTCTAATATATGCTTTTTATTATTATTTTTTAAAATTATTTACATAATTTCCGCTCTTCTGTTATTCGTTCTATAAGATTTAAAAGCAACATTATTACAATAAGGAAAAGAAGTCAATACATTTTCTGAATTTAAAATAAATTTAACAATCTAAGACAGACCATATTATTTTAGGCAATCATTTCTTTTCGCACTTATTAACATTTTCAACATTTATAAAGAACCCTTCAAAACTTACATGAAAATAACTAGTTTATGCTATCGATTACGAATATGATGATGTGAATTTTTCTTTTCGTAATTTTTTTATCACTTGAGCTAACTATGCAATAACTGGATTCTATATGAAACCATCAAATTCTAGTATTTTTGTGAAATGATAAATTTATTTCTTATAATGTTAATAAAGCTGACTATCAAGTTAGATTTTTTTTTCTAACATTAATTTTTTTGTGAAACCCGAACAAAGAAACCCTGTGAAAAATCTGCTATCTATGTTTTTCTATGTATTGGCTTTATGATACTATGCAATGCATATTTGTACAGTTCATTTTGCCTTAAGCTTGGCCCGACATATTTTAATCTTACTGGAATGTTATCTACATATGCATAAGCAAGTTTTGTTTATACACGAGATAAAGTAAAAATTTTTACATAAATAACAATTATTGTTATTTATATAATCTGAATAAATTTAAACAAACTTTAATACTAGGTTTCTTTTCTTACATTCAAAGTAGCAGGATTAGATAACATTTAGTTTAATTAAATGCATTAACTGAATTAATGTATTCTGAATAAATTAGTTTATTTTGTCTAATATGAAACATCTTAATTATGGAATAATTACATTGATAAACAGTAAGTTTATTTAAAAATTACTTATAATATTGCTGATTTTGAATATCAAAATAGAATTTCTAAGCAATTTGTATGAATAGAAAAATAGTTTCAAATCATGTTCGTACCCATTGAGCTTGACTGCATTCTATGAAACTAACAAATTTGTACTCGATATATTTCCAAAATTTCTTTTTATATTTTTCCTGATGTACAGAAAAATTGATTTAAACTTTTAACAAGAATAGTAAAAATTAGCGTTACCTTTTCCTTTCTTAAGAGAATATAATTACTCTATATTTTATCATTTAAGAAAAGCATTATGTAATGATTATATTATTTTCTATAAATTTTTTTTTTCCGATTTGCCTTGCTATATCTTAATATTTTGCTGTTTATATAAATTATAAAGATTCTTTTTAAATGCACACATTATTATCATCATAATGATAATTATGTATTAATTTTTAGTTTTATATAATGAATGATTTATTAATGTGAGAAATGTTGAAGTTTTACTCACTGTTATGATAACACACGCTAACTTATCTTGGGATCCTGAAGACATGTTAACATTCCTTATTATGGGTAAACATATAGGAAGATGTGAGAACGCGTGAGTAAGTTATGAGTGTTTGAAAATGGCCATTTATTAGTGATATGTGTCGCTGAAAATAACGCGCGATTTTTTAAGGCATGATGGTCCGCAACAACAGTCTATTTATTGTTCTTTAAAATTTTCATGAGAAAATCCTACGAAACGTGAAACGACGCGAAGTAATTGACGTATTTAAATATTTACAGCGTTCTGTTAGATTCGATTGTAACCATTTTGTTGTTGCGAGAGCCAACCACATGGAATCCGTCAAATCCGAACACATTAAAATGGTATTCGAACGAGAAGGATTGTTTTTGGAATATCGAATACTTTTTCACCACCCAATATTTTTGCCAGCTTGGAAAACAAAATCCAATATTTACCAAAGGAGCTCTCTAAGTTAACAATCAATGGTAAAAAATGTGCCGTTCCCAGACAAATTGCATCTAACGATAATGACGGTGAAACGTACAGATTTTCTAAAACCGAATTCAAAGCCAAAAATATGTAACAATGTGTGAGGAATTGCTAGAATCATCTGAACAGAAAAGAGAACATTCTTGTTGCGTGAACAACTTATATATTTCTGATAAATTTATGGGTTTTCTTGTTTTTATATTTATATGGTATACTAATATAACTGCAAAATAAAAATAATATAACTGCAAAACAAAAGTTATATAACTAAATTAGCTTTGCGACTGTTTAAACTTCTAAGTGAATATGAGAAGGAAATTAACGACGAAGGAAAGAAAATCGTTGTGTTAAAAATATTTTTATTTAGTTTTGATTTCAAACTTCGTTTCTTTTTCAAACTTTTATTTGGATTGTTTCTTCACATATATCAGATATCAATTAAGTACTTTGCTTTTTGAATCGGAACTTGCAATGTGAAAAAAAAAACGAATAAATGATTGAAAATGTAATATGTAGGAGTAGCTCGAGATTCAAAACTCATCAATCAAAAATTACGTACAATATTTTTTGCTTACTTGCTTAACTATTCAAACAAGTAAATAAGTAAATAATAAAAAAAAATTCAAGGTTTTAAATGCTTTTTTTTCCTTTTTTTTTTTTTTTTTCACAATTCTAAATAATTCAGCTGTTAAGAACTTTCAAAAATGTTTAATTAAATTTACGAGAATTTAATTAATATTCCTGAAGCAAATTCAATAGCGTTTTTGAAAAATGGTTGTCAGAAATATTAACAAAATTACATTACAAAAGTAAATGAAATAATAAATTAAAATACCAAATTCAAATAAAGCTTATAATTGTCTAATTTATTTTTAAATTTGCATAATTGTTTAAGCTTATTGAGTAGTTAAAGGTATAGAATAAAAAAGAAATGGAAATGTTTTTGCGTATTGGAGTTAAATAAAATGGAATTTCGGAGATGAAGTCTTTAAGAAATAATTTAATATTTGGAGGCAGCATACGAAACATTAAATACTTTTGTTTACTTAAGCTTGTATTTAGTTTGCGTTTCATCATTTAAAATACTTTATTCCATAAAAGAGGGTGGATGCTACTAATTCAACATTCGAACATTCAGTGGCTTAAGGAATACAAACCAATAAGCTTAAAAATAAATTAGTTTCTCAATAAACAATAATGCATATTTACTTCAGCACTTTTTGTTGTTAAAAGCAATTAACGGGATACAGTACATTGGGAGCAATTGCTTGTATTTATATGAAAAAGTTAATATTCAACATATTCTAAGCTCACTTATGCCTTTTTTGAGAACATTTACCTAATTTTTTTTCAAAATATTTCAATATCTTAAAATTTCCACTACTTTTACAATTTGTATATGTTCTAAAAAATTTTTTCGAAATTTCTTTGCGGTCTTTCTCACAGTCCTATAAATGGGTTTTACCGCACTTGTGTTAATTTTTCTTTTTCTTTCTTAGTAGATTAATATTTTTTTAAAATAAGGTATTGTAATTTAATGGGAAATTTTGAAATGAAGATAAATAACAAAACACTTATTGGAAACAATACATCATTTCAAAATTTTGCAATATTAAATGAAATACGTTAATAAAACCAAACCAACCTTTAATTTTCGTCATCAAAAGCAAAATGAAGAGCAAACAAGCTAAAGGGAATAATAAAAGAAGACGAATAAAAGAAAGTAGCAATATAAGATGATAACAACGTAACTTTTCAGATGGTTTTGGAAAGGAGAAAACAAGTATTTGTTCATCTTTTAGATTATCCGACCTCTCTGAAGTAGCCGCGGAAACCTAGTGGTTTAATAAGTCAAAATATCCCTTCCCCTCGGCGCTTTTAGGATTGAGGAAAAAATTTCTTTCCCCCTCTGGGAACACCGGGAATTCCATATATACGCCACATGAAGTATCATAAGCATTTTCTATTCACAAAGAGGAGATATTAAAGGGTTGCTGACTTTTAGTCAGTAATCATTCGCAAGAAAGAAGGATTCCAATATTTGGCTCCATGTCTTATCACAATAATTTTTTCTGAATTAGGGTTCCCATTTTTTTTTTTAATAGAATGGCTTACAAACTTTCAAATGCATGTTTTGATTTTATGAGTATTATGAATTTTTTAATACGCTCACAAATGTCTCTTTTTTAAGTAAATATTAAAGTTAAAAATAACCAACAGTTTTAACTAACATTTCAATAATTTTCTTTAATAAACTTTGCCACCATATAAAAACGTTGTTTTTAAAAACGTTGGTTTTTATATCGAATTATTTTAACTATTACTATGTAAGTGTACAAGGTTTCAGTATAAAGATTTATGGATTTGGCGAGATTTCTTCGGATTAACGCCAAGTCATGGCACTTCTTCCCCTGCTATCAACGGTGGAACGGTGGAAGAGAGAAATGTCGGCTTTTTTGACAGCTTTTTTTCTCAATGAATTTGCTCCAACAAAACAAAAAAAACCGTTCTGATTCAGTTGGGGCTTAGAAATTTCTTTTCATTTATTTTATACTTCTTTCTTGTTGAGACTTTGTTGTGTAAAGACACCATTTTCATTGCAAATCTCTACTTTCAGGACTAGGCTTTACTATTTTTTATCATAATTATTTAAACTTAAAATTAGCATAGATTAATTATTTAAATTAATTATCAATAATATTAATAACTTAAATTAAATAATTTTAATTTCTGTTCCTTTTTGGCCTAACTTTTTCAATTTCTTACAAATATAAATCATATAGCTACTTTGTACTACTTGAAGTTCTAAGATTATTCTCCTATTTGATTTATTTGTGTAGTGATTAGATTATTATTTTAATTTCTGGACATTTTTAATAAAACTGTTTGAATTTCTTATAAATCTAGAGTAAGAAATTTTTTGCAACCCTGCTTCTTCCTTGGTGACGCAAATCGTTGCCAAAAAAATTGGCGATTTCCAAACCTAGTCCTTGTACTGAAGCTACTCCGCCTAATTAAATATTTTACTAAACTTGGTCTCAATCGTAAGAAAATCGAAACAAAAATTTATATATGCACAGACAGGACTTTATTTATCAAGAACTGAATTTGCTAATGGATATTTATTATTTCTCTTTGATTTATCACCTGACTTGTGCGAAGGAGAACATTTCAATCTTATAAAACATAGTAACTTAAGAATAGAATTAAAATTTAACAAAGCATTAGAACAAACAGTGTCGATGATTGTTTTTGCCGAATTTGAGTCGTTGATTGAGATAAACAAAACAAGTAACGTACTTTTTGATTTCGAAAATTAATGTATGACTCGCAAATTTATCGAATTTTATCTGAGGATAAAAATGCTAAAAAATATTTCATTGGAGTATTTCCTTCGGACAAATTACCCTTAATTAGAAGATGAAGTAACCTTGTTCGTAAATAGACACGCATGATCAAGAATGACTGGCTAGCCATGCACATTCGAAATGAAAACACTAAAATATTTTTTTTTTTTTTACGGATTTCTTTTAACAGCTTATGGTAAGTTTATTTCTAACTATGTAAGTGTTTTTTTTTTAAACAACACTTAAACAAAATTAACAAACACATCAGAAAAAAAAGATAAAAATGTTCCAAAACGAACAAATAAAAAAAAACATACAGCGCTTGACTCCGAAAGGGGCTCCCTCTGGGAGTCAGTAAAGAAGTTAAGACAGAAAAAAAAATACAAAAATGTCGGCTCTAACCAGTTCAGCAGGTATCGCACTCAGCGACACAGAAAATTCTGAAACTTTGGTTGACTCCCTCAAGAATCAGTTCCAATCATCCAGACTCAAATTAGAGCTACTGTTTCCTGATAGGACGAACGCATTTCACCCTGTATTCTCCCATCCCTCTCATGTAACTTCTTAATTTTTGCCATAATCCTTTAACGTTCACTTAAATTATTTAACTATAATTTTTTATTCAAAACACTTGAAGTAATTAAGCTAGACTATCAAAAAGAAGATTAAAGCCCAACAGGTTAGGAAAAAAAAGTCACAACTACGAACTATGTAAGAAAGTTTAAAAACATAAAGTAGAATGAAAGATCTGTTTAAAGTCTTACATCTAACGTTTGTGGTCATACTGTGTATTTTTCCTGTTGAAAATTAGTAAAGGTTTTTCTATGGATTATTTTTTATATGAATTTGTTCGTAACAAACAAAATGATTTCAGATGTATCAATATTTTAAAAAATATATATAAAGTAAGAATAAATTTTAGCTGGTAAATAAATACAATATTGTTCGTATATTTTGTGTTTGTGTGCTATTATTTATATTATAAATTTAATACAATTTAACTTTATACTTCAAATTTGTAAAGTTTTTATTATTTTAGGATTAATATGAATAAAATATTCATAACTTAAATACTCTATTTTTAAGTTGATAATCCCCCCCCCCAACTTTTTTTAATAACTTTATTTATATTAATTTATTCCGTGTAAGAAACAAGAACTAAACAGAATATAAAATGAAAACAAAAGAATTTATTGAAGAACAGAAGTTACACTCTTAATATTCTATCCATGACAAAGGTTTTGCATACAATGTTTTGGGCTTAAGATATTTATTTTTAACATAACTCAATGGAAAGTTTTTTTTTTTTTTTTTTTTTTTTTTTCTTTTTAAAAGTTCGTTAAATAATTCAAACCCAAAATGTTTCGTTTTTCTGTCCCTCACTAGATGAGTTATTAAGTTTACAATATTTGTGTTACGTATAATTTTTCCATCCATTCTTAGCTCTTTATCAGGTGTCCAATATATTTCTGCATGATTCTGTTGGATGAAGTTTATAATTTTCGAAGTGATACTTGTGTGTTTCACTGGTGCTGTATTTTCTATCTCTTCCTCAATTATATCGATGTTCACTTCTTCTTCGGGATGGGTTTCGACAGGTTCATTTAAAGATTTGCCTGCAATGGTATTTCTCTTATCCTCATATCTGTCCACAGACTGATTCTGATAATTTTCTTGTTTCGTGTCCTCTGTCTCCATGATATCAGGATTTTTATTAAAGAGGGAATGTTTACAAACTTCTGAAGAATTTGTAGATAAAGTGTTGCTTTTTCTTCATCCGTGATATTTTTCCTTTGAAGAATGACATGCATTTGTTTACCTAGTGCAGACCGCCAATCTTCAAATTTCTTAGTGTGTTCCATTAAACAGAGAGGATATGACCGAAAGAGCAGCTGGAATTAAGGAATCATTCCCCCTTCTGAACTAATAAAAGATTATTCTTATGCAAAGGAACGGATCTATCCCCTAACTTCCATACGACCTTTTTCCAACTAAAAGAGGCATGTGTATGTCACCTGTGCTCTGGCAATCACTTACCAAACGCATCGAGCAAATCGATGTACCCTCCTCACCTGATCAGTCTCTCATTGTAAAAGACGCGTTGGTGATTTCAGCAGCTCTCATCCAAAATGTTCCGCATATTACCTGCCAGCGTTATTTTAACTAAAAGGACTATTCTAAGAAGTTTGTCCCAGGAACTTGTGTTCTGAACGAAAATAACTGGCGTGAATTAGTACGAATCCACAAGAAAATTACGGAAAGTGCCATGTCGATTGTATTCGATTGTATGTTTCGAAATTTGTTGCTGCGCGAAGCTTCGAAAATTACACCTTGTGCTGTGGTGAATATGGACTTTTCAGAAGTTGAATTGGTATTAACAACTTCATTGATTGAACTTCTGTGTGACTATCTGGGAAATTCTATCGCCGATGTGTTCGAATGTTACGGTTGTGTCCAGGAATATGCTAATCAACTTGGACATGATTGCATTACGATGAATCATGACAGTCGTTTACAGATGTATGGCGAACTTGCTCTTTTTTCATTGAACTTCGAACAATTGGCTACAGATTTTTTACAGAAAAATTCCCAATTGTCAAATTATGTAAGCAAATCTTTCTTAGAAAAACTAAATATGTCTGTTATGGTTAAAAATACAAAACAAATGTATATTGCTTCCGATCAAAGTCTTTAAATAAATATGCTTGTTTTATTTAATATTTTTGTATGTTTTATTATTCAACTTTATATCTAATTTATATGTAGTATAATTTAGAGTTACAATATAATATTTCAAAATTTGTCTTTTTAAAACTGTAGTAAATCACATTAATTCTTTTTCATTAAAAAAGTAATATTTTTAATATTAGAAAATAAAAATTTTAAAATAACATTTTTTTCTATGAAAAAGTATAACTTTTTCAATGCAGAAAATAAATTATTAAACAATTTTAATGATAGAAAGAAAAAAAATTAAAAAATTACTTTTAAGATAAAATGTTAAACAGTTTTAATATTATAAAAAATAAATTTTCAAAAACAGAATATTTTTTCCTTAATGTTGGAAAAATAAAAATTATTATAATCTTTAAAATAAAATGTTAAGCAAATTTTCTGACAGAAAATAAATTTTTAAAAAACAGAATATTATTTTAATGTTAGAAAAATAAAAATACAAAAAAATAATAAATAAATTAATTAATATAACCTTTAAAATAAAATGTTTAAACAATTTTTATCTTAGAAAATAAATTTTTAAAAACAGAATATTTTTTCTTAATGTTAGAAAAATAAAAATATTAACATAACTTTTTTAAAATAAAATGTTAAACAATTTTGATGGTAGAAAAAATAATGTTTTTAAAAAACATACACTATTTTTTCTTAATGTTAGAAAATAATTTTTTAAAACATAGTTTACCTCAATCTTAGAAAAATTAAGCATAAATTTAAAAATAAAATATCAAACAATTTTAATTTTAGATTTTTATAAACTAATATTTTTCTTCTAGAAAAAATTCAGCATAACTTTTCATTTTCATGTTAGAGAAAATGAATTTTTAAAAACTTTTTTTTTTTTTTATTAATGTTAGAAGAAAATTAAATATAAATTTTTTTTTTTTTTTATTAAAAAATAAAATTTTTTAAAAAAAATTTTTTTTTTTTTTGTAAGTAGAAAAAACAAGAATTTAAAATCATACTTTTAGAAATAAAAAAAATAAAATTCTAAAATTAATTAAAAAGTATTTTAAAAATTACATGTATAAGTAATGATTTCAGACAAACACAAGAATAAATATAAAAAAATTATTTTTATTAAAATTCTAAAAACATCTGCAGTTCTAAAGACATGTAATAACAAGTACTTTTTGTATTTTGTTTGGTAGGCAGGTAGGCGAAAGGTACAAAAATTAAACATCATTTTCAATTCTTCTAAAAGTTAAGATTATTCTCGCATCTTTCAATCGATTTCTCTTGGGTAATTCATGATACCAGAACCGATTCGTGGGAGGATGCATCAACAACACGCTTCCATGTTCTAAAGGTACGTATACGTTTTCGTTACCTCTTCTTTTAAACACTAAATCTCGCGTGGCACCGAAAGAAAATGTAATGATGGGATATTCCGCATTCAAATCCTTTTCGTCGTCCTTGTGCAACCCGATCGAGTCCTTTCCATTCTGGTATCGATTGACAAGACAAAAATTTAAATGTTTCTCTTTTTCGATCAGTTGATCAGCTACTTTCATCAAATCCTCCAAAACTGTCACCCATTTTTTGGCTTTGAATTCGGTTTTAGAAAATTTGTATATTACACCGTCATCACCGTAAGGTGCAATTTGTCGGGGAAATGCACATTTTTTACCATTGATTATTAACGTAGAGAGCTCCTTTGGTAAATATTCGATTCGGTTTTCCAAACTGACAAAAATTTTGTTAGCTTGTTGGATCGTAAAAAGCTTTCGATATTCCAAAAGCAATCCTTCTCGCTCGATTACCGTTTCAATGTGCTCAGATTTTACCGATTCCATATGGTTGGAACTCGCAATAACAAAATAGTTACAATTATACCAATTGCTTTGCGTCGTGTTACGTTTCGTATAATTTTCTCAAGAAGATTTTAAAACACAATAGATAGACTGACGTTGCAGACCATTAATATTTAAAAAAAAAATGTGTGATATCATACACTATTTTCAGCCAAACATATCACTCGTAAAACGCCTGCGTCATTTTCAAACACAATCAAAGTTCCTCACGTGTTCTCATATCTCCTCCAATGTTTACCCATAATAAGATATATTATATCAGCATGTCTTCAGAAATAAATTTAGCATTTCTCAGAAAAAATCGAAGGGAATTATGATGAATAAAAAAAACTAATTTTGCCAAACAAATGTGTTTTACTATGGTAGGCCGGGGACTTTTCAATTGACCTGTTACGTGTACTAAATTCGATATGTGCAAGAATCAATAATTTCGAACAGTGTCTCATACACTGGAGCCGGCCTTGCACTGAATCAATCAGGACAAAAAAAAAAACTGTCTCCTCGACGATCGAGGCCAATGCATCGCTGAGGAAACAGAATTACCAGGCACGAAAAGAGCGCGTAAAGGTACAATGTGGCAACCGACAACGCTCTAATACAGTATTCCATGCTAACCGAAAATAAGATGCAGGAGAGTTCTCTTTGTGGTTCCAATATGGGCGGAGCTAGAGTTTCTCAAAATTTTTCACTGATAAAATTTTGATTAAAAGCTTTTCTTTTAATTCGCGTTTAAAAAAAACTATGTTTATTTCAAAAAATTTATATAAAAGTTCAAAAGTGAGATGGATCACTCGTAATGTTTCCCGTTTTTGAATACCGGATCGAAAATTAGTTATAGGCTTCAGGAGGTGGTCAATTATTTCTTTTTGAATTTTTCCAAACTATTAAGACATGGAACTTTGGATTGAAGTTCTTCTGGCAGATTTCAGGTATTCTAAATATATGATTAAATTTGATATCGGTATTCTAAATATTGATTGAATTTGTGGTTCCAGATTGGGCAGAGCCAGAAGTTATCAGTTTCGTATAATTTCTTAGAAATAAAATTTTGCTTAAAAGCTTTCCTTTTAAATCACGTTTGAAAAAAACTATGTTTATTTCAAAAAATTTTATATAAAAATTCAATAGTGAAATGGATCACTCGAAATGTTTCGCGTTTTTGAATACCGGATCGAAAATTAGCAATATATTTGAGGAGGTAGTCAATTATTTCTTTTTCCAAACTATTAAAGGTAATGGCATGGAAGATTTTAGGTTTCGAAATATATATTTATATTTGAAACAATGCAATTTTAAAAAACATATATTATAACTTAAATGTTTACAATTTTTTTATTATTTTTTATACCACACTTTTTTTTTTTTTTTTTTTTCAGTTGCAAAATAATTTTCAGTCGATAGGTGCGAAATTTTTTGAAAAATATTTGGCTCAAAATTTTATACCGTAAAATATTCGAAAGTTGCTTAGAGTGTCTTTTCTTTTTCTTTCTTTTTTTTTTCTTTCTGGCGACTGTGTATCGAATGCATCAAATTTTAACGATAATGTCACATTTCGAAATTCTTTTTAAAATAGTTAAAAGAATAAAATGGAATGAAATCCTGTAATAGATAGTTGTACTCGCCGTATGGAATGTTTTTGTTATACAGTGTATTATGGACTAATACTTTTTGTGAACGAAATCGCAATAAAATTTGTTCAAAAGCCCCCGAGACTTAAATTTTACTGAAGATTGTGCATATTATCATTTATTTGTTTGTTTCATTGATGATATTTACAATTATTCTACCTTTAGTAATTAATCCATTTACGCGTTCACTAGCTTCACGAAAACAGAGCTCAACAGAAAATGAAAAATCGGTTAAAAATGTTAAACGGTTCCACATTTACCAGATGATATTCAAAATTATCCATATAATTCCTCCTTTAAGTGTTCACTATTTCCAAGAAAACAAAACGTAAATGAAACTACGAGAAATCGTTTAGCTCATGGATCTGTTCTACATTGTTTCGATGGTATTCAGAACTAGTCATATGTATTTATTTTAAGCGTTAATTACATCGAAGAGTTTGGTTTAGTTAAAGTCGTACAAGAAGAAATACGAAGGCTTTTTACGACAGACCTCGTAATTTTGAACCTCGGTCAAGTGACGAGGACGGCACCTGAGCTGGACGAGGACGACATTCCCTCTCCCATACTATGCCAACGGGAGGACTTTGGGCCCCGACAGATTGAACGTGCATCATCCCCATTATATTGTGGATCTTCAGTGGCATCAGGATTTGAACTCTCGATTCGACGAAAATAATGACGGCCGCGAGTTCACGACCATGACCACTAGGCTACCACGACCGCTAACCATTTCTAAGAGAACAGTGTGCAAATGGAACTATGAAAAATCTCTTTTAATTCGGGATTCCATTCCACT
>BMAW01009222.1:351795-374474 GCA_019974015.1 Nephila pilipes | reverse complement strand
ATATTTCCACGAAAACTGCACATAAATGGAACTATGAAAAAACTTTTAACACGTAGATCAATTACACACTGTCCGGGTGATATTCAAAAGTATTTATGTATAGTACTTCCTTCACTTACGCATTAACTAATTTCACGAAAGCAGCGCTTAAGTGTAATTACGAACGATCGCTTAACATATGGATCCCTTCCTTATTGTCAAATATGTTTTTCTCTCTCACTGGAATTGAATAATACGGAGATATTAATGTCAGTGCCTCAAATAATAAAGTCATGGCATACCTCTTATATTTGATTGAATAATTATATGTTATGTTATCCAGAATATTCTCAAACTTTCCCTCAACTAACATGAGAGGTTTCTTTCTGACTTTATAAATAAGTCTCCAACTCCTTTCCAACCAAATAAAACGTGGTTAAGCAAAGAAGGTAAACTCAAGAAATGTAGTGAATAGATATAATCAAGTCGTATAAAAGAGACGGAGAAAGATGAATAGAAAGTTTGCGGTAGTTGGAAAGTTTACAAACGAGTGAAGGCTTTGAATAGTTAGTGGGAGTTACTTGAGTGTCTGTGTGATCCATAGGGACTAAGCTCCGACGCTGTCTGGTCGATGGTCTGGTGGAATAATTCTCATGTTATCCTGCTAAAACAGTCTTTGATATTTTATCGAAGTTGTTAGTATCTGCGCGAAAGGCGAGGAAGTCGTTGAGACATTCCTCTTTTTAGATAAATAATTAATAAGGCTTTGAAAGGTAAAACTGACTACATTTTTTAAAACGTTTTTCTGAATTTCACTTGGTGTGTGTGTGTGTGTCATCAAATTTTCGATCGTTAATTTAACCAACTTCCCATCAAGCTAGAGCTTTGAAATTTTGGGAATCGTTCGTACTCGCCTAACAATGCAATATTTAGACATTTGCGACAAGTTTTAACTAATATTTTCTTTAATAATGCAGTTTAGCCCAAACACTTGGCACGATTTCAAAAATTGGCACCAAACTTGGCGGGTTTTTTTTTTGGCTGAGCGTTAAATCCGTGAAACGGAACAGGGTAGCCACATTTGGCAAAATACTGCCAAATAATTCTTGTTGCCAAGGGTGGTTGGGTTAAACTGCATTCCAACTATTAAATTACCGGATGAATTAATTAATTTTAGTTAGTTTTTACATATTTCACTTGGCGTGTGTCTGTCTGTGTGCGTATCAGTGTGTCATCAAATTTTCTATCATTAATTTAACCAACTTCCCATCAAGTTAGAGCTCTGAAATTTTGGGAACCGTTCTTACTTGCCTAACAATGCAATATTTAGATATTTGCGACCAGTTTTAACTAATATTTCAATATTTCTTTTTAATAAACTTTGCCACCGTATAAAAACGTTGTTTTTAAAAATGTTGGGTTTTTTTTATATGTATACTTTGTATAATCACCAATTAAATTTACTTGGTGAGATTTGAGCGTGCGAAATGGAAAAATACCAAATAATTTAATATTGAAGCGCCGATGGAGGATTGGCAAGATTTTGGAGAACGGGCTCTTTATGTGAAATTTCGTGCATGTCGAAAATAGGAAACGCACATATTTAACGATAGAAATAAATGAGTTTGGAATTCCACAGTTGGTGAAAGTGTACTTAAGCTCCAAAACTTTGCGGGATTTTGAAAAAATACTAAAATGGCGACTTCTTACGGAGTAGCACACACGCAAAACAATCTTCGTTTACTGGAGAACCTAGCTACATGCATGAACGAACTCAAGACGCTATGACATACGTAAGACATTTTGGACGTCCCGATTTGCACGACTTTTTTTTTTTAGGATTGCAGTCACTTTAAATCCTAAATGGTCAGAAATCAAAGATCTCTTGAGGCAGGGACAAAAATCTTATGATAGACATTATGTCATTGCGAGGGTATTTCATTTGAAAATTAAGCACATGAATCTTCTGACAAAAGGTTGTATCTTTGGCAATACTAGGTGTAGCATGTATACGGTGGAATGAATATTATCCATATTATATACATATGGGGTGACTTTTTACTAAAACATTTTGTTTTTCTCATATATTTGAAAGTCGTGGATAACCATTATGACAATCAATTTCTTAAAATTTTAAATATAGATCAGCATTATCGTTTAAAAATTGAAAATTTTCTTGATATTTTACGTATAGGTTCCAAAATATAATATTATCGTCTGCCCAGCGAAGCAGACTGATATCAGCTAGTATATATATATACACACGACATTTGCAAGGGCATCTATGATACGAAATATTTTGAATTCATTGTCGTGGCGCCATCTATAAGATAATAAGGGAAACATGTGTAAACACCTTGGGGAAGGAAGTCTTATGATAAAATAAATAAAACTTCAAATGCAAGTAAATGAATTATTAAAATCTTCTCGAAAAATTTTAATGAAATTATGATGTCTCTTTAATTTTTTCATTGATTTGATGATTGATCTGCCATTTTTTTTTTTTTTTTACTAACCGTATTTTGAGTTCGATTAGCGGCGTCATCCAGCAAAAGTAAAGAAAAGTAATTTAGAGATAACAAATCTTAACATATCTGACAACTTTTTTCCCAAGTGATATAGTCATCAAATTTGTATGAATGTTATGGTTAAATTTAACAAATGTAGTGAATATTAATAAAAATCACCAATTATTAATTCTAATCATGTATTTTTGTGTTTACAATAAATGATCCATAATAATCACATTTGCAGATAAATATTAATAATTCCCAATGAAGTGTGGTCAGTCTGAAAAAAGCATGACGAGTTCAAATCCTAAAGATTAACGGAAGTTCAAAGTCTTGTGATTCGAAATTCATGAAATTTACATCAACAATTTTACTAACTCTATTATTATTATTACATTTGGTCAATGTGAAAAAAATCTTTTATAGTAAATATTGCTTTTATTTGTGTGATACTTTTATTATTTATTACATTAAACAAGTTACATTTACCATAAAAAATCGGGTACACAAATTACTTTACAAATACAAAATTGTTACATTGCTCAAAATTTCTTACTAAATGCAATGTAAATACATTTACCATTCAGTGGCAGAAATTATTAATAATTGGTGCAGGAAACAAATTCTCCTATATTATTTTTATTAGTAATAATAATAACCGATTAATCGGATTATTCGTCACACACGTAAGCAGCGAGGGAACAATAAAAAAAATGTATAACTAGATTATGCTAAAAACAGCAATGAATTAATATTAAAAAATATCAGACAAAATACGAAAGTATTTATTTAGTTACATCCATATTACCTCTTGATCTGTCGTTCGCGAATAGGAATATAAACATTTTTCTTTTTTTTTTTTGTACAAATTAGGAGTAATATGCCCCCTATCTAAATGATGTGATGTTTCATATTCTTTCATAATTGGAAATAAAACTATTAAAAAGGTTCTTAATTAGTAAAAACATGCAAAACACCTTCACAATAACATATATTAAGTTATTATCTAACATTGCATAAATTTTGAATTTTTTTAAAGTAATCTTCGGATCACGGTTTTGTGTCCTCGGTAGTATAGTGGTAAGTATCCCCGCCTGTCACGCGGGAGACCGGGGTTCGATTCCCCGCCGGGGAGAATGCTTTTTACCCCCCCTTAGTTGCTTAGTAAAATTTAACTTGGGTGTTTTTTTTTTTTCTCCCCATCATCCAAAACAAATATTTTACATTATAGTGTACAGGAACTGATCCATAAATTTATTCACCAAGTCTGAAAATCTATCAGTACTTCTAGAGTACTGGAATAAAAAATTCTTATTTCAGTTTTCATCTAAAAAAAGCGTTTTTTATATTTCTTTCAAAACATCGAATCTTTCACCAAAATACTTTATCAGATAAAATTTTCGATAAGTGAAATGAAAACGCTCTGATAAAGTATTCTCTCTCTTTTAAGAGAAAAGGATCCAAAATTTTTCCCCCGAAAATTTTAAAAATTGCAATTTTATTTTTCTATTAAGACAATGGTGGCCCTTTTTTTAAAAAATCATTTTCATAATATTCATTCACTGAGATTTTCTTAAAATATGCATTAGTAAGTGATAAATTCAATTCGAAATCTAAAAGGGAACAATCGATTATTAATTTCTATTACATAAATACACATCGCAACTAATTGAATGTTTAGTTATTTTATAATAATAACTAATACTATAGTTTTGTCGAGCCAGTTATGGGCAGGAAAAGCATCGTTTAGGATTCATTAAAAGTTACCTTTTGTAATCATTAATTATTTGACTGAAGTTTCGCATATACCATAAGTTACACACGTAATTTCAAAACAAAGAAAATACTCGTAAATTTTCATTTCAAACGAATTTTTTTTCTTTCCCCCCTGAAATGTAATTGGCATCGACTGGTCGCTAGAGGGCACCACAGCTGCCTAGGATAGTGAAAATGAGCTGTTATGATATTTTAAAATTAACAGAGGATCGAACGATCATATAATGCCGCTATTAAGAGAAGTTTGAGAAAAAAAGAAAGAAAAGATTATATGAAAGAATTTTAATTCATTGCGGAAGAAAATATTTTAGAAACATTTTGCTAATCTTTTTTCAAACTTTTGTCAAATTAAAAAAAAAATTATGAGAAACTTGACATTCATTGAAAAAACTCAAAAATACTGAACATACAGTTTAATACTTTTCAATTTTTTCAATACTTTTTAATTGTTTTCAGTTTATTGCGAAATTGTTTCATTAAAAAAAATAATGAATATCGATTTTTTTTTTATTTTTAAATAAAAAAGTTAATGAAATGTCAACGAAAAATCAATATATTTCGAAAAAAAAAAAAAAAAAAAAAAAAAAATGTGCTAGGCCGAGAATTTTTTTGATTGTTTTAAATTTTGCTTGACAAAAGACGTTTAAATTAAAATATTAGCTGCGAACTCGAAAATAGACTCAAAAGAAAATTGCAAGTGATGTGTGATTGTTTACTAATGTCGCACTGAAAAACAACATGAGGACTATTGGTGACGGATTTCGTAATTTCGAGTCTCGGTCAAGTGACGAGGACGGCACCTGAATTTGCACTTCCCTCTTCAAACTTCCACACCAAGAGAACGAGAGGACTTGGGACTACGACTGATTTAACGTGCATCAGCCCCGCTAGACGGCGGGTCTTCAGTGGCATTAGGGCTCGAACCTATGACTCGACGTGAAAAACACCAGCCACGGATTCGTAATCATGGCCTCTAGACTACATTCTAAGTAGATGATTCTAAATTGGCTATTACTTAAAGATATAAAAAGATGAAACTCTCCTAAAACTTGCCCTGTTTTCTTTTGTAATAAATATTATTATTTTTAACTTCCATTTTTGGCAAAATATTTCGTTAGTTGAAAGAAACATTTCGCAGTGAATTCTTACAAATATTCTCCCTTTCTTCGTGAATACACACCCTTTTCCTTTTAAGTTTAAATTGAATCATCCCTCCATTCCCTTAAAATAGTCTGACCTTCGGAAGTTAAGGTACAAACAGTTTCTTGTGTTCAATTTGAAAACGGGTGAGAGAGAGAGAGAGAGAGAGAACGTAAAAAAAAAAAAAAAAAAAAAAAAAAACCCAGAATTTTTTCTCTTCTTTAAATAGCTATTTATTTAATTATATATATATATATATCAAGCATAATTTGTACATAAATAATTACATTTTTGTAAAGTACATTGACAAATAAATTAAATCCAAGAATTCTGAGTAATGTTGAATCAATATTTTGTATACTTTGCAGAGTGGCTCTGAATAACAATTTTTGCACTATCTGAGATATATAAATTAACGAGCCTATTTTTGCTAACTTTTGAAAACAGTTATATATATATATAAAGTGTTAGCTTAGGATTTTTAAATTTTTTTTAAAATCGTTTCATCTAGAAATCTGTCAGGCCTCTGTAGCCTAATGTTTATAGTCTCAGGCTCGCTGCCGGTGGTTTCGGTCGTGTCGTGGGTTCGAACCTTGATGCCTCTAAAGACCCGTCGTGTAGCCGGGCTAAGGCACGTTAAATCTATCAAGGCTGAAAGTCCACCAGTTGATAGGATGTAGAAGTTTGGAGAGAGAGGGGCTAGCTCAGGTGTCGTCCTCCCTTGAGGGTCCCCCTCCTAATTGAGATTCAAAATCCCGAGGCCCGTCGCCAATAGCCCTCGTGCTGCTTTCGGTGCGATGTTAATCAAATTAATCAATCAAGAAATAAATCAATACAAATGAGATTGATGTTTGGATACACATATGTTACGGTATTCATGTGGTGTACGGAATGAATATTTGGATCTCTTTAAAAAAAATGGGGTATCTTTATTCTAATAATAACTTGCTGTTCACTCTAAATTACTCAAAATGATGTTTAAATTTGGTCTTTATCCAAAATTTTTCATGCTTTGAGCTAGATCGCCATATTTTTTCAATTCATTCGTGTGAAGGACGGGTATACCGAGTAATTCTTAATATATTTATTTATGCACAGTTAGCGCAAATCTTTCATTCTTAATTCAAAGCATTCTAAAAAAATACAGTCAAAAGCTCATAAATGATGTCAAATTGAACAACAAAAACGAATCAATACAAATGATTCAGTAATAGAAAATCAAATTAGTATTCAGGTATTAAAATTAATGCAAATGATAAAATATTTCAGTTGGCAATAAATTATCGGAGCTGACGATAATATTCTGATGAGATATTAAAATTAAAGCAAACGGCTAATTATGAAATTAAATATATCTTTTGATAGGAATGAATAAATAAGTAACGATATCGGTATGCAAGTACACACCTGTCATACATGCAATTACCAGCAATTTGACCTGATGTCATCATTGATACTTATGAATGCATAAAACACGGTCAATATATCTCATGATTGTATTCCCATTGTATGAAATAAGTTACATTTTCTATACCAAAATAAATCTAAGGATGTAATTTGAATATCATGGGTTTCTAATGCTTAATGTCTCTATATCCCCTCCCCCTCTTTTATTTTTCGTTTGAATTTGAAATGAGTTACACTGAGTTTCATGAACTGAAAGAATGAGGAATATACGATACATGACAATACCATCTGACTCAGATCATCCTTTTGTCAAATCTATTTAATTAGAACCGAAACACAATAGTATTTTCCTCGCGGTTTGTTAAATTATCATAATGCACGTCAACAAGAGATGCATCTTTTGGTGCTTTTATACGAGCTTATCAGTAAATGCATGCTTAGAGAATTATTAGTATTATTTTTCCCGTACTCGTATCCTTACTTTTGTAAGTACTCGCGTTAGGAATGGAATTTGGCTTATTCACTTCGAATGTCAAGTGATCGTGTTACATTTTTTTAGAGGTTCATGAGTATGAAACCTTCATCATAAGTATAAAACTTTCATCATGAGTATGATAAACTATCAAACAGTCAATTATCAATAGTTCTTATGATGGTGACTTAAAAAGTTCCCGTGTTAGGAATGGGAAATGGAAATTTGAGTAACTCGCAGTAGTATTGACAAGTGATTACGTTTCGTTTTTCTTCGATGTTCACGGACATGACACCCGTATCATAGGTATATTAGTTATCAAACAATCAATTACTGATAGCTCTTATGATGGTGGTTTAAGAAGTACCCGTGTTAGGAACGAAAATGATAGTTTATTAGGGGAGGAATGAGAATGATAATACTTATTATGAATATGATAGTTTATCATCTCAAGATAAGTTTGTCATACTCATGAACTTCCAAGGAAAACAAAAAACTATCGAATAATTATTGTTAGTTCTCTAGATGGTGGTTTAGAAAGGGTATGTCATTTTAAACAATGTTTGAACGAAGAAGGATCTTAAGAAAAATATGTTATTTAATTAAGCAATACATAAAATTTTAAGCATATGAACTTGAAATTTTTTTAGTCTTTCAAAATATTTACATAATAGCTTCTCAAAAGAAATTTGTTCCTTTGTGAATGAAACAGAAAACATATATAACTGAAAATATAAATATCTCCTTTTTTAAATTCCTACAGAATCTTTGCAACTAATAATTCATACAATGTTTGAAAAATTTTATAAACAAAATATTCTGCATAAAGCATACGGAAATATTAAAATAAATCTTGAAGGAAAAACTTATTTAAGACAAAGTTAAAAAATATATAACAAAGAAGAGAGAGAAAACATTTTCGATATTTCTTCTTCTTATTTTGGAATATATGAAATTTATTCATAAGATTTATTTTTCATAAAAATATTTCTCCAAAACTATATTTTGATTAGCGTACTTTAATCTATGAATTTTAATTTTAAAATTTCAAAAGTAAAATGAATTCTTTTGTATTATTTAACCTTATTATCAAAGTCCAACTGTCAAGCATATCCTCAACTAAACGACAACTACCTGAGAAATTTATTCAAAAACTATTTTATTTTAGATACTTCATTTTATAAAACAAAGACTACTAATTAGTCTTACTGTCCTTTAGCACTCAACATCACGTGATTCAGGTATAGCTTTCCAAAAATTGGGAAGTGTTTCATTTTCATGCTACACGGTTGCTACAGCAACGATGACTTTCTGATTTCTTCAACACTTTTCTCAAATCAACCATTCTCACAGGGAGAGAAACTTTGTTGAATTAATCTGATCTATAAGCGTTCTTACGTAAGATACATGTTACGATTACTTATAAATTTAAGGTAAGCAGCCCTTTTGATTTCGATAAAAAAAATTTATAGTTATAATGAAAATCAAAAACACATTATGTTTTTTTTTTCTTTTCCGTCTTTGATACCTAGGAAGGTTTTGTTCACTTCTTTCTAAAAAAATTCTATGATCTAAACCGTAACTTTTTAAAAATTCCTTCTAATTTCAAAAACTATTGGCAATCATTGTAGAATATTGTAATTGAAGGTATAGGTATCCCCCTTCATTAATATTTGAAGGATAAAATTTTTTTTATAGTAATATCTTATAAAATCAAGATTTTCTGAAATAAATACATTTGTTATAATTTATTTTACCTTTAAGACTCCCGTCTACCAGCTTTTTGATTTCGTGGACGTAATGTTAATCCCATGGAATTTCTACTACAGTTCTCAAATCTATACTATTTCATCCATTTGAATGCGAAAAAGTGTATTCGAATGCGCAAAAAATAAAGAAGGTTTCTGTGAAATTACAATATCTCCTCCCCCTTTTTTCCAAAATATTTTAGAATATTTTTAAATATCGGAAAAATTACATACGAATCATTAAAATAAGGATAAAAATATTTTTTTAAAAATCGGAGGAAAAAAGCTATTTCGCTGAAACCTTCATAATTTTTCGCTCTTTCAGATACACTTTTTTGCATTCAAATACAGATTTGAGGACGGTGGTAGAAATCCCATAGGATTAACATTACGTTCACGAAATCAAAATGGCCGATAGACGGAAGCTAACACATGGATCAATAAGTCCCGAGACTGTGCGGTCGTTTTTTGCGATTTCCTCCTTCAAACGCACCAGCAAGTCAATATAATAATCACTGTTGATCGATTTACCTTTTTCGAGGTAGTCAATGAAAATCACGCCATGCGTATCCCAAAAAACTGACGCCATAACTTTGCCAGCTGACTGCTGCGTTTTCGGACGGCTTTCGCCAGCTGTGCGCCACTCAGATGACTGCCGCTTCGACTCTGGAGTGTAGTGATGTATTCATGTTTCGTCCATGGTCACGTAACGACGCAAGAAATCTTTTTTGTTGCGAGTAAATAGCGATAAACAGCTTTCTGAATCATCGACTCGTTGCTGTTTTTGTTCCATCGAAAGCAATCGCGGCACCCACTTGGAAAAAACCTTTTTCATGCTCAATTTTTCATGAAGGATAGTAAATACACTTCCATATGATATCTGTGTCATCTCAGCAATCTCACGGAGCTTCACTTTACGATCTTTCATTATAATTTTTGTCACTTCACTCACATTTTCCGGTGTAACGGCTTCCACAGGTCTACCCGAGCGTTCCGCGTCATTTGTGTCGGTACGACCACGTTTAAACTCGGCAAACCACCGACAAATCGTTGCTTTTGATGGACAAGAGTCCGGGTAACATTTTTCAATCCATTGTTTCGCTTGCACGGTGTTTTTACCCATTAAAAAACAATGTTTTATCAGAACACGAAACTCGGTTTTTTCCATTTTTTAAACAAACTACAAAACGACTTTACTCCAACCTCGATAACTCAGCTGTTTCTGGTCTGATCGACTTAAAATTTTGACACGTTTCAAGCAAAGGTTAGTACTCTAGAAAGACCTGGTTACTGGTTTACCATCTCTGGGTTAGTCTCGGAACTTATTGATCCATGTGTTATAAGGCTCCCACCTACCGGTCACTTTGATTTCGTAAACGTAATATTAATCCTATGGCATTTCGACTATCTTCTCAAATCTTTTCTATTTGATCTATTTGAAAGCAATAAAATGCATCTGAAAGAGCGAAAAGTAATGAAGGATTCTGCGAAATTACTTTCCCCCTCCGACTTTTTAGAAATTATTTTTATCCCTATTTTAATGATTTGCTTGTGAGTTTTTTCCTGTCTTTAAAAATATTTTTAAAAATTATTGGAAAAAAGTAATTCTGCAGAAGCATTTAGAACTTTTTACTCTTTCAGATGCACTTTTTTGCGTTCAACTAGACAAAATAGTACAGATTTGAGGAAGACAGAAGATATCTCATGAGAATAACATAACGTTCACGAAATAGAAATTGCCTGTAGACGGGAGCCTTGAAAGTAAATTTTTTATAAAACCAATTACAAATCAACTTGGAATAATATTGAACGCACCCGAAACGATTATTTGAAGAAAAGTAAATTTGGTTGATAATATTTTGGTTAAATATCTAGTTGTGTACATTTTTGTAGACTGTTTCAGAGAGAATATGGAAAAATAAATCAAATACAAATACATTGTACGGTTTATTTTAAAGTTATTTATTTCTTAAAGATTGTAGAACGCACATCGTATTACAGAAATTATCTAGAAGTATTTACTAGAAATTTGCTGTCTAAGAATTCTTGTAAATTAAAAACTTGTTAATAATATACAAAATGAAACAATTTAACAACAACGCAGGGAATAATTTTCAGTTATGGTAGGAAAAATTTCATGAATTAAATTTTTCGTGTAGGTGTTTCTTGTTAAAAATATTATAATTGTTTAAATATTAAATTTCTAAAATAGATGAAATTGCATCGAAACTTTTAAGATATTGTCTTTCTCTTATTTATTTATTTTTTTTTTTGTAAAAAAAGTGTTTAATTTGTAAATCACAGATTTGAAAGTCGAAGTGATTTAAGAACTCACAATGAAATAATAAATTTTTTTGAAATTTTTGAGTCCTCTTAAATTCTTACAATTTCAGAAACGTTTTAGTATTTTTTGACAGACTGCAGCCTTATTTATAACTCTTGATTTCTAAAGTATCACACGAAATATTTTTGGGGCCGCGGTAGCCTAGTGGTCAAGGTCGTGGACTAGCGGCCGGCGGTTTTCGTTCAGTCGCGGGTTCGATCCTTGGCCGCCAAAGACCCGCCGTGTAGCAGGGGCTGATGCACGTTAAATCTGTTCGGGGCCCAAAGTCCTCCCGTTGGCGTGGTGTGGATGTTAGGAGAGGGGGTGCCAGCTCAGGTGTCGTCCTCGTCACTTGACCATGGTTCAAAATTACGAGGTCCGTCGCCAATAGCCCTCGTGTTGCTTCTAGTGCGACGTTAATAAAAACTAAACTAAACTAAACACACGAAATATTTTGATTTTATAGAAACATAGACTTCAACTAGGAACATTTTATTAAAAAAATTTTTTACGGTTTTTTGAAATGCACATTTCTAAAGTTTCAGATATAAACACACACACGCGCGCGCACAATTTCTAAAATTTGTAAACTTTTAGCAAGTATAAATTCACTAAGGATTGACAATGTAACTTAAGGTAAAATATTTTGTTAATAGCAATAAAATAAATTAAATATTAAGTAATCGTATATAATTTGTTTTGTACTATGCTATACTAACAATTGCATTTGTATACAGCAGCTAAGAAGGGAAAAAAAAAAGCTGAGAACACCTTCTCCTTTCTTAAAATTATGGCACTAAAGAATCCAAAATACGGCATCAAAAGCACAAAAAGTAAAAGTTTACCAGTGAAGTATGTTTCTTTGATTCGATTTATTATTTATTACGAGTATACATTTAGTTCTTTCAGAAAGTAAATTTACTCGGAGGCCATAAAGAGACACAAAACATAATTATCTAGTAAGAGTATTGAAACAGGAACAGAGCATAATTTTCGCTACATAAGAACCACCGGAATTGAGACAAATGTAGTACCGTGAAACCAATTTCTATAAATATGTTTTGAAGAAATCCACCACTGGATAGCGAAGCTAACGTAGGACTGCCGTCTGCGCGTCGTCGGCAATGGAGAAAAGCTGCCAGTACAGGAACCAGGTGCTGAAACAGATGGTCAATATTACTCCAATGCGCTGGACTTAATGTTTGGAGGTGAGGTTCTTCAGCACACAAACACACAAATGGAAACTGTAAATTGTGCAGTCGTGTCCCGATGTCCCACTCTTTAGTGGCGGATTTCTTCGACACAGGTATGCAGAAATTGGTTTCACGATATGAAAACGAACTTCAAATCCAGTTGTTCTTATGTATCTGTTTCATTAAATGTTTTTGGATAAAAATGTTTTGTGTTTCTTTTCAAATAAGTGTCAATCAAATAAGTGTCTACACTTTCTATTTCAAAACTTTTTTTTTTTTCATTTCTTTGTTTCGGTATGGAAAATTCTTTTAGCATTAATGAAACGTTATTTTACTTTAATGCACGATGGTTTTCAGAAGATATAGTATGTAACGAAAGGAAGATAGCCCTAACTTATATTGAAGGGAGTTTTGAAGCTCAGTAGTTAAATCCATCAGCTTCGTGTTTGGCTATGTTCAAGCCGAGCCTTGTTTCAACAAAGACCCATCGTAAGAATATATGTGGTTATTATGCATTAAATGAAACTGGATCTTTAAAAACGCTCATCAAGTTGTGTGGAATCTAAAAGAGGAAGATACCAACTCATGTGCCTTCTTGTTACTTGACCTTGGATCTAAAGGGCAAAATTAATCATTTGTCTTTGAATGAGATGACTTATTATGCCAACTATATGTTAAAACAACATTTAATTTTCTACGGAAGCTGTTGTTGTTTGGGGATAGGGGTAGGTTTGAACTGCCAACCTGCTGCTTATTAGATATGCATCTTTAACAATGAAGCCTGTTATTAGACGCTTTTTTTTACTTCAATATAAGAGGCCATTGCGTATCCTCTCTTAGAAAGAAAGATTTCTTTTTTGTTTGCTATTGAAGGATTTCTAATGATATTTTGAAAAGGTTATTTTTCAAAGCAATTGATAAACATCAGCTAATGTTTTTTTTTAATGTCATTAGGAATGTTTTTATTGATGTCATTGGCAGTCTTTAGTTGAAATAGTGGGTCTGTGTGATGCACGCGCTTTAGCTGCTGATGTCACTAATCGTGATTTATGAGTGGATTGCCACAGTTAGACTATGAGACAATTTTATGTTTGGGATTTTTTCATTCAGTATTTCTAGGCTGGAACGAACAACCTTCTAGTGTTCGAATTCAGGGTGGACACTGTGATGGAGAAGATTTGATCTGTGAATATTCGGGTCCGTAGACAAGAACCTCAGAAAACTGAGCCAGAAAAGAATGTCTTATCGGGCCAATTATTAAGCGTTTTTACTCCTGCAGAATTGGGGCGAAATTTATCAATGAATGACTTTCAAATGTCACCTTGATATGAAATTTAATATCAGAATACACTATTAATCGTAGTATCAGCAAGGAATATAACAAATTCTTTACATTAAACAGAGTGATGGAAAAATATTTATTTCTGAAACCATACAATAAAAGTTTTAAAAAATCTGTGAATTAAATGTTGTGTTTCATAAAGTGATATATGTAAGTTAGATTACTTATTTATTTATCCCAATATTATATCTATCTATCTGTCTGTCTGTCACTACCTCTCTCTCTCTCTCTTTCTATATATATATATATATATATATATATATATATATATATATATATATATATATATATATATATATATATATATATATATATATATATATATATAATTATGGGACGTTAGAAAGAAATATTATAAAACTATTAATTTTTTAGACACACTATACACATTTTTTATAATAAATATTGTATTTATAAAACATAAGAATAAAAATGATTGTTTTATAAAAACAGAGTTAATAATAGAATTTTAGAATTTTTCCCCTTCATCTTATAAAAGGAATATTAATTGATTTTTTTGTCTTTTTTCCCGCTTTAATTTAAAAACTACAAAAAGTGTTCTTAAATAATGAACTGTTTGATATTATCATTGAATTTTATAATGTTTTTTACAAGTTATAAAATTACTACGAATAAAATTTGAAGGCCACTAAATGAAAAAAAAAAAAAAGATCAGCACCAAAAAGTTATTTTGTGTTCGAAGCTCTCTGCACAATTAGTTTATCAAATAATCTCTATATTCTAATTGAAAATAATTAACAACTATTTCGATTGAGAGTAGATTCTTGAGAGTTTAAAATAAAATTTCTGTTTACATGTCTTACAACTTTATAAATTTACTTATGCAATTTCTTCGATTTTGTGTTGTAGAAAAGCATTTTTTTAAAAAATTCCTTTAATTGTTGAAGTATTGAACATATAAGTTAAATAAAATGTATTTTTCTACCCAGGACCATTCCGCTGCCTGTGATATTAAGTAACAGCTGTGAAATTGCCGAAAAGTATGACGATTACTTACGTATGTTATGCAAGGTAATATATCTTCGATTCTATCTCCTCTCTCTACTACTAACATCGTTTCCTTAATAGCGACCTCACAACATACTATTTAATAACGTAATTTACAATTTTTTCCTGTGAAATTTTAGTTGCAATGAAACGGTGTAGAGAAATATAATCTTAGAAAAATGTTGTATTATGTTTTTGATGTTGTAAGGAGCTTGATTTAAAAAAATACATCCATGGACCTAAATTTTTTATTTTTTATTCATTTTTCAAAATTCTGATTGTACCTGAAAGTTACACGCGTTTTCCATTTAATGTATTATTCAATTTTCAGTATATCCCTTTCCACGCATCTGCGCATGTACATAGAATTTCAAGAGAAGAATTCCAGTGGTTATTGTCGACATTAGGCTTAAATCGGGGTTTTCAACTTGTAACAGAGTCCTCTCACGGACTTCCCTTTATTTAACCTTACGGGACTTTCACATGGTGTTATTTAATTTGAAAACTTCTTCCGATAATATGTAAATTAGAACAGAAGTATTGAAGTATAATGAATAAGAGGAAGCGACACACACAGCAATTATATTTTGCCGAGAGTTTAATTGTAAGATATTTGTGATAGAGAGAGAGTGATAAGAAGTTTGTAAGAGGGAGTTAGATATATATTCGCAGATAAGGGTGAATAGTTGTAGGTTTCGAAGTTAATGAGGATCCGTATACGGTCAGTTAGTCAGACCTACCTTACAAGTAGTTACTGACTCGATCCCAGTTATCAATTGAATGATAAGACGTAAATATATATATATTTTAAATCTTTAGTTTCGAAAGTGGGTAAGGACCAAAACCTACAGACGTGATACTAAGTATTTGTGTTTGGATTATTCTAAGATTCGTATGAAACTAAATTGAGCTACTACATTGTTTGACTTAATTAGTGGCTCTTTATTTTTTTGACTGACTTATTTAATAGGGGGGATTAAATACGCGAAGGAAATACTCCTGGAGTGTTTGACTTCATTAATTAGATACTCTTTATTTTTTAACTGACTTATTGAATAAGGATGGATCAAACACGTGATGGAAGTAGTCCCGGGAAGTTTGACTTAACTCTCATGAGTGGCTTTATTTTTTTGATTGATTTATTGAATTAGGATGGATCTAATACATGGTGGAAGTATGTACCGGGGCATTATAAATTCATCGTCAGAAGGAAATTGATGTCTTTTAAAGTGCTCTTTCATCTTCGGGAAAAGATAAAAGGTGCAAGTTGCAAGGTCACCTCGTTGCTTTAATTTCATGTACATGTGGATCGCCATTTTGTTCAGTTCCTAGCATATCAACGACACCTGGTTACCAAGAGAACATTTGAATTACGTTGAGGACGCTTGAAGCTTTCAGGCACAACATGATTTTTAAAAATCGTGTGCAAATAAAAAAAGGTTAGGGTCATGGAAGTATTACTTTTTTACAAAGTCACATAATTCACAACAAGTTTCTCAAATCTCATGAGTTAAAAATCTTTGAAAAATGACCATTCTCATTTTTCAGTATTCTATAAGCAAAAATTGCACTTACGACTATAAACTTTCTTCTTAAATTCTGAATAAAAAATGAAAGAGTGTTCTAATAGCTTTTATTTTATCGACTTTATCCTTCATAAATAGTTTTTCTTTTTGAATAATTTATTTTAGTTCATGAAAAGCATTTTCTTAGGAGCTTATCTTCTTTTGCGGGAATCATGACTCTGAGACACCCTAAAGATCTTTTTCTTCCCCATGGATTTTAGTATTTTTGGTAAATAAGAGTGACGCGCCCCCGGGATACCCTAGCAGTCCTTTATTTTCGACCCTCTACGTCTTGTCAATTATTCTCTTTTTCAAACGTCCAGATCACAGTTATACTTTGGCTCAGCACAACCACAGTTGGCTTTTACGCCATTAAACTCCATCATCACTCTCTCACTCACCCATGAAAATTATCATAGCTGATCTTGAATTTTAAAGATTCATTTTTGTGTCATATAGTATATGCGTATTGTAAGAAGTTAAAGGATTTTTTTCATAGATAGTTTTTTAAATATGGTTTTGAGAAAAGTTTTAAAAGTTACGAAATATTATGTTACTAATTCAGCTTCAGAACTTTACTTCTGATGTCATTTTAAAATTTACCACGAAATTAACATTTTTAGTATAAAAAAAAATTTGGAAAATCAATGCAATAATAAATTTAAGCCTTGATGAATGATTTGACTATAATAAAACATTTGATATGATAATATATGAATAATGAATGATTAAATATTAAAACTGATTTTTTTTTTTTTTGAAATTGTTAAAAAGTCATTGCATTACAAGATTTGTAATCCCTCCAAATGTTGTTATTATTTCAGGACAAAATAATGAACAGCCGGGAAGATTTCAGGAACAAATATTATGTAATACTTGACACGTTCCACAATACAAGACAGGATACAAAACATATACAAAACACAAATTCACGAACATCCATCTCATTCTGCTAACGAAGTCTCTAGCCTTCCATCGAGCTTGCGCTTCTAACCAAACAGAGCATGTGGCGCCATCTGGCTACCGTTTAATAGTACATGGAAGGCAGCGTTAAATTACGGTGTTAAAGATTTTTTTTAAAAAATAAATAGCATTGATAGAGTGATTCTGATGATTATGATATTTAATTCTTTACTAAAAGAGTTTTGATTATCCCGTTTTCTTTTGACTTTAAACTATTAATTTTAGAATTTTAACTAACTTTTTTATTTGAATGCTTAAATATTTCAGAATAGTTTTTATTTAAGAATCGTCTATGAGTTGTTAATTCAAAAACTATGAAGTTTGAGATTTTAATGTTATTTATATAATATAATTGCTATCAAAGTTTTAAATTTTGTTCGTGAAAGGAAATGAGAGCAATTTTCTGAAATAAATGTACTTTATTTTGTAGCTTTAACATAATTATTTACATTTATTTCACATGACTTATTTTCAATAAATATCAGTAAAGATCTAATAAATAATTTTATTTATTTATTTATTAAAATTTTTTGTGGAGCAGCGTAAAGGCTATTATTCCTTTTTAAAGAACTTTTTTTTCCAGATTAATAAACATAAAAGTATTTCATCTTCTATAAAAAAAAAAAGCCATAAATATTTTTTGTTCGTTACTGTTTTATCCAAAATTTCTTTGAAAATGATAATTCATTTTTATATATAAGGAAGAAAGTTTGTGTATTGGATTACTTGTGTCACCGTTCATGCCTGCTTTCACCAGAAAATAATTTAAATTTTAAAAATTTATAACAATGAAAAATTTCTCTTAAACCTGTTATTGTTGTAGCTAGAAATAAAACTCACCCAAAAAGTGTAAGAATTTTTTTACCTATCTATTGAAATATTGCCATAATTTATACGTAATTCTATTCTAAGAAATGACTAAAAATAAGTTTAAGTTTTTTAGAATTTTGAAAAAAAAAAAAAAAATGTAAAACCGCCATTTTGTTTCCAGACTTTCATGCTATTTTTTAATAACTTGTTGGTATGTTTTTGGGTGAAAGGATTTTGACATTGGACTGAGTTTCTATTACTTTGTTTTTATTTTTCTATAATTTTTCTTTCCATTTCATACTAAATCTTTATGTATCGTTAAACATGCCAAATAAATTTTTATTTATTTATTTATTTACTGAAAAGGAAGAATGCAGAGATTTAACCAAAAAGAACATGTGGCGTCATCTTCCATTAATTTCTAGGATTTGTGTTTTGTATAATCACGGAACAATGTTTTACCGAAAAAAAGTCTAGTATTTTAACTTCTTTACAATATTGTAAACTAGCAAAATACTCAAATCAAGGACAGAATTTGATTATTCTGGTAGTTGTCATTAAATTAAACCCATCTATATACTACTTTTTTCTCAATGTATTTAATACTGCACAAACTGAATATATATATATATATATACATATATACATACACTATAAATTAACATGTAAAAATAATTATGTCATATGATTTTGGAGCAATTATGATTTAATTATCAAATATTTCATCTTTCAACAGGAGTATCCTTCTACTATGAAAAATCTCAGAAATGAAAAGAGATTCATCCAAGAAAAGAAGGACGTCCTTTCTTCTCTGATACAAAAGATTAAACTGGATTTAAAAGTAAGTCTTAAAAAATCTATTCAGTTTTATAGCAATTATATCAGCAGAAACTTTTAATAATTACTTCCTTCAAGATAGATCTTCGGCTTAGTATTTTAAAATTTCTTTTCTTTTCTGTCTGTGGGAAAGTTACATGTAAAGAATATTGTATAAAGTTGTTCTGTCTTTCATTAAATACTTCAAGTTGATAAGTTCAGGGCCTTAGTTTTTTTTTTAAACTGATAAATCATTTATAGAGTTCTAATTCTTTTTTATGTCTTTAATTGTTTTCATTCTAATGTAATAAAACTCACATGATTTATGTTGTGTCATATTTATTCATTTTTATTCATTTTTTTTCTGCTTCATCTATCTGTTTAATTAACATTATTTTTGATAAAGAATAGAAACGTGGCAAATAATTTCAAAAGGAAGAAAAATGGTTTAAATATTTGTCTTTTGAATTCAATTTAAAAGAATCACAGAATATGACAGTTAGTATGGTTGCTATGATTTAGTTACTGGATTCAGATATTTTAACAAAAACTGCTATAGGATATTTATTTGTAATAACATTGCTATAGCAACAAACAATAGGCTATTTTCGGATTACAGAAACTGTCCTTTCCAGGCAAAAAAGATCGCACAGCTATGTTACATGCAGCAGAAGGCATTCAACTGTTGACTATAGAGGAAGAAGCCTATCGCAAGCGGTTGCTAGAGCTACCAGATAGTCCTTCTGTTCTTTATTATAAGGGCCAAGCGTTGTTGAATCAACAGCGGGTGGTTACCATCGTAGGTACCAGGCAATTAACCTCCTATGGGCAAGCATCGATTACCAAATTTTTAGAGCAAATCCTTAATGAAATGGATAATACTTAAATTGGCGCATCACCGTCCAAACTTTCACTTCTTACTAAACACAGACAAGTTTGAATATCATATAAGAGGCGCGGCTATTAAATAACAAGACTGACGCTGTAACGCATTTTATTTTGATGTCATACATATGTACTTATTATCACCTTCTATATACACCCCGCCTTTATCCCTACAACGCTTCAAATCGAATCTTCCATTATTCGATGCAATGCTTTAAGTCTTCTGCCAGCTCCTTCAGGATTCTGTAAGCCGCTTTCTCTATCACATCTTCAATTGACTCATCAGATCTTGTTCCTTTTTTCTCCTTAGGAAACAGATAGAAGTGGCATAGCTCAAGAACCGGTGAATAAAGCGGATGGTCTAACACTGGGATGCTGTACATGGCCTAGAAACCTCTTGACAGACAATGTGGAATGAGCTGATGCATTATCTTGTTGGAAAAATTTGCCATATGGATTCTTTGTCAATTCCTACGATCTCAGCAATCTCACGAATACTTAACTGACGGTCAGATCGAACCAGATTACCGATTTTTTTCGATATTGTCATCTGTTTTTTGTCATGGGAGGACGACCTGGGTATAAATTATTTTCAACGTCTACTCGGCCATCTTGAAAACGCTTCAACCACTAAAAAAAAAAAACTTTCACGTTATAAACATCCAGTAAGGGTTTTTCCAAGTTTCATGTGAGATTTCATAATAATTCGTTGCTTTTTTTCCATCATTTCTCTGGAGAAACGAAATGAAAAATAACTAATGCGAATTAAGGCTTCGAGTATACGGATTCGTTTACAGAAACGAGAGGAGCTGCATTCGAAAGAGAAGATTCAGCTAAACAGCTGTCGGTCGCTGGTGTTTGGTGCAATGTGTACTTCTTCTGTAGCAGCGTCAGTCTCGTTATTTGATAGCCAGACTTCGTTTATCAAACCCATTATTTTACATAACCATTTTCAAATACCTAAGGCCCTAAAAGGCTTCAAACATTACATTTTCATATTTTGCTATTAAAAAACTATTCTGATACAGTAGATGTCTTATTTATGAGAATTTAATAAAGAGATTGTTTGAAAATGGAACTTCAAAATTATAAACATACATGCTACATCTTAGAGAAAAACATTTTTTAGGACTCTGATATATTTTCCTCAAAATCTATTTTCTCCATAGAACCGATATTTTGGGTATTATAATGAACATTATTTACAACATAGAGAAGTTCAGGTAAACGTAAAATAAATAGATGAATAAAGTTTTAACTGAATATTTAGTAAAACAGTCATAGTTCACTTTATCTGTTATGTCTGTTAGAACAACCCTAACGCGTACTCAACAAAAGAATGTTGAAAAGTTTTACTTAGCTGATCGGTATAACAGGTGATTTTAAGTTAGTATTGAATTAATCTAAACTATAATATAATCTCTTGTCACTTACTACTCTTTTATCGGTCTTTTATAAAGTTGAAGTTGAATTGTTTGAATGAAGTATCCAGGAAATGTCGACGAGGGCAGTTGAAGGGAAGTAAGCTTCATATAAAAGAAAAGTACGCAACTTGCAGTTGCAAATATAGATACTGATTATTAATTTTGCATACATAATTATTTATGCATATAAATGTAATTTTCTTTGCATAACTAGACATAAAAATAATGAGAATCATTTAAACTTGGCATGGGAAAAGCTCATTTTTCCTTGACGAAGGCATCTCCATTACTCTAATAACTCCCAGTAAAGAATTCAATCTTATTTTCAGATACGATTCCAATTTATGTTTTAATTTACGCTAACCCTCGTTCGTAAAATCTTCTAAATCAGTTTTCCCTAGCCTCTCAGACCTGTAGAGATAATCCCTACTTCACTTTATCAGCCAAAATGTTTCAAGATCCCTTCATCCAATGCAACGCGAGTACCACATGATCTAAAGAAATCTCTACATATAAATTTGAAGCAAGATAAAGTTCTCTCTCTTCCACTCTGGCCGTGAAGGCCAGAGCTGTACTGCTGATTTTCTCAAAATGTATATAGAATGGCCTCTTTCTTATCAAAAGGAATGAACAGGTTTTATTTAGTAATGGTGTTCTCATTATAGCCATAAATCCTAATACTATTTTTACTCTTCAATTAAATTTAGTTCCTTTATATATATATATATATATATATATATATATTTCTTTGATGTATCTTAATTTAATGACAAACAAGATTTTCAATATACATTAACAAGATCTCGATAAATAAAAGCTGATCATGAAGTCACGCTTCGACTGATTTTTTTCGATCTCTCTTTGGACTGCGTTCTTTGTACCCTCTTTCAGGTGTTCTGGGATTTTCTCGTTTTTCATCTGCTTCCAATTGCCAATTTCTTCCGTATTTTTAGTGGGTCCTTTTTTTTTTCATCCTAACATTTCTATCATATTTAGTCAGCTGTTTCCCATTTTTTTTTTATGGAAAAAGGCGCCTTTTGTATAGCTTGTTTTGATTGTAAGAAGGTTTTACATGCATAAAAACAACAAACGCGTTTATTCCAGCCAAATTAATTTTGAAGTAAAAAAAACATAGACCATACCCTAGTTTCCTCTTTGCACGTGGTATCGTCCTCGTCACTTGACCTAGGTACAAAATTATGAAATCCGTCGTAAATAGCCCTCGTGTTTCTTCTCAGTGCGACGTTAATAAAATCAATCAATCAATAACCTCTTTACGTGTAAACGTGGCAGCTAATTAATCAGTAGTCTCTACTCT
>BMAW01009222.1:270801-332973 GCA_019974015.1 Nephila pilipes | reverse complement strand
CAGCAGAGCAATTCTCCCTCCCCTTTAGTTTCCTTACTATAATATAAAATTAGTGTTGAAAGAAAGTTTCACCTGAAATTTAGCATTATGGTGCATTGATAGAAAAGTTAAGGATTTATCTTTTGAGAGCAAACATGTACTCAACTGAACACTAAATATAGGAAACATCTTGAGTCCATTGAGAACGGCCTATAAAAAATTAAGGAACTCCACACACACACACACACACACACACACACACAATACTACCACACACTACACACACACACACACACACACACACACACAATACTACCACACACACACACACACACACACACAAACACACACACACATTTCTATGCATATTAAGGAAATGGATTGGAGAGCAGAATTCTGTAGTCAAGTAAAATATCATCATCTTTTTTTGTAAAGAAAGCTAACAATTCTCTACATGTCTGAAAGTTATAAAATAAATACATTTATCTCTCTTGAGGAATGTTTAAAATATGTCGTAATAAAAAACCTATGTGATATTTTCCAATACTATCATATAACAAATTATGTAACTGGATTGATTTAGACTCATTCAGTGTAGGAAGATTAAATAAAACTGTGATTCGTATCGCTAATCATCGTCTGAAAAAATATCTTTTAATGTTATTTTTCCCTTATGCATTCAGTCATTTTTCTCTCGTGAACATTTGTATTGTGTTATTTTTCCTTTATAACTCCATTAAAACGTTTTGATCTCCTTTTCCAACGGACTCTTGTTAAAGGAAGAAATTACGAAGAAAAACTTCTCAATTGTGCGCATTTTCTTTTTTGTCCATTATTTTCTCTAAAGTAAAAATACTAGCTAATACTTTAGGATGCATATACCATGTCTGTTTCTCTTGTGAACTTTTTTTTGATGGTGTCATATTAGTTGATTCACATGCTAAAAGAAGAATATGAAAGTTTCGATTGAGAGAGAGCATTGACTTTTTTTTTTTAAATTTCAAGTTACTTTTAAATATTTTCTCGTAATGTATCAGTTCTTTCTAACCTTCACTGATGTCATGAAAAAAAAGGCGCTGTTAGAGAGAATGAAGTCTTTTATATTGAGTTTTATTTATTTTCTGACTGATTTTTACATCCGTTCCTTTCTTCTCTAACTAGTTATTATGAAGACAGGTAACTTGAACGAAGTACAATGAGTTTTCTCATCTTGAGCCAACTGCTGCAGGGTTCTAATAGCAAGAAAAGGAGCGTTGGACATTCCATAAGTTACTGTTTTCAAACGATAAGTTACGATCTCTTCCTCAGGTCCAACCTTCCACAGGATACGCTGAAGGTCTCTCTGACTCGCTTCTACAAGAATCTGCCTATACATCTTTTGTATATCTGTAGTGAAGGCAAACCTGTGTCTCCGAAATCGAGTAATAGTCTCAAAGACATCTTCCACCACGTCTCCTTTCATTAATATATCATTTAGACTAATGCCTGTTGTAGTAGGGGATGAAGCATTGAATACAACTCTCAGTTTTGTAGTCAGTTTATCAGGGCGAAAAATACCATGGTGGGGTATATAGTATTGTATGGGCGGTTCATTTGATTCAACAACCCTTTCCATATGACCCAACTCCTTATACTCACTCAAAAAATCCGTATACAAAGACAAATATTCCGAATCCCTAGACAAACGCTTCCACAACGAATTAAGTTGTCTCACAGCTTTATCTTTGGAATTTCCTAAACACGACGGATCCTTACTCAACGCCATTGAAACTACATATCTACCATCTCTATTTCTCTTATGGGTATTCGCAAAATGTTCCTCACATAAAGAAGCCTCCGTGTTTTCCTTACACTCTACTACAACGCTTTCGATTTCCCAAAATTGTTTCAAGGTTTTGTTTAAGTCATCGTCGAGAACCAACCCACAATGAACACGATCCTCCACCACCTGATCTACAATCCCACTAACAACGTAACCAAAGACAGTATTTTGCAACAGCAATTGCGAGTTTTCAACATATATCTTTCCCGGTTTCAACAGCTCATAAAAGACCTCCGCTCCAATCAGCATATCGATTTTGTCAGGAACACTGAACCCAGGATCAGCTAAAGACACATGCTCCGAAATATTAACATCCACACTGACCACTTTATTTGGAATAAGATCGGCAATTTTATTGACCACCAGCATCAATAACTCCTTCTCAAAGCTTTTATCTCCGTTTGCCACCGAAGTCCTTACACAATTCTTCACCACCATACTAGCATCATTAATGCATGAAACCACGGTATTTATTTTCTCCAAATTAAGATGCAACCTCTCTGCGCACGATCTAGAACACAAACAAGATTGAGAACCACTATCAAGAAGACATCTCACCTCAACCCATTGCGAGAATTTGTTTTTAACAAATGCACGAATAGTGCTTAAAAGAACATTTTTTGCCTTTCCCTTCACAAGGCTAGTCGCTACCAATTGGGATTGCGAAACCGCTTCCGTAGTTTCCTCGCTCTGTTTTGGAATAAAAACAGGTGCATCGAATTTCAACTGAGACGGCGGAATGCTAGAGTTTTCACGCGGGAAGTGAATCAAACTATGATGAGGCTTCGAGCAAAAACAATTTTTAACTGACCGACATTCACTCAATTTATGAGGCATAAAACAACGAAAACAAAGATTATTTCTCTTAATCACCTCCGCTCTTTCCCAGACTGAAAGTCGCCTAAATTGTGGACATTTAGAAAGGGAGTGTGATAATCGCTTACAAAGAACACAAGTTGTATTTTTAGTTTCCGACAAGAAGACCTTGGATACATTTGTATTTGTTTTCCAATTTGGAGTTCTTTGCCATTTATTTCCTACCACTCGTTTTGATTCACCCACGGCATTTCTATTTACTAATTCATTCGAATTCCCACCTCTAGATGATAAATAAATGTCACACTCTCGTCCAAGCTGCTTAGGTTTGAAAAAGCCTTCACCCTCTTTAATTCCAATATGCTTCCTTAATTCATGATCTAGAGTTTCAAAAAGTCTATCCGAAACTATAAGATCACACAGAGATTTAAAATCTGTTACTTTGCGCAATTGACAGTAATAGTCGAAGGAAGCACACAAACGAGAAGTAAATTGAACATAATTTTCCGATGGTTGTTTTTGAGCTCTTTTAAAATTATTAAGACACTCTTGTGGTGTGGGCTGAAATTCCCTTAACACTAATTCTTTTATTTTTTTATAATCGCTCAAGTCCTCCTGATCAACATAAGTAAGCAAGTTATTTACTTTTTCTCCTAGAATATTTAACAGAATCTCTGCTTTTAATTCATTAGGTACAGATTTATATTCGAATGCCCTTTCCAAAGAATGAAAAAACAAGTTATACGATTCCGATTTAACAGGGACAGGAATTGTCAAAACTTTCACACTTCGAATTAGATATTCTAAGTTATCGGTTAGGGAACTAGATTCTTTTGTTTCAGAAACTTGGGATATATCGACTAAACCCTTCTTTGCATTTATAAGCTCTAGCTCTTTTTCAAATTGGGATAATTTTAATTTCTGCAATTCTATTTCATCCCTCTTTTCCTCTTGAATATTTGACATGAGTTCACGTACAAAGTCAATATCGTCCCTATACAAATCACTTGATTCAATTAGGTTTTTCAGTTGAATCACCTTAGCCTCAGCAGGAATCTCCAGACCCATTTCCTCCGCCAACCTTATGAGCTCAGTCTTCTTATAGTTTAATTTTAAAGCCATTACTATTCACAAAAATTAAACTACACAAACAGCTAAACAGAAAACCCAACTTCACATTCAAATTTCGAACCCAAGTAAACCAAAATCACTGACAAACGCAACCATTAAACAAGGAATAATTCAAAGGCAGACAACACAATACACTGCAATATTAATAACAACAAATTCACACTAAAACTCTACACAAAAACCAATTAATGACAAGTAAAACCTGCGACAACACAATACGAATAATTAACAAACATGAATCCGCCCACACACTAAAACGCAATTCACATACCTCAAATCTTTCATAGTCGAATTCAACACACTTAAATCCACAGGTCACCGACCTTTCTCTCCGATCGTTCGGACCAAATAATTACGCACGCACAGAAACTCACAACACAGGCAAGTGGACTGTATAACACACACACACACACTGAATTTTATTTACAAAAACATGCACTTTATAGGAAACAGGCGCGCCACCTATCGATGACATCATCAAAGAAAGGCGGGGCGTTAACATACTTTATATAATAATTTATACAAGAATTACAAGTCTTAGCAATTTTAATTCCAAAATGTTCCAAAAAAGTAGCCAAAAAAAAAAAAAAAATGCTACCATTGAAAATTTTAAAAAAGATATTTAGAAAACACTTTTTTATAAGTGCTCCGGTGACCATTTTGTTGAACAATAGCCCCTAGGGAGATAAATAATGAAAAAAAAAAAAAAAAGAATTTAAACGTCACGAGGGGGAAAAATGGTGGCCTTACAGTTGTTTTAAAAAATCTATATGTTATCTGATTATAAGTCACGTGAATGAAAATTCTTGTTTAAACGAATGTTAAGATTATACATCAGCCTGAAAGATAAAAAATAATTACATGAATTTAATTTTCTTTCATTCTTGTTTTTACCAACAATATGTTTAAAGAAATGATAAGTTTTAAAAATAAAACCTTTACGCGTAAGTATTTCATTACATAAAGCTTTTATCATTTTGCCTCCACTCACACAAAATCATTTAATTTAGAAGGCAATTTTGCCGTCCGCCTATGTACAGAACAGTCACAAGGAATTAATTTTTACGTAATAACCTTATCAAACAAAAAATATAATTCATTTTGATTTGTTAATGTTGAAATGGATGTATACAAAAGAATTTCAGTCACGAGTCAGGATCATTTCAGAGGAAAGCTCTAAAAATATCATCCCTCTTTAGATAAAGCATCGAAGGGGCGATTTTGAATCATGCGATTGTATTCTGAAATTCACATTTTTTCCCCCTCTCAGTTCCTAAATCAGGCATTGTTAAAATCCGCCAAATATGACCCATAATGGAAATACCATTGCTACGAAAATACGATGCTAATGGAGAGGTAATACTATTGTAAAATAAAATTTGAAAACCTTTGTTTCCGATCGATTGTATTTCTATTGTTTTACGACACCATGAACATCAAATGACATGTAATTGTATGACAGAAAAATAAAGCCATTCGGTTCCATTTTTCAAACGCGCATTGCTGATCCAAACATTAGAGACAATGATAAGGTCAATAAACAGAACTTGGATTCCGAAGCGATATGACCGAATGCACGAGATAGCGCTGGGAATGGTAAACATTTTTCACTACAGCAGTTAGTTTGTCGGTAACGAGTGACTTTCTGAATTTTTTCCCCCTCAAAACCTTTTGACCGCTGAAGTAATGATTACGTATAAATTGATTACAAAATATTTTTTTGTATTCTCTGCGAGAAAATTTTACAGAATTAGAATTTTTTTAAAGTTTTTATTTTATTAATATGAGTTGAAATATTGTTGTTTTGAAAAAAAAATGCGTGAACATAAAGTAAAAGAGACACGGTGTTATGTCAAAAAGACTGACATTATAACACATTACAAGTTTAATTATTACATTTTGTTTGCTTGAGATATATTTACATTTCTAAGATAAAATGAATTTAGTATTTTATCGTTTGCTTTTATTTTAATATTCGAACAGAATATTATTGTCTACTTTAATAATTTTTATCGCGCGTTTGCTCTTATTTTAATATTAAATGTAATAATTGATCTTTTATGGTGGAATCGTCTGCTTTTATTCTTTTTGATGCTAACATTGGCAACGTTTTTATAATTTAGAATGTTTGGATTGGGAAAATAAAAATACATTATTAATTTGAAGAAGGTATTTCCTTTTCTGGATAGCAATTGCTTCTGTAGATCCTGGAGATCGGAAGTACGCTTCTTCACACTAATTAATATTCATTTGGAATATTAGTACTATTTTGAGAACTTAAAGGGGAAAATTTTTTTATACATGTTAAAAGGAAATTAATAAAGCCAATTTCAATTTCATTTTCTTAAAAATCCTTGTTATATAATTCTAAAATAGAACATAAATATAATATGAGAGCAAGTTTTTATAATGGGAGTGTAAATATGCTCAATGTTTTTATTTTTATTCATTTATTTTTTGTTTCTTGAATAGATTATGAATATAATGGATAGTTGTGCGTGTGTACATTACTCATTAGAAAACTTCATATTTACGTTTCTTTTACGCATAATGTTATTCTCACTAAACGAGCATTATAAAATCTCGTTAAGTCGGTTGCATTGGGACCAGAACCATTCCGGGTTCATCGGATAATGGGAAAAATAAAACAAAATAAAACATACTTACAGAAAATCGTCTTTTTATTGAGCATATCGAGTATGAATTCTATTTTCGGACTACATTTATACTTTGTGCATAACAGAAGCGTACTTTAGTCGTTTGTTACATTTTCTGTTTAGACAATATAGCTCTGTATACTATTTGCCGCTAGTGATAAGACATGTGACTAAAGTTTTGTTGATGTACAGAATCTTTGTAAAGTCTCTCTCCGCTCTTTTTCCTTTCATATATTTATGGCTGTTAGATTTCAGTAGAGAAAATATTTTTTTCAAAATAATGGATGAAACAAACAAATATTATTAAGGAAATTTTCAGACTGCATCTTAAATTTTAAAAAAAAAAAAAACAAAAAAAAAACTTCTACTGCAGACCTATCTTGTTCCTCTAGAGATCCCAGTTAAAGGGGCTCGATTTAACGAGTTTTTGTTGTATTCTGTTTGTTAGATTGAGAATGTAAGCTGATTGTGTGTGTGTGTGTGTGAGAGAGAGAGAGAGAGAGAGAGAAAGTACTGATTGATTGTTCGATTCAGAATGAAAACAGATCACTCAGTAACTATTGACTTAGTTTTAGGTAGAGAATGTAAACTTATTACCACTTTCAGGTAGGGAAAGTTAACTTAATGGACACTGAATTAACATTACTTAGTAACTTACTCAGATAACTCCAAACGATTTTTTATCACGATGTCTTAAACATGTAGAATACAGGTATAGAAAAGCTTTTGTGCTTTATTCGATACATTTCGATGTACAGAATTTTTGATACAGATGTTATTATTGCAAAAAAAAAAAATATTTCATAAGAAAAACTAACATTTAACTCGATTAAAATTTTAAATGTACTTAGTACTTCTTTCAGTCTTAAACTAAACAAAGAAAAGAACAAAACTTGACAGGTAAACAATAAAAATTAAAAATATGTATATAATAATCCTTAAAATAAAGCATTGTAAGTGTTACATAAAGTAAATAAATTGCTCTCTGATGCTTACCTTCTTCAGGTAAGTACGGGTATTATGACTCCCAGGCACCCAAGTTTTTTTTTTCTTTCCCATCGGGTTTACAATCTTTGGCAAACGCGGGTTACCAGTCCCGGGGATACCCTAACGCTCCTTCGCTCTTTTCGACCCTTCTTTTTGTCAAACAATTTTTATCTTTTTTTTTTCCTATTTTTTTTCCAAATGCAAATGCAAAACAGTTAAACCTTGTTGGGCTTAGCCATATCTGGCTGTTGCACTATTAACTTCTACTGTCACATGAGACAACGTAAATATATTTAATCCATTAAAGATATTTAAAAATGGACTATTCTGCATTTTTGGACGGAAATTCTATTTATATATTTGATTATAACAATATATACTCCTTCCTCCACCACTGAATCTTCTATATAAAACATTCTAGAGAAATATTATGCCGTCACACAACCATTTGTATTTTGTATTATTTACTTTCCTTAAAATGTTTAATTTAAATTATTTTTATTAAAAATATTTTTGCTGCAAACAGACCCCTGGGCTGAAGCCCACAAATACACCCACTTGTTAATTTAAAAACTTTATAAAGTATCAAAATTCCTTTTCTTGTCCTTTTTTCTTAATAAGATTATTTTCCTTTAGTAAGAAAGGTCGGTTTCTTTCTTTCTTTCTTTCTTTTTTTTTGTATTATTTTATTCTGTTTGCCAAAGCGCGTTGTTATTCCGTGTTTTGTAAGATTACTATTTTATTTCAAAATTCATATTTAAGATAACTACCAGGTATGTAAGTATGAAACCGGAATTTGCCCATAGGTGGCGCTAGATGTCGATGCAGTTACCGACACATTACGTCAGCGGTGTCTTGTCATTGTATTGATATCCGACAAAGATTTCCAACTCACAATAACATGAGTTTCATTCAGTAGCATTAGTTTATTAGAGATAAACATGTCGAGTTTTGTGCCAACAAATTACGATTTGCGGACAGCACTACTTTTCTGTTTTCATCTGAAGAAAACCGCAGCCGAATCGCATCGAATGCTTCTGGAGGCATTTGGTCAGCACGCTCTCGGTAAAACACAGTGTTTCGAGTGGTTCAAACGGTTCAAAAGTGGCGATTTTGACGTGAGGAACGAAGAACGTGGAAGACCACCGAAAAAGTTTGAAGACGCTGACCTGCAAGCCTTGTTGGACGAAGACGACGCTCAAACACAACAACAACTGGCGGATCAGTTAAAGGTGACCCGAGAAGCCATCTCCCTTCGGTTGAAAGCCATGGGAAAGATACAAAAGGTTTTTCTGTACAAAAATTCCGATTTCATACTTACACACCTGGTATATAAACATAAAATATCTTTTTTTTTTTCATCAAGTCAATTGTTTTTGATAGTTAAAACACTAATTTTTTTAAAGAAAACTATTATTAACTATTAAAAGTTTTTAGTAAATAAAAATATCATAAGCAATACAATTTTTAATTTTTAACAAATATTATGCATGTGCTTAAAAATGTAATAATAGAAGAAATATTTAAACCTTTGATTCCCTTTTATTTCTAGGTTTACGATTTCATTGAAGCTTCAAAGAAAATACTGAAACGTGGCAATATCTGAAATAACTCTTAGCAACAAATTTTTCAACAGAAAACTTTTAGGATTATCATGAATTATGTACTATTATTTATGCATATGCGTATAATTGTGCTAAAAGCAGAACAAATAAAGATTTTGGAAGTGCTGTTATCAGTATATCCATGTATATTTGTACAAAATTTCAAAAAAGTCCTTGTTTTACGATGTATTTTTACGAAAGTATTTCTCAAACTATGGTAAGTATATCTCTATTAGTCTGGGAACACCTCAGGTAAGAGTAAAGAATAACACCCAAAGAAGAAATTAGTATGATTAATGTACATGAATAATTTAATTCTGAAACACGCAATATGATCAGTGACGTACCGATTAGAGGGGGGATCAGATCACCCTAGGCCTCTGATATAGATTCCTAGAAAATGCTGTGTTGTGTGAATGCTGTGTTGTGTGAGTCCCAGAGCCAGTACAAAAAAAAAGGGGGGGGGGGGCCGGTTACGTTCCAAAAGCTTATTAAAAGCAAATTTTTTTTTTTTTTTTTAAATTCCATATAAACAACTTAATTTTTCTTAAAAACAAATGTATGTATAACAGAAACCGAAACGAAATAAAAATGCTAGAAAGTTCTATGCAAAGTTTTACAAAGAACAGATTTATCCATCCAAGATGCGCTTATTTTTATAAATGTTATTAAATTACTCAGTTAAATATAAGAATCAAAGTAAACGATGAAATATTGAGAAATTGACAATAGTAAGCTTTTCTGATGCTAAAATTAAAGGAAACGATAAATTATTAAATTGAAAATATTTAAGCTAAATGTAATTGAAATTAAAGCAAACGATAAATTATTGAATTGAATATCATATCAGCTACATGTAATTAAAATTAAAGCAAATGATAAATTATTAAATTGAATGTATTTAAGCTATGTGTAATTAAAATTGAATTAAACGATACAAAAAGGAAAAGTGATCTGGTACGCGAAAAGTTATCCAACTGAAACAATAGCCCCTTGGGTGGCTGAAAAATTGAAAAGTGATTTGGTACACCAAAAATGATCCAACTAAACAATAGCCCTTTGAGTGACTGACAAAAACTGTTATTTTCATTTAATGCTACCTTGATATAAAACATTTCTTTCCCATCCTTGTTATGAACATCCATACAAGAACGTTTTTTCGTTTGAACGATATCACCATCACTTTTTTTCGACAACTCTTTCCACAAATAAATCTTGAACTCCCTCAACCCACAAAATATTAACCTCCGATTGATTTAGCAAGTTTTAATATGTCTCCAATTGCTTCCAATCTTCTATTACATTCATAGATTTCGAATAAGTTGCGTCTAAAATCTACTAAAATGCTCTGATATATATTAAGATGAGAGGGTATAAATAATACCTTGATTCAATGAAGTTGAAGCAACGAAGTAGTGTCACGTGATAGGAGCACAACTTTGACATTGGGCTGACTCCAATCTTGTAGGAGACATGGATTATAATATTAATAGACGTCTTGAAGCTCAAATTTTTCTGCTTTAAATAACTTTCAAAGTTTAGCATGAAAGAATTTAAAAATTTATCTTTAAATAAATTTCCAGTTGTCTAAGCGCTTAGTTTTGCTTTCCAAAATACTGGTAAGGTGTTTTTATTTACAACTTTACTTGCACGGGGATTTAAAGGTCTATAAACTAGCAAGGGTTTTGCACAAAAATAGAACTATTGCACAAAAATAGAATTATACGATCTTTAAAATTAGTTTGGTTTAATAATAGTTTGTTTGTTTTAAATTTTATTTGTTTGTTAAATGCTTTAATCTAAATGCTTAAATACTGTATTGTTTTTTCTCTGTTTTCTTTGATTAATGCTTTATAATTTCCATTTATCAATACAAATTTTTACTTGGTTTCTTAAACTGCAATTTGATTTTTAGTAATTAGTTAACTTTTGAATTTTATGGATTTTCCGTATTTTATATAATATTTTTCTGTAGGTGAATATTGGGCCTGTAAAACATGTTAAAGCCTATTAAGCTGTCATAAACCAGATTAAAAATTTTATAAATGTTATATTTCATTTTCAAGAAAAGTTTATATGTTTTCATTATCTTTCAAACTCAGGTTAGTACTTTTTCAAATTTTGAAATTTTTTTTGCTATTTTTGTTACGTATTTTTCATGTATTTGTTCCATTTCTTATTGCTGTCCCGGAGTAATTTTTCCTTTTTTTTTGTGTTTTTGCATTTGAAAATATTGCTCATTTTTCTTTATATATATATACGGATTGCTTATGGATTTCTGAATATTCTATTGGTTTGGGCCTTTTCTGATAATGTAATTACTGATGGTTGGATCCATGGATCTAATACAAACACATTTTTCCCATTCCAAAGCATGAGTCAGTATTTCAATTATCTCCGTTTTTGCAATTCTTTTTTCTTGAGTTTGCTATGCCGATTAAGGTTGTTTTGTATTTAAATTGGTTAAAATTTTTAATTAATGGTTTATATTTGCTTCCTATAACTATTATTATGTGTACATAATACAGTATTTCAATAAATATTTAGCTTCCCCCCTTTAAAATATATTGCATATTTTTTAGCTTAGGATAATATTTTTTATTTGATTTTTAGGCTAATTTGATAATTTACTGGTTTTTTGCAACTAATTCTGAATATTTTAGATTTAATAAATTTTTAAAATTAAGTTTTAGGGGTTTTAAAATGTAATTTATCATGATTTTGTTTACATATAAATATATATTACTTAAACATGCATACATACACACACGTACATATACATGAATATATATGTAATAAGGGAATTATTGGAGCTGAAATTGTAATAATAGGATAATTACTTGCAACAACATTAGTTCAATAGATATTATTTGCAAACGCAATTATTAAATCAAAAAAGATTTAATCTAAAGTTACAATTCGTGGATATATACTAGAACTCGTAAGAGACTAGCTTCTATATCAAATATTGTAGGTCATCTCATGTTTTTTTAAATCACTCGTATTTGAAGAATATTTGACATCATTTGTATTTTGTTTGTAATTTTGAAAAATAAGCAAGCAATTTAAGAACAGTGCTTTATTCCGTTAATCAAATGTCGTCGAAATTAAATAAAAGTTCCATAAATACTGGCCATCGATGATTACAATCCCGCATTAAATGAATTGAATTTTTCAAGAGCTTTTGATTGGTTCGTTGTGATTATCCGTCGTCCTTCCCCTAAAAGTATCCATAAAGTCTAGAAGTCCGCTGTTTTCGTAAAATTTTTCCACAGCTTTGCGAGGCATAGTCCTGAAACAAAGAAAAATTTTAATGCGTTTACAAACAATGGATATTTTGAAAAAATATATTCAGAATGAAAGAATGTTCGATGATATTATGTACGGAATTCCTAAAATGAATAATTTTATAAACAGGAGAGAGATAAGATGCATTTTATGCAAGGGTATCCAATTTTTTAAATTATGATTATTCTTAATATTATAATAATACTTTCACTTAAATTAAATCATTAATTAGCTTTGAATTATTGATTTTATATGATTTTATATAACTTGTAATATGGTCATTCAGTTTATTATATTTATTTAATATTTTCATTGTGAAATAAGGATGCTCTGTGCTGCAGAAAATGAATTAATTTAATAATCCACAATGTGATTAAATTAATGTAATTAAATTAATTTTATTAGTTTATAAATTTTTCACTATATTGCAAGCATGTATTCTGCTGAAAATGAATTAATAAATCATCCACTATGTTTAGAATAACTTTAACATGTAATTGAAAATACAAAAAAATATTTATTACTAACTGTTTAGATTACTATTGTATACACTTGTGTAAAATGTAAGTAATTATCTTAGACCTCTGTATTTTTTATGGCAGGAGAAACATTTCGTTATTGAAGAAATTTTTTAAATTTAATATGGTTTCAATAATTCATTTTACAGAAGATTTTTTTAAAATGAAAATAGTAGCGCATCAATATAGTATCAAGTTCTATAACTATACTACCATATACTTTGCACAATGAAATGCATATAGCAATTGTTCTTAAATAAAGTTGAATATATTTTTGTTTATTTATTGTAGACTTACAAAAGGTATTGAATTCGAAAATAATTTTTCCTCTTTTTTTAAGTTTAATTTTTAACGTGTTAAAGTGAATTTTATAAAAGTAACTTAAATAATTGCATATATAGAAAAAAAAAACGAATTAAAATAAAAACCAAGGCTTGAATAAATGAAAAAATAAAAATCTGTATTAAAAAAAAGAAGCGATTTTTAAGATAGCGTTTATTTTTTGTTATAAGTTATTTAAAATGATTTTGATAAACAAACATAATCCAAAAGAAATTTCCCGAGATTAGGAAGACTTTAAATTTAATTCAGTTCCAGCAAAAGAAAAAAAAAATAGAAAAGTTGCATTTTCAAAATGTTTATCTCTGGATATTTTTAGAGAAAAATATTACTTCTTGTGATATTGTCTTAAAACAGATCAATTAAGCAATGACTTTTAAAATTAAACATCTGATTTTCTTATTTAGCTTCCAAGACTTTGTTATTTCAAAAAAAAAAAAAAAATGAAAGGCTTGATGGCATATTGGCATTATTTCATAATTCCTTTCCACGATTCATTTGAGAAGAAAATTTGTTCTAATATTCAAATCCAAGATTTTTTTTCCCTTATCATTCAGCCACAAAAACATCGGATGTTTCAACAACTTCTTCAGAATGGTTATGTACCTTACCAATACTTCAGCAATTGTATCTTAAGTATGATTGGAAATTCGATTAATTTTTTCCTAAGTTTAATGAAGAAAAAATGAATATTGTTATTTTTCCAATTACAGTTAATATGTTTTTAGAATTACAGCCAAGTCCATCTTTTGGTATTCAAAAGAATGATAGCAGTTTTACAGGAATCATTGAAAGAATAAATATTTATGTCAAGAATTTTCCTCATTTTCAGGAAATCTCGAAGATTGTTTTCCTTTCACAGATTTGTTAATCGATAAAACAAATTTCAGCCTTGAAAATCGATTTGTATTGGCTTAAAAGTCTATTAGAAGCCGAAATGACATCGTAAAAAATAGACACTATATTACAAATTCCATTTAATGCATTCATTGTGTGTATATATATATATATATATATATATATATATATATTCTAGTTTTCATTTCGCCAAACATTAAAACATTGTTCATTAACGATCTAAATTGTTTTATTTTACCCCCCCCCCAATTCTCAAAATTCTTGTTCTATCTGATAGTTACAGGTATTTTCTATGCATTCTACGGAAGTAACTTCTAATGTATTTGTTTCCTTTGTTCTCGGATTTCGCTGGTGTCCTGAGAACTGAAGAATATAACGATGCAAATGGAGATGAAGTTGAAGTTAGGAAGCGTCATCACACCCTACCTTGCATCTTGAGATTTTTACATCTTCCCAAAGAACACCTTAAAGGACATCAGTTTTATTATGACGACGAAGTGAAAGCTTTCATTAAGGCCCGATGTCAATAACAACCCTCAGAATTCAGCTCTGACAGGTTTCCCGGCTAGTCACATGTTGGAGCAAGTGTATTGAAAATAATTGCGATTAATACAGAAATAAATTAACTTTTGCTAAAAATTTCATGCATACTAATTCAAATTGTCACAATTCTATGAATTTTTACATTGCAACCAAAATGTTACTTCTCTGAAAAGTTATTTTAGAAAAGCTTACGGTCTGTAATCCCTGTCGGGTTTCTACAAAATCTTAATCCCCAAGTGAATAGCTTTTTAATCTTTGTTGCATGTTAAATGACACGGTACACTGCATTCAAATACACATAACACATGTGCTAAAATTTCTCTTGCAGATTTGACTGTTTTCAGATTTGTTGTTCTAAAGATCTAAAGTCAATGGTTTTTTAGACATCACCTAAAGAAAACTATTTACATTTTTCTTAAAAAAAAAGTTGCATCGTTCATTTATTTCTATAGAACGGAAAATTAAAAATATTTAAGTGCTACGGAAGAGGCTCCACGCTCTTGCGTGAAATTGAGTCTCCTATCACAGGTAGGGAAAACAGCGTGAGACGCAACAGGGATTACGTCGAAAAGTGAATAGTGCATTACGTACAAAATACAAGTCGCTTTCAACAAAAATTTTGAAAATTGGTTTACAAATAACATAGTTATGGGAATGGAGACATTACATTTCATTCAAGTCTAGCGAAAATGGAGAGTTCTAACTCAGTTATTTATTTTAAGGAATATAAAAGCTTCTCACTGCAGTTAAAATACCTCTATGTATTAATCGAAATAAATTACAGGTAATAATGAATTCAGTGATTTTTTTTGTGAACTAATTCAGGTGTACTATTTTATTTACTAAAATGTTTCCTTATAACTAGCGATATAAGTGAGTACTTTTAACCTTCAATTCCAAATTGAAATTCGAGTAAGCAATCGTTTTGTGAAACCCATTTATGCGCTAGCATTTCCTTAAATTTCGAATTTCTTATCACCTTGCGCAAGCACAAATTTTAGGATGCTTTTCTTTTACATTAGCATTGAAATTTCGTTATTAAAGGTGTTTAAAATTTTCTCTACTTCCCGGTAATGTTTTCTAAGAATAAGGGAAAATCCTTGTCAGTTGTTTTAGAAAACTTAAATGAAAAAATTTCCCTAAATAACTACTGTCAGATTTCACTTACTCATTTATCTTGTTCTTCATACGTACGTGAGAAAATATACACTTATTAGCATTTAAAACAATGCATTGCTTACGAAAAGTACCGCATTCCTATTTTATAAAGAGGAAAACTTTGTTTTCGAGAACGCAGAACGAAACACCAATAATTGTAATTTATCATTGCATTAGTTGTTTTATTTTCTCGGTTGAATAAGTAGTTAAGACATTTTGTATTGTTCTCGTTATGAAAGCGGCGCGAATAAAATTACATGTATCTAATTTTAAAGGAATTTTTCTTTTTCTTTTCGAAAAGGAAATATCTTCATTATTGTCTTCCATTGCTTGCAACTGTTAAATAAAAGTTTTAAAAATGTGTTAAGCATCTTTTTTGAAACTTTTTTTAAAAGTTTTTCTCTAGAATCTTTTTATTTCTTATGAGGGTAACTTTCGTGGTGTTTCTTTCTCAATTGATTTTCAATTTAATCACTTTTACAGTTTATTCACGCATAACTCAGTTTTTCTCTCGAGGAGAAACTCTGTTCCCTCACAATTTGGAACAAAATAAGTTTGTGTTAAATATTATAACTTAAAATTTTCATTGATAATCGTTAAGCGATTTATTTCATTTTACGAACACGGGGGGGGGGGGGATTCATCTAAGTAGTTCAATATATTTTAATATTAAGTGTTTTGACAAGAGCTTTTGGTTTGTTTTAATGTAAAGCTAAACTAATAATTTAAATTCTGAATTTTCACGTTACTTATAGAATTCAACTAACACAGATAGATACAAACAAAAAGTTTCCTATTATTTCAAAGAGTTATTTTGTGCAAAACTCTAAATTGAGGCAAATATATATTCCAATATTTAAATTTCAATTTTTAGTGGAAAAGAGAGAACGTGTTTTTTATTTCAAAAATTATTTGGGATTTATATTACAATGGGATTTATATTACAATGTAATGAGAATGAATATTATAATGAATTCGCTAACTCAGAATTGAATAACGAACACAGTATATGATTTAAAATTATCAATCTAGCTTTTAAAAAGCTACTGAAGTATCAAATTAGTTGTTTTGTAAGAAATAAATTTATTATTTTCACACTCTTTATTCGAATTCTTAACTCTTTTCGCGAAATTCTTTAATTCTTTTTATTCATTAAATTCATTAATTTCATTAAATTCTTTACGCGAAAATGACTTCGATAAAATGTGTCACGATTTGTTTTGTTACCATTGCTAATAAAAAGATATGCTAATGAAATAAAATCTGCCTTAAGCTTTTAAGTAAAAATGAACAACATAAAACTAAGCAATTTTAAGTTATTTATCTATGCTCATCCTAATTTTAATTTAAAAAAATAAATACTTTTAATTTTTATATTACATTTTCCTTTTAAAAAAAGCAAATATAAGTTCAAATATTGTACATTTTCAAAACAGTTATAGGAAAATCCATTTTGTTACAGTTATAGGGTCCGTTTGATGTTTTAAAAATTATTGTTCCATTCCATTAGAGGATCATTGCAATGCCATGAAGTTAATGATAATGCAGAACTATTTTCAGACCAACCATCTGATCAAATTTTGGAATTAAAATAATTGTTTGACAGCAATACCATTTAATGTCTCAGTTGTTACCGCAGCTATATTGAGTTCATATGCATTCGAATATGACTGATTTATTGTTTATTTACGATGCACTCAGAAGCAATTCAAAGGCTACTCATAATTTTAACGGACCTCGTAATTTTAAATCTTGGTTAAATGACGAGGATGACATCTGAAATGGCACCGTCTGTCCAAATTTCCATATCCCGCCAACGGAAGGACTTTAACCTGCAAATTTACTACCCTGACAAATTTAACTTGCATCTGCCCTGCGACCTGGTGAGTCCTGACTCGACGAAAACAACACCGGCTGCGAGCTCTTGACCATGACCATTTGATTACTGCGGCCCCCGGGATATATGGAATTAGTATGCTTAAATGTAAGTTAATAGAAGTTTACCATTTGAGAAGGATTATGATGTACATCCACCGAGGAAGCATTACAAAATTTGTTTCTTCAAGAATTGCTTTCATAATTTCTCCAGCAACGTATTCAGGCGTCATAAGTACAGTCAATCTGAAAGAGTTAAAAACATATACGTGTTAATAAAAAATTAGTTTTGTACAGTTTAATGTATAAAATACTATATTTACCAAATTTGGACGATTTAGGATACATTCGCATAAATATTATAATTAGCACAATTTGTAATAAATTTATCTAATGAAAAATTTAGTCTTCACAAAAATAATACAAACGGCTTTTTATGTCTGTCTGAGGGACCCGACCTAAAAAGTCGCTTAACATTCCATTACTACTTCCCATTACTCTAACAGCCTGTTACTATTTCTTTCTATCATTACTAAGCTTATTTGCAAAATCATATAATTACACAGTCAAATGAAAAGATAGTTATGCACAGATGTTAATATAGTCTTCTATTCAGATCAACGAATATAATCAATATTTAACTTTAACCTACTTTATTCTGGATAATTAATCCCACACGAATCTGATTTAACGTTCAATTATGGAAAAGTTTGCTTTTATCAGTTCATTCCTGCTCGAGTCCTTAGAAGAACTGACGATATGAGTTCGAGTCCTTAACTCTTTTGTAGGTCCTATCTAGACTCATTCCTAAAACTCATCACTTAACGCAAATCTGATATAGATGCTTCATTTGATAATTATCGCTCACTGGACTATCAAACTATGAATTAAAAACTTCATTGCTTATACATGCATTTCCTCAATTCTACTCATTACGCTTCAGTAACGTTAATCCAATCTTTATTAGTCATGTTTTACTTACTGGGAGGAATTTTCAATTCAAATAATATAAAAAATTCCCAAAGTGTTAGCTGAAGGGAAAATCGTAATTCAGATCATTTCATAATTGCACATTAAAAAATGTAAAATTTGCAAAAATGTTTTTTATTGGGGGGGGGAGAAGCAGTTATCAGGGAGATTCGAATCATCATGTAATGCTTTAATAAAACCTAGGATCCCATTAGATCAATACAAATAAGTAATTAGTTACTGAATTAATTATTATATTAAAACTCGTGGATGAGAAGGGAATCTACAGAGCCTTAATTAAATATTTATCTTGCGCCCTGATAACTTCGGTATATCCTAAAAAACTCAAGTTGAGTTTCTGACTGATTAGAATTCATTAGTGGGTGTGTTGATTAGTGACTCTCTACGTAATTAGAATGGGAAGAGAAGGAAGTAATACTAGGGGCGTTACAAAGCTGATCTAAAAAATTCAATAACTATTAAAAAGTCAGATTTAAAAAAAAGGAGATAAATTAATTTTATTTGCAGTTTCTGGCTGTGGATAGAAATGCGTGGTAAAACAAATTCTATGGATTCAAACCATCCTACTCACTAAATGAACACATAATAAAATTTGGTTTCATACATACATATATATATATATATATATACATGCATACATATATCACAAATTTAAATGCCATGGATTCTGGGAAAGAGTGTTCAGTTCTTTTGAAAATAAAATAATTTATTTTCATTAAAAATATTTTATCCTAGGAAATCATAATTAGATATGGAAAAAACACCGAGAAAAGACATCACAATTAGACCTCTGAGCAGTGCGTGTTATCATACATACAAGAAGCAATGCGGAAAAGGAAAGTGACGATCCAAACGAGAGTTTTTATTCTGACAATACAGGTATCATGATTAGAAATTCTAAATTTAAGTTGCAATAACGAAGTGGGAGGAAATTGATCGGGATGAGTTTATGGGGAAGGAGTGTGTTGATAAAACCGTCAATTCCCCATAATTTCCTTTCAGAAGATGTGCGGAATGCAAGCAACTTTTCTGTTGTTCTGGAGAGCTATTACATTAACATTTCACTTTAACCATTAAATTAATTAGCCACACCGAAAACGTAAAAGAAACTTCAAATGTAGGAGCTTTTAAATAATTCTTATTTTAATGTAAACAGAAACATCTCCCATCATTACAACAGTAGACCGATTCTAAAATTTATAGAACAACACATAATAATAATATTAATGTTTTTGTTGTCTATCGCACAGGAGCAAATCTCTTCCATAATCATTTAAGCAAACGATTTTTTCGTAATATTTACTTTTGTCTTTTTTGAGAGGCAAAGAACCACTCATTTATCTCAAACTTAACATTTACAAATTTAAAACTTAAGTGAGTGGAGAAAAGATCGTCTGCTCCTTTTCTTCAGTTCTCTTTACAGCTCCGCAGTCAAAATGACAACAAAAAATGACTTAAGAAGTCGCTACAAGTTTAGATGGGTCTTTTACAGTAATAAAAAAGAGATAGCAAGTTAAAAAAGGTAACGCTCGCATGTAGAAAGCGCTTTGCAAGGGGCGAGTGTGTAAGATGTTTACTTACACAACACCTCAGTGATAGAAAAACACTCTAGAGAGATCTCTGCAACTGATCGCAGATGATGCACGTGCTAAAAGTCAACCGCACTACTTATCGTCGTAATTGCGATAAGGGAGTACGAACGAATAACTATTGTTATAACTACATTCTTTTAATTTACCAGAAGTTTTAAGAAAAAAGGTAATTAAATATTAAGTTTCTTAGAGATAGAGAGAGTTAGATAAAAAGTAAGAGAGTTGAAATTATTTGTTAAAAAACTTGAATAAGAAAGTTAAATGAAAGTTTATAAATCGAAAGTGAGCTGTAAATAGTAAAGGTTTAAGTGTTTTATATTGGTGATGAAGTAGGCTCACCATATATGCGAGGTATGTCTATTAAATAACGATAATGGCGCTGCTGCTGGAGTGGTACGCAAGCGCCAAACGCCAGCGACAGACAGCTGCTTAGCGTGATTCCTTCTCTTTTGAATGCAGTGCCTCTCGCTTTTGTAAACAAATCCGTATAGCTGTAGTCTTCGTTCGCATTATTGTTATTTTTTGTTTCGCCGCAGAAATGATAAGTGTAACAATAGAGCAACGAATAGTTGTGAAATTTCCCATGAAACTTGGAAAAACCGCTACTGAAACTTATAATTTATTGAAAGAAGTGTATGGAAATGAATGTTTATCGCTTGTACGTGTTTTTGAGTGGTTGAAGCGTTTTCAAGATGACCCAGAAGATGATTCACGCCCGGATCGCCCTTCCACATCAAAAACGGATGACAATATCAAAAAAAAAAAAAAAAAAATGGTAGTCTGGATCGATCTGACCATTAGTTATGTATTCGTGCGATTGCTGATACTGTATGAATTGAGAAAGAATCCGTACGACAAATTTTACATAACAATTTTAACATGCAAAAAGTCTGAACCAAAATGGGACCTAAAATTCTCACGTTTGAACAACAAGAAGCTCACAAAAATGTTTGCTCTGACACTTTGAATGACATTGAAAATGACCCAAACTTATTGGAATGGATAGTAACGTGTGACGAATCATGATTCTTTACTTATGGTCCTGAAATGAAGTGCTAATTCAAGCACTGGAAGAGCCCATCTTCACAGAGAGCCAAAAAAAAGTTCGAATGAGAAATCAAAATTCAAAACAATGATTTTTTCCCCATATTCATAGGATTGTATACATTAACTGGGTTCCTGAAGGCCAAACTATTAATCAGCATTACTACCTTCAAGTTCTTAAAAACGACCCGAATTGTGGAAGGATAAGTCATTCCACATTGTCTGTCAAGATGTTTCTAGCCAAGTACAGCATCCCAATGTAAGACCATCCACCTTATTCGCCGTATATTGCTCCATGCGACTTTTATCTGCATTCCTAAGGTTAAATATGTAATGAAAGGCACAAGATTTAAGTATAGGTGAAGCTGTGAAAGAGAAAGCGGGGCGCGTCCTGAAGGAACTGATAGAGGAAGACTTCCGGAACTGTTTTAAACAATGTAAGATTCGCATGAGCATTGCCGGGGCTTAATAGCAACACCTCGTATACATAGCATTTTCTTTAAAACTGAATGATGGGTAACTTCCGATTTTTATTCCATCACCTTTTTTTTTTTTTTTTTTTTTTTTTTTTTTTTGAATGCGTGATAGGGCTTATAGCACTGACAACAGAGATGGTGAACAAATCAAGTTTAACCTTTGAGAATGTTATTTAAAATTGTTTCTTTTAGTCTGCAGAGATCGCGCACTACTGTCTAACGATAAGTATTAGATAACAGTGTCAAATGAACAATGCCCTTTTGTTTTCACTACTGATCAATGCTTCGATAATATCTGATTTTGTTCGTTATAATCCGAAATCCGATTTTAGAAAATGATATTTTTGGAGATCCAATTTGGAGATTAATAATATGAAAAAAAGCAAGAGGTTAAGTACCTACAAGCATTTTATTCGTTTTATTCTTTTAAATTCATTCTTAAAACCTATAATACCCCTGAATCAGAGATAATTTTCTGATTCATTTAGATAATGCAATTGTTGCAGATAGTACCATTACCTACATTCTCAAGACAGGGTTTATAGTATTGGTTCTGAAACTATTGATAGCACTCTCCAGGAGATCTTACAAAGAAATACCCAGGGTGGCCATATTCCAAAATATTTTTAATAAAAGATAATAATTAAAATATCTTTTTTTTTTACTTCATGAACAAAAAAATATAACCAAACAGAATAGTTTATATTGAAATAATAAAACAGTAATAATTAGCTTTTTAATAAAAAAGACAGCTACAGTCTTTATAAAATTCTTTGATTTGATTGATTTTGATTAATTGTTTGTTAACGTTGCAATTTGAAGCAATACGAGGGCTACTGGTAACGGAATTCGTAATTTGGAACGTTGGTCAAGTGACGAAGGCAACACCTGTTGTTGCTCTTTTCAGACTTCTACTTCACGCCAACAGGAGGACTTGGAGCCTCGACCGGATTAAATGGGCATCAGCCCCGCAACACGGAGATTTCTTTAGTAGCATCAAGATTTGAGAATTCTCAACCCTAGCAAAAAATGTCGGCAGCTGATTCACGACCATGACAATTAGATTAAAGTGGCCATAAAATCATTTGAAAAACCATCCAAATGTAAATTTTTTTGTTATTTAAGTAATTCACTAGCAATTCAAGCCATTGGGTGTTTTTGCGAATGAATTTCAACAAACTAAAGTATTTCATTGTCATGGGAGCAATTAATTAGTCAAATTATTATAATAACAATCAATTATCAAGTTATCTCAATGAACAGTTTATTTGTGATCAGACATTTTTAAACTCATAAAAACATCGTAGTAGATGCCCATTTTATAAAACATTACTTTGAATTGTTATTTTATGGATAATTCATTAGCTCTTTAGCTATAATCAAGGACATATTAGATTCTGAATCGGAATCCAGATGTACGACAAGAAAAAAAAGAATTAGTGGCTAAAAAATCAAGAGGCTCGTAAGCCCCTCGTTATAATTATTTTTACAGCGAATTTCCAGCGATCCTTGGGAAAGGAAGAACCAAACACAAACCGTGAAGGTTACAAGATAAAATAGATAGATGGAGCCCGGAGACTCGCGATCAGAAAGAATACCAACGACCCTATCTGAACAGTGAACTGCTGTTGGGTTCGTCTAAAAACCGATAGGAAATAGTTTACCGCAGTTTGCTTGGCGTGTATACATTTGAAAGCCGAACCGACACGTTCACAAATGGTTCGACTCGCAAATGTATACGTTTTCTTTGAGTGTGTCAGTGAATTCGGATTCGCTGGAAGAAAAGACTTCACAGTAGTTTCCATTTAGTTTATTTGGTAATTTTGTGACGTTGGGCTATTCCCTATTTTCTCTTCACTAACCTTGGAGACTTTTTGGTAATTTGAATTGCATACAATTACAACTCCTCACAAACCAAATGAAATGCGATTAGGTAAATTAGATGATGATAAGAAGTGTAGTGAATTGAATTAAGAATATTGGTAAAAAGCGAAATATAGATTTGAAAGGAAAGAGAAGGGAGATATAAGATAACAATAAGATGAAAGATAACTGTCGATTGGATTGATTCATCTTAATTATTCGTTTATATTGAAAGTAGTTAGATGTGGCACCCGATCAGAATAATAGGAGTCGAATCTGATATTATCGAGAAGTGCTTGAAAAGGAATGAGCGATTTGGTAAGCTTAGGCTTTATTATTTAATATGAACTAGGATTTACTGAGTTAAAAGGGATGAGAGAAAGAGAGATCTTGTATATTCTTTAATTAACAATAAAGTATACTGTCGTTCTTTTACTTATCTTAAATTGGAATTTTAAACTTATTGATAATTTAATTAGACTTTAAGATGGTTGAGGAGTAATTAATAAATGAAAGAAAGCCGCCACAAGTTTATATTATTTTAATCAGCTAGAGAATATTCTTTATAGTTCATTTCGGTCAGTATATTTTATGTTTTTTCTCTTAAAATATCTTAACGAGTATGAAGAATATGGGTTAAGTTCCGTATAGCGAGCCCGAGAAATGGCAATCAATCCCAAGGAAGGGACACATACAAACTAGACACAGTATCAGATACAAGTTTAAGCTATTAAATCTCACAAGAATGATATAAAAACAGTCTACTCACGGAGGTTTCGTGCCTTCGAAAAGGCCCGTCGAAATGAGGGACGGGCAAACAGTCGTCAGTTTGATTCCATCCAGTTTCTGGGCATCTAATTCCAGTTTCAGGGATTCCATGAAACCGACAGCGGCGAATTTACTTGCGCAGTAATCAGTTAGATTAGGAAGACCACTGATGCCTGCCAGACTAGCAATTGATACTATGTGACCTTTATTGGACTGAATCATGCCGGGAAGAAAGGCCTTGCACGTCTAAAAGATTAAAAAAAAAACATCTATTAAGTTAGATTTTCGGACCTTATTTCTAACACTAAAATATGATTTTTGTATAATTAGTTTGACATTTTATAAACAAGGTAGGCCAAAAGTCACTTAACAATTTAAAATGAATATAATTTTAATGTATCATTATACAAGGGTTATTCAAAATGATTCATTTGATTTCAGTATTCCATATTTTCAACAAAACAAAAAAAAAAAAAAAAAAAAAAAAAACCCGACTCAGAATAATAAGTAATACTAGAACATGAATGCAAAGGGAAAATATGAAAGTTCTTTTTTACAAGTGTTCGATATAACTTTCTTTAATTACATTTATGTTAATTTGATATGTAAATCCCTGCCAAACACGTTGTAAACTGTCAGTGGCAATTGATTATACAGCAACAGAAATCCGTTGTTTAAGTTCGCATAAATTTGGGGACAATGGGGGGGGATGAACTTTAACTTTTACAAACCCCCAAAAGGAAGAAATATCATGGGGCCATATCAGGTGACTTAAGTGGTCAGCTGTGTTGCATAAAAAAAAAAGCGATCTGGTCCACCGCGACTGATCTAACTGCAAGGTAGCTCCATGAAAGCTTCTAAAACAACTTTCGTGAAATAACTTCACGCAGAACACACGAGGGCCTTCTATTTTCCCACAATGTAAAAGTTCAACAATTTTCCTTTGTATTCGTGTATTACTTATTCTGTGTCATTTATTTTGAAAATATGAAATCGGATGAATCATTTTAAATAACCCGGTGTATTTCATTTGTTTTTTCATAAAATAGAAAAAGTTTTTTGAAAAATTTTCAAACCTGGGAATGAAAAATAATATCCCTTATACGAGGACCATTGCTTAGTTCGCAAATATGAGTTTTTTTTTAATCCTATTTATTCAGTGGCCGCGGTAGCCTAATAGTCATAGTCGTGTATTCTCGGCCGGCGTTGTTTTCGAGCCCTGATACCACTAAAAACCCTAGTGTAGTGGGACTGATGCACAATAAATCTGATTTAGGTACCAAGTCCTGCCGTTGGCGAGGCTTGAAAGTTTGGAGAGGGAAGGATCATCTCAGGTGTCGTCTTCGTCACTTGACCGAGGCTCAAAATTACGAAGTCCATCGCCAATAACCCTCGTATTACTGCTTCTCAGAGCGACGTTAATAAACAATTACATCACATCATATTTATTCGTAGTCGATGGCAGTATTTTTTGGTGTATCCCTTGAATTTCTTGACGGGTACAGTCTTGAGCTTAGCAATGGTTTTAGACTTATTGGAGAAAACACGATCGTTAAGGTACCCCAAGAGGAAAAAAAGTCTGGTGCACTGAAATCAGGGGAACCTGAAGATTGATTCCAAGCCTTGAGAACGTTGTCAAATCAATATTCCTGGTTCTTCAGCTATGCTTTCATCGATATGATCAAGATTGGTATTGCTGCGAATCGAGGGGGTTTTCCATTTCGTAGAGTTCCTTTCGCAGACTTTGTATTTAGAAACCGTTAATCAAGAAGGTCAATGGCCTAAGAGGCCTTTTTAAAGGAAAATTAGGCACATGTTCTCTATGTGAGAATTAAGGGATCTTTATTTGCGTAGTAACATTGGATAATTTTCAAGCATTGATCATTTGTGTATTTTTCTATAATTAAAATCTCCAAACTTGATTTTAAATTCTGACGGCAAGCAAAATGTTTTCTTAAATCCCAAAAGGTATTCCCCTCTAAAATTTTAAAGCGACTTTTGACCTCTCTGTACATTATTAATTCAACAACGTGTTCAAAAGCAACAGTACTAACTTTAAAAGGGAAAATTATTTTGGATTGTGTGTATGTATGTTAGTGTTAAGGTTCCCGTCTATCATCTATTTTGAATTCGTGACAGTAATGTTAATTTCATGAAGATTTTAATTACCTTCACAAATCTAGAATATTGTAAATGTTTTGACATGGAATAAAATAAATTCGGAAGCATAAAAAGATAAGAAAATTTTCGACTATTTCAAAAAAGTTTTTCCTTCAGTTTTTCTAAGTATTTTTCTATAAATTTTAGTGATTCGGTTGTTGATTTCAGTCCTTAAAATGATTTAAAATAATTATTAAAATTGGAGAAAAAAGGAAATCAAACCGAATCTTCCTTGTTTTTTTACCCTTTCGTATGCATTTCATTGGATTCAAAAATGCAATAATCAAGATTGACAAGGTAACCATTAAAGTTCTCGCTGTTTTTGCTTTACCTTTAAATGAAGTGAGAATAGGTGTGCAAATAGTGTAACACGTGGTATAAAACGGTCGGTCGAGAAAAGGAATATCAATCGTTATAAAAGCAAATCTAATGCAAGTCTTTCATCATAAGTAACTCGTACAGAAGTGAAGACAAATGGAAGTGTCAAAGGATCTCGTTCGGTGTTGTTTGCTTTACGACTTCAAAGAGGTCTTATCAGAAGCTGCACCAAGTCGCCGAATATATCAAGAATTTGGGGATAGTGTTGTAAATAAATGTACTACAAGGCATTGGTTTCAAAAATTCAGGTCGGAAGATTTGTCCCTCTGTGGTGAACCTCGCATTTTAACTTTTTAGATGAAACAGATTTTATCTACACCTCTTAGGTAAGACATAAAGACTGAGTAAGTGGATTCCGCCCACGCAGTTGAAAATTCACAAGAGACAACGAGTGGCAGCCTGTATGTTGTTGCTTTCTAACCACCGTAGCGCATCATATTCAATTAAGTGTTCATCAGCTACGAAAAATGGGTTCTGTAGGACACTCACAAGCGCTCCAAAAATTAGTTGTCCCCCCAGGATACTGTCCCTCACTGTATAAGACCATCTATGCAGGATTATATTTTGTGTCTGGTGGACAGGTCATCAAGCGGTTCACTATGAGTTGCTACTAAAGGGATAAACGGTCATTGCGGACCTATACGCGCAGCAACTGGAACGTGGGCAACAGGCATTGCAATATAAGGAGCCAGCCCTGGGAAATCGTAAAGGTGTACTCTTCCTTCATTACAACGCCAGACCGCATGTCGCGCGAGTGGTCAAGGACACCATACAGCAACTTGGTTGGGAAACTTTGAGCCATCCTTCTTTACCACCTGACTATCCACCTCTTCCATTCCTTAGACAATCATCTTCGTGGAAGATTTTTTACCAATGAAGCAGACTTGCGTCAAGCACTCACAGACTTCTTTGAGTCCAAACCCCCCGAGTTTTACCGCAAGGGGATTATATAGCTGGAGACACGTTGGCAGAAGATGCCGGATGCCGAGGGCGATTACTTTGAGGACTAATAAAAGGCTATATTTTCTATAAATCATTTTCTTTTTGGCCATTAAAAACGGCAAGAATTTTATTGTTTACCCTGTAGTTTGCAATTCTTTATAAGTTTATTACATTAAATTCTGGGATTCAAAATGGCTGATAGAAGCGAGTCTTAAATAAGCTTGTAAACTTTGCTTTATTTCCCAAATTTTTTTCTAATGTAAGAGAATTCTGCAGAAAAAAACTCATTCCCTACTATAAATATTTTGATACTAATTTCCTATTCGGTTAGTGTATGAATCACTTATGATAATAATGTTGCGTTCATATTGAAAGACACCGAAGTGTGACTTGAGTATTGTATGATATTCATTCAACTCATAGATCCAATATCTCTCGAATTACTAGCGACACGAACTCTTCAAAGAAATCAAAGTTTACGCTAAGGTCTTTCGATAATTATTAATAATTTTAACTTACATTGGTATAAATTAAAATATTTTATTTACATGTAGAACGCATAGAATTCATTAATAATAGTTATATGAGTTATAAAGAATTTGTGGGGGAAAAAAGAAGAAATATTTGATTCTTTATTTAAAAGTGAAATAAATTTTTACATGCAATTCACATAATGTATAAAAATATTACAATGATGAGAAAAAAAGTTGTAATCCATCTCCGTAAAAAACGTTTGAATCAATCTATGATTATAAAAGAATTTATTTTCCTTACGAAGACACGTGACAAAGACACAAATAATCTTTAAAATATTTCCATGCAACAAAACGAATATCAATGCGCTGACATATTCAGAGCCTTTTGACAATATTAAAAAAAGGGAACGATGAATTAAAAAAAAAAAAACTGATGAAGGGGTAAATTAATCTGTTTAAAAATTAACCATAACAGAAATATCTTAACAAATTAAGCACACAAACATAATATGTAATACTGTTTATATTTTAATAAACTTAATGTACTTTTTTTCTAAAATGAAAGAACTCTTTATAGGTTTCTGGCACATATCTCCTCATCACAATTAAAGATTTGGTACCTAATTTTAAAACAAATCAATAATTGACTATAGCAGCTTAATAAATAATCCTTTCAGTTATAAATATAGAAAATTGTTGATGATTCTTCTATTAAAAATGAAAACAATTTCACCGAAAAAATAAATCATTCAAAATATATCAGTTACCTCTCCTCTCTCCCAGACTTATACCATAAATATTAAATCCATAAAAAGCCATAAAATTATAAAACATTTTGCGTTATTTGATTCATGATTTTTATTTACAAGATAGAATGTCAATATCTTGAATGCAACAGGTTTCTCACATTTAGATAACCGTAACCAAGTAAAGTAAATATAAAATAATATTATTGATTTCTTTTATCGATTTATAGAAGCGAATAAAATGCTTATAAAATAAAATTTGTTCAGTCATATTTATTTAGACTAGTTCTCTTTAAAAACAATGCATGCTGCTAGACTAAAATTAATCGCTTTTTCGATTGTTTCTCTTAAAACAATCCATCATTTTTATTTAGGACGTTTAAATTGCGTGTTTTTCTGTATTTGGATGGGCATTTCTTTAAAAAATATATCTGGAACAATGATAATAAAATCTCACGCAAAAACCAATGAACAAAAGCTTAACAGAAAGAACAATGCTTTTTAACTTACACTTTGTCTTGAAATTGTAGTTATTTATCTAAGTTTTCCTCAAAAGATTATTAAACGAGGAAAATTCACGCACTTAATTGAAACATAAAGCTTTGTGATTTCGAAGTATTTTTTAAATAAATCAGACATAAATGCTCGTAAATTGTGTCTAGTATTATTTAATTCTAGTTTTTTTTCTGTGAAACTTCATACTTGTATGAGTAATTCTGCTTTGTATAAAACTCTTAATGAATTACAAGTGTATTGACCACATCAGCACTATCAACCGAAGAATCTAAGGACAATAAGAAAGATACATAGATATATACATAACAGCGAAAGTATGTTCGTTACGCAATATTTTTCTGAATAGAATTATTCAATAAAAAAGACAGAAAAGTCTTTTGACTATTATATTACGTCACTGTTATTAACCTTTCGGAGTGAGAGCCATGTTCTCTTCAATGATAATGAATTAAAAAAAATTCACTCATATCTCACAACATCACAATAAACGTATTGAACTCAGTAAATTCATTATGTGGTTTTTATGCAGATCTTTCAATTTGATATTTTTGTGAAATCATAATAAGTTCTAATGTTGTAGTACTGACGATTTTTTTAAAATTTTATACTGAATTTCTCATTCCCCCTGGTTATTTGGAGCCAGAGTTTAGGTGACACATGCAAACATGAGGCGAATGCCACCGAATTCGAGATCAAACTAAAACATTCGAATCATATTCCATGAAACAAACTTATGAGATCAGATTCAACGTGATATCGTAGTTTATTCTCAATATGAGCATATTTCATATATATTTTTAGCACAAAAAGCGCAATTCACAATAGCAAATCATTTGGAACCTAAATTTTTTTAAAAAGAATATATTCAAAATTACGAATCAGTGATTACTAAAAAGCAACTTGGCAACTACTTGATGTTATAACGTTTCTTTATATATATATATAATGATCTCACATAAAAATAATTTAATTTTATAATTTTACGCATTCTAAAAACCATTAGTAAAAAGTTATTCTTAATTGCTGATACAATTCCAAATTCCCTTTAATTTATGCGATCACGAGCTTATAAAATCTATTGAATCAACTTTCTCATGGTCATAAATCTGTGGGAAATAATCTCTACCTGGCTTAAATAAGTCATCAAAATTCCTCAGAATCCCTTCACCCTATATCATGTGATCACTATATAATTTCAATAAATCGAGGAGGCAAAACTACGCTTCTTGCGTTATCCATTTAAAATTTTTATATATTTATTGCTTCTCTCTCTCTCTTATCAAAATGAATAAACAGTCTTAAATGAGAAAGGGTATTCTCAATACAACCCTGAATCATAATGCATTTTTACACGTCCATGAAAGATTTGTTATGCGCGCGCACGCACGCACACACACACACACACACACACACACACACACACACACACACACACACACACACACACACACACACACACACACTATTATATATAATATATATATATATATATATATATATAAATATCAATATGAATAAGTAATAGCTTTGAGTAAAGTTTTGTCAGTCATTAAATTATTGACCCCAAAATCGAGGTGTTTTCTTCAATCCTACCATCATTTTACTATAAATAAATATAAATAAAATAGAGCTTTTGATAATAATTATTACACTACTTATAATGATACTTTTATAAACGATTTTCCTTCTATAATGGATTTACAAACGAGTATCCAACTTGAAGTCTTGTAATACAAAACAAAACAAATTAAAACCTTGTGGACAAAATTAAATTAAAAATAACACCTAAAGTTTATAAAATTATAATACTCCAAGTAACCATCTCCAGAAACGCAAACATATCCAGTGGTGCTACAGGTAAATTGAGTTGCTGAGTTGGTGGCTGTCTACAATCAATAGCTCTTTAAGAGGTCTTGATTTAAATCCCAAGATTTTTTTTCCTTGCGACTACTAAAGATGTGTTTTTCCGCAATTCTCGGCGGAAATAGATGAACTGGAAACAACCATTAAATATGTAAACGAACATGCTGATAAAGCACGTATGAGTTGCAATTGACTGGATGTCGTTCGATTCTGATGTGGTATATAGTACAACGAGTTTTTATAATTTTATAAATGTTTAAAAATATTTTAATTTAATTTGCCAAAAGAGTAGTAACTTTTATTTTTTTAACAATAGTTCTTAAAAACGGATATTGTTTTGTAAACACCTTGCATCACTTACATAACATTATATAACTCTGTATCCCTTTTTAAATTCATTGATAATAGTGTTAAGATTCTACAGATTTCTTGCAGAATATTTTGTATTAAATGAGAAAATAAAGAAATAAAGAAACACAAAAATGCAAGGACTAAATTATTGCATATCAAATCGTTTTATTTCAAACATGTTAAGGTATGTGTACCCAAAAATCACCGTTTTAGTGAAAATTTTCGAAAGCTTATTTACATTTTTATTAAAGCCTACATTTATGATTTCAAAATATTTGTATTTGTTTCTAGGGTAGCTAGAAACAAGTTATAGCCTAGATTTTCAATTTAAAGTGACGAATGGAGTTTTTCAATACCAAAACTAAGTCCAGAAATGTAAACAATGCATTTTAAACCAGTTTTTCTTCATTTTTAAAGCGATGGAATGTACAACATACTTTTTATGCAGAATTTAGTTTACTTATTAATTTTTAGTTGTAGGTGCATCTGACAACTATTTCGCTTAATTTTGATTTATAGATTTCATTTTCTGAAAACTACTAATTTTAATTTTTATTTACGAAAATCATTTCTTAAATAGTATTTCTATATTCAAAATGAAATTTTACCACAATCTTCTGTATATCTCTAATGTATGCGAACCTTAAACATGGCTTTTAAGTAGTTATTCATATCCATGCATAAATTCTTTTCATATTCTGTGGGAATGAAAATCAATACCAATTGGAGGATAACAGACAAATGACGATTTATTCATACCTTAGGAACACACAGGTAGCACAATTTGGACAATAAAAGATGCTCAGTACTTACACATTCAATGCACAGATACAGGAACAAAATACACATTTAAGTTCAGTCACAGTTATATGCAACGTCTCAGCTCAACCAGCTTATTACCTTTCATTGCGGACAGCTTCGCAGTAATATTCTCTGACCTTCCAGGCAGGATCCGACAATTCAATGACGTTGCTCTTCTTTATGAATTCAACCGGCGCTCCCCGTCAAGTGCCGACAGCGTCAATCGATCCCCGAACGATCTCCGCAACAGTCCAAAGAGACTCACTCAGTTCCACCCAGATTCAGGCCGAGCCTTTATTCATCTCGGCCACCATTCCCGATCATCTACAAAGCAGATTCCACAAAGCTGATCCTGCATACAAGGCGATTCTCCTCGGACTCCTCAGGCTGACTTCCTCCTACTGTAGCTCTAGGGTATTCATGCCTTCCGGCCAGGCGTTGACGTCAAGTGAGAAAATCATGAAAAGTCTGAACTTTCTCCCGTTCGATTTTTCTCTTAGCTTTACGCCATCGAATCCATTTGTCTAAGTGCCTCTGCCAATGCCGTTTCTCCAAGTCAAAGTTGAATCAGTGCCAAAGGGAAGGCGACACTGGTAAAACCATTGCAACTGGTGACATATCTGCAAATGACTTTTCCTCCATAAGAGAAGCACAGCATCAACTCATGTTCAAAACAATATACAGATGTTTATTATGGATTATTTTATTAAAAAAAAAGGATGTATTTTTTGTAAAATCTGTGTTTAAGTTTTGTATAACCAGTAGAGATAATTGCATTTTTTTGTTTCATAATACACACACACACACACACACACACACACACACAACACACACACACACACACTACACACACACACACACACACACACACACACACACACACACACACATATCACATATTTATATTATATATATATAAGTATATATATATATATATATATATTAAATACATTATTGAAACAAAAAATTTGAAATATTTTAAATGTCAATTTTACTAAATTTAACCAAATATGGCCAAAATTTGAAAATAAAAAAAAGGTCCTGAAAATGAGTTTGAATTTACTATTCTTTTATGTACCCATTATGTAATAAAATTTTGTTTAAATCACTTTAGCGTATTCTTATTTTAGACTTTTCCTCCTGAAAATATAAGTCAAATTATTCGCAAACTACTTCTTTTTTAGTATAAGTTAATTATTATTAATTTTATTAAAGTTAGTTAAATAAAATGTTATAGTGAGAAAAGTATAAGGAATTCTTGCATTATTAAGTAATTTAATTTATACAAGAATATCTGATAAATTGTATTGCAACAACATTTAAGTCAAGGACTTAAATGTTGAAAGTTTGAAAGACGCTATCGGTAGATAATATTTTAGACGAACCAACCTCTATCTGTAAGTAATTTGTATCGATAAAAGTAAAAAAAATCGATCAGTAAAGCGATTATCTTTAAAATACTTTTTCTAACAATTTCAAAACGGCGCCAAAAATAGAGAGACGTAAACAACTCGGGAATTCTTGAACTTGTTTTCGGTCACTGAAAGAGAAAGGACATTATTATTTGCGTCTGAATGACTTCTGATGATCGAACTCTACTAAACGACCTTGGGAATGGTGGTTTTTAAGCCTCAAGTCATTTAAAGAAATGGGATTCACTCTTAGAATTTGACCTACACAATTTAAAGTAGAACATTTTACTCCAAGAAATCGTCAATAAAAATGATTTTTATGATAAGTGTTTTATGTTTTTTTGCCATCAGCTAACGTTTTACGCATCTTGATTTGAAGAACTTTTAAGATATGGTAGTGTTTATAAATTGTATCTCTTCTATTTTATAAGTTATCTACAAAAACATTTTTACTTAAAATATTTGTGTATTTAACCTGATTTGATGAAAATATTACACACGGTTAATTAAACGCTTTTGTTATCATTCTGACCATCGGGAATAATTCATTAAAGATAACTCATTCATGTAAATATCGATAATGCACAATTTCAAATTTAGTAAAATTAAAAATAATAATAAAAGATCAGCTTTCTATTTCTACATTCATCAAAATCTCTTCTTAATTTAACACGTATGTAAAAAAAACCTTCTGATGTCAGTATTTATGGAGAAACTTTACAAAAAAACTCTGTTAACAAATAAAAACAAATAAATGTCTTCTGAGTTATGATCTTTATAAAAAGTTCCCTTCTTCTAAAAGCTTAGAAAACCTGAAGATCATGTTGAAATTTTTAGTTTCTGATATATATTCAAATTACATTAAATTCCTTCCTCGTATTCTTTATAATTTTTTATTCTTTGAAATAATACGAATTATTTCTTACTTTTACAGCTACATAAACTTGGGATAGTGATTAAATGAGAATAATTTTATACAAAATAGAAGATATTTTTTATGATTCTTTTGAGCTTGAAATCGTAATTCCTTTAATATCCCATATATCTTTTAAAATTAATTTTCTCTTTACATTACAAAAAAAAAACAAAGCATGTTTTACATTGATTTTTCTTAAAGCAATAAAATTTCAGTTCGCAAGAGAAAGATCCGCAGTACAAGGCAATTGACGATTTCTGTTTGATTTGGCTTTTATATATTTTATTATTTCAAGTATTCATAAATTTGGTTGATTAATTATTCTAAGATCTATCATATTGAGATCTTTTTAACAATTCTTAACCATAGCCAAATGGCTATGACGACTCAAAAGGTAGAAAGTAACTTCGTTTTCCAAATTTCAAAACAAATGCAATGAAAATTTTAAGACTTCTCTTAGTTTTAAGACTATCTCCATTTTGCTTTTATAATAAATGTTTCTGCACAATTTATACTGATTGAAACTTTGAATCAGTTACTATTTTTCCATTTAACTATTTCGGTGTTTTTGTTTTAGTTTGTATAATTTGAATAAATATGATCCACTGACTATAAATGTAAGGATTCTTACATTATAAAATGAAAAAAAAAAAAAATCATTTACTGGATATTTCTAAATTTTAAAAGAGCAATGTCATAAATGAATATTTACGCTACAAATAAACTTTATATTGATCCGAAGGAACATTTTTTATCGGGGGAAAAAAAATTCCTATTAGGAGTCCAGCTCTTTTTATGTTAGGCGTAGACAAAAACCATAGTAACATTTCCTTCCATTTGAATAACAATAATAAAGATCTATATATTCTTTTCTCTAATATTACGTAACCCGTTCTATAATTTCAGAACAATTGAATCACTGCACGAGACTATTGAATTCAGAAAAAAAAAAAGAAAAGAATTACCGAATTTTAAAAACAAAAGGGGAAAAAAATTGTCTTGTGATCGTCTGAAAAAAAAAATGCCACTGGATATTCTCTGATGGTCATAGATAAGAAAAGCACGAGAGAAAATTGAGTCGAACAATGAAAAGTTACCAAGACATTATAATGACCGTGACCGAAGATAATCTAGACACACTTTATTCTCTACTTTTTCCTTGTTACTTGTAAGAAGCTAACGCAATTCGAAGTATTGCAGAGTTAATTCTAGCTCGTGTGATTTTTCTGTGCTAAGGTTGTTACGTCTAAAGGGAAAATGAGCCAATCGCCGTTTCGTTTTCTCTGCAGACGTGCAGGTGCTACTGCAGATCGGTCACGGCTAGAAAACGGAAAATAGTACAGGTTCATCACATTGAGCTGCTTATCTGTTAGCGGAATGAATATATCATTCCCATTAGCAATGCTTATAATAAAGTAGTTTGAATTCGAGTGACACGAAATACCAAGTTTTTATCATTTATCATCAGTTTTTGGATGTGATATCTCATATTTAAGTTGATGCATAGCAAGGATTGCTGGATTTTAAAAATTATATTAATTTTTTTTTTATTTAAAAAAAGGCACTTTTCAGAAGTTTGTCTATTTGCACCAATTTTTGATAATGTCTTCTTTTTAAAAATAAGTTCAGAAAGCATTTTCAATATTTTTCTAACGTTTATAATTATTTTTAATTTATTTATTTTGATGTTTTTACCAATGTTTAAAACTCTTAATATTATAAATCAGAAATCTAAAATCAACTTCAAATGTAATTCTATTTTCTTGTTCAATGACTTATATATTTCTAGAATATCTTAAAGTGAATATTTTTGTCCAATGGAAGTCTAAAGAGAAATGGATAAATAGATATAACATTATTTTTCATAAATTCTCACTTTTTTACTCCACATTATTTTTAACTCATTTCCAATCATTTCTGCAATTCCTTATAAGATTTTTTTAATTGTTATAAAAAAATTTCAAAATGTAAATAATATTTTATAAAACATGTAAAATTCATTTTATTCAATGTCTGAATATGGTACAGTAATCCTGTTTCAAGTGAACACTAACTTATCATGTGATGCGATGAAAAACTCCGGTTGAAAGGGAATTATTGTGTGCTAATGGGTCATTAATAAAACTCTCTCTAAGAGATATTAACATGTAAATATTATTACATTTACAGTAATTCGGGGGAAAGTTATAATATCCTCAGTTTTAAATATGAGTACTTGAATTTAAAAACTCATAGATAAGAAGTCTAGAAACCTAGAACATGCGAGGAAATTGAACTTAACATTACTTTTTTTTTCAAACTTCGAGCTAAAAATTATTTACTTTCATTCCGTACACATCCAAAAAATTATCACTCAAAAATAGTATTGTTCTATCATTGTGAAAATATGTTTTAACGATTAGAAAGTATGCAAAGAAATATTATTTTTATTTTGCTAGCCATTTCTTCAAATTATGAGTCATATTACAAGATTTATATTTCAATTTTTAATGAGTGTATGTGTAGACTTTCTTTCGGTTATACTGTTAACATGAACCACTTTTCACAATTGACACAATTATTTTGTTTTATAACCTAAAAAATCAGAAATATCAAATTTTGTAACATAGCCATAAAACCAAACTTTCAGAAAACTCTCTTACTTTATTTCTCTCAATTAATCACAAAAAACAAATGTTACGTTAATTTTTGTAAGACATTACTCACGTGAACCGGACTTAACCCACATTCACACAAATCAATTCGACAGATATTTTTTTATTATATTTATTCGACAGTTATAATTTTTTTTTCAACGGCCTCTCTATTTTTTGAAAAAAATGATGAAAAATTTCTTTCATTATCGTAATAAATATTAAATTAAAATATTATTATGACAGCGGCATAATCAATTTTGTTATGGAATTTTATTTTAAAATATTCTGCAATTCAATCTTATTTTAAATAAATTTTTATTTCCCGATTTTAACCCTTTAAAAGACCATTTTTTTTTGGTAATTGTATATTAATATATTTATTCAAAAAAGAAATTCATTTTCGCTTATTATAGGAAATTAATTCGAATTTTTAAGCCCTTTTTTAGTGGAAAGTGTTAACCACCGCCAATTAGGGACTACATAAATGTTACTGTATGCTTTTTCATTCATTTTTATGTCGCACACCATAAAAAGAAAAGGTTTATGAAATAATATCCGGATAAGTAATCACATAAAACAATATCTTCTTCATACCATACTAACCTTTATTGCTTAGAAATTGAAGAAGTTGGTGGTAAGTAGATTTCCCATAACCTTAGAACGGGAAAAGAAATAAATTAACGCATTAAAAATAGTTCAGTTTTAATAGCAATTTTATTTCATTTCATGCAAGCATTATGTGAAATTTTATTTTGAGAACAAAACATTTTATTCGGAAACTTAAAGTTATTAAAAACTGAGACAGAAAATTTTTCATTGATCATTTTATTACATCGGTAACCTCAAATACAGTTTCCTTGTCAGTAAGTGTAATATATTTTGTTTTTTGACATCTGTAAAGACAAAAATGTAGGGCATTTTCTTACTGTAAGTCTACTTTGAATGACAGTTTGTATCACGCACGAATAGTTTGTGATAAATATTAAATGACTTATTTCGAAATAAATAAATAAATTGCATAATACAGAATAAACGAGAAGGAAGTTTACGTAAACGTTTTTCAATATAAATATAGCTTGTATTTTCCTAAAGCAATTGTATAAAAGAAAGAAACGTATTAATATTAAAGGGTATGAAAACATCTCAGAAAGGGGGGAAATGTTTTTTTTTTTTTTTTTTCCTGATCGATAAAAGCTATCAAAAGATTGATTCGTGCACATTTTAAGAACGTTTCAGGGTTAATTATTCACAAAATTTCCTTCAATTATTCCAATATTGTCTTTCTTAAAGAACGAAGTTAAATATTTTGAACTTAGAAGAGGAAATAACCTCTCGGTGAAATAAACGCACCAACTTTTGGAAATAAAAAAAAAATACCTGAATACGACGAACGAAAACAAATGGATCTATTCTGATAAATCTAATTTATTCTATTTGATAGATTGCTTATAACTTCTGATAGAAATTCATTATTTTTTGTCGAATAAAAACCAAACGCTTAATTTATGTCAGATGATGGATTGTTTCAATTTCAATTTAAAGTGCTTTTGCATACGTAATTAATTAAACGTAAGCTGATTAGCTACTCAAGCTCTTGCAGTTGCATGCTGGACTTAGCACGGCATTATATGAATAATATCACAACGGTAAAAATAAATGATATATAAATATCCATTTCTGTGAGAAAAGCATGGAAGTTCGTGAACTTGTTGTTGTAAAACGTGCCTAAAATGAAACAGTTTCTCAACGCCACTAACAAAAGAAAAAAAAAAAACTATATGTAATTTTATTGATATAAGCTACTGAAAAAATGCTGTGAAAGCAGAATTATTAGACACTTCAGAAAAACAAATTAGAACTAGATGCTGTGCCCAATGTATCTTTTGATTATTAGGCGCTTACAGCTGCCTATCTTTCCCCGACCAATTATCACCTTACAATCTACTTCAACACAGGCAACGCCTCGTTATTCCAAACCACAGTCAGTTGACGATGTCGACAATTGAGTAGGTTTCCTATTTTTCACATTTCATTTGGTACATCCAGATTTTACCAAAGTGAGATATCTGAGCCCCGACAGATTTAAAGGGCATTAATATTGCTACACGATGGTCTTTGGATATGCTGTACAATAGGTTTTTTTTCTCTCTTAATACAAAAAGGCAAAAACTCCTGAATGATATAAAGAAAGAAATTATTTGGTTTTAGTTTTTTTTATTGACGTCGCACTGAAACAACACGGTAACTGTAGATGATGGATCTCTTTTTTTTTTTCTCTTCCAAGGAGGCTGAGATAACGTAACAAAAGTTTCGAACCATTACACCAATTTCCAGTAAAATGGATTTCATAATTCTGAATCACTATCGATTACAACTCCTGAATCGATATCTTTTTTTTTTCATAATTTGAACGTACAACATCACGGAGGATCTTAAGGGCTTTCTTTAATTAGCAGTCAGCAAACAGTCCTTATTATTCCTCCTCAAGCGTCTTTCTGGAATCAAGACTCGAACTCACAGCTGAACGAGAAGGTATCGTAAAATCTTAATTATTAATAAGAAATAATCGAGATAGCTGGATAAAATTCATTAAATATATTATAGAACCTATGTGTCCAAGTTGTTGTAAATTTCAGCTATAAATATTGATTTGTTTGGTTTCAATTAACCATAGATTGAAGTAACCCGTAGTATCATTAAGTTTTAATTACAGCAAAAAATAAGCGAAATAGAAACTTACTTTTTTAAAATTTAACTTAATTTAGTAAGAAGTGTAAGTAAAGTGAACGATTAAAATAGTATATAATGAAACGTTAGTGGAATGGAATTGGATTAATTTCCAATTTTAGAATTAAATAAAGAATTAAAATTCACATATATTTAAGTTATATTTATAATTAGTTGTATTATTTCTTTAAATTCTCGAAATGATGTTTTAGTAATCCTCAAAACTCATTGCAGTTCAAGAATAGAGTCCTCAGATATCACAATCATCTATAAATACATAAATGTTACAGAAAATAAAGAATAAAATTAGAAATTTCTAAAATATTTTAATAAAAACAATTTTTTTTTCGTTCAACTTTAGCAGTACAGAAATCACGAACATTTCTAAAATGAAAAAAATTGCTTTAAAGCCTTACAATAAAATTTTAAAATTACTTGATAAATCTTAAAATCAATCAAATATCGATTTATATAAAGAAAATATCTGGGAAAAAATTTCATCAAATACATCTTTTTATTGTCGAAATATTTTCAGCTCTCTTACTACAATAATTTATTAATCCTGTTAAAATATTATTCTTCGTAAAACAATTACATTGTTTTTAGCATCATTAGAAATAATATTTCGCAAATTGAAAAAAAATTCCAAATTAATATTGTTTAATAACAAGCTTCGGCTTATCATTGTCTCAATTCATTGATAACATTTTGGGTATTAAACCTTTAGGCTTTTGAAACAAAATTAAATTTACAGGTTTTAAAATTATTTTATAAATAATTTTTCAAATTTATTATTAGTCTTAAATAACTGCCGAATAATCTAATTTAATATTAAAAAAAAACTAAGATGCCGGATTTGTATTCAATATTATTCCTGTAATATGTTTGTTTTTGTTCATTTCAAGCAAATGATGATTCAATAACATCAAATTGTCTATTATATTTATTCATAAAACAGTAGAAAAAAGTTTTATTCTTTTAGACGTAGAAATTGTTGCAAAGCGTTTTCTTTCCTTTTTATATTAGCTTTCGTAAAAGTTTTATTGTCGTACATCAAAAAGAAGAAAAAATTAGTACTTTTCCGAAGAATTTATTCATGAGACAACGCATTGTTTTGATTTATATTACGACGGCGAATGGAATAAATGTATTACTTTGAACAAAGTACATAATAATTCATAATTTTTTTCTTTGTCAGTTCAAAAAACACATGGACACGTGTTTGGCGTAACATAACTCATGCTGTGACTCCAAACACGTGTCCGCGTGTGTTTTGTGTGACATCGTCTTTCATTTTACTTTTTGTTTAAAACGAAGAAGCAAACTATATATATATATATATATATATATATATATATATAATTATTTATAGTATGTATTAAAAAGTGAATATAATACGAAGTTATACAAATATCTAAAAAATTATGCCTAATTTTTTAATTATAGCGTATTTCAAACAACAAAATGGAACTCGTATATTAAGACAATGGATAGTTTTATGACGAGCAGTTTTAATATATCCCAAACTAATTAATAATTTTTCATTAGAAAAAAATATGCTATTTAACAAGGTAACTGACACTGCCACGAAAAGAAAACAGCTTTGCCTGATTTCAATACAAACTGAAAATATGACGTATTTTAAATATTTTTAAATGCTCTATTTTTATAAGACACTTGATTAATTGAAAAAATTCCATTTAGAACAAAACATTCGTTTGTCATTTGTTTTCATGAAAGAAATTGTAAAAAGGAAACAATCACTGCATTCTTTAAGTTAATTATTAATTAGTTTAATTAATAATTTGAATAAAAACTACATCGAGAGAAAAATAAATCTAAAGGAATTACGTGAGTTTCTCAAATATTAAAACCTCAGACATGAATTTAGTTTTTGGATTTATAGTTCGATTTCATTATACTCTTCATAAAAGGTAAAAAAAATAAAGTAATTTCTTACCGAAAGTAAAAACTTTTTCTCACTCTTATTTATTTGTCAATCTATTACATGATTTTATCAGTAGGAAGAAGCAATATGTGTTAATCATTATCTTGTAATTGAGGGCGTTTAATTACATATCATCAACAACTCTTACTTAAGAACTTATTTATGTCTAAAATATAAATTATATCTTATTGCTTACCCAGAAATGAGCTAAAGAATTCACTTCTACAGTTTTCACAATTTTTTCGTCTGGGATATTCAGAAGTCCCTTTCCAGACACAATACCAGCATTATTCACCAAAATGTCGATCTTACCAACTTCTTCCTTGATGATTTTTGCCACTTCGTACACTCGTTTGCGATTTGAGACGTCGCATTCGTAAAGAAAGGTTGTAGAGCTCGGATCTAAAAGCTTTTCGGTTTCAATCAAAGAGCTTTTATTAAGATCTAGCATCACAATACAGACGGCATGTTTAGAAAGCTCAATCGCCAATTGACGGCCAATACCACTGCCAGCTCCAGAGATCAAAATATTTTGTCCAGTAATGTTCTTTTTATGTTTGAAACGTCTAGGAACTATGGAACAAATTATGGCTTTTAAAAATTCATACAACACCAGAGGAATTAATTGGCAGGCAATTAGAACTGTAGAAAATTCTTTAGGAATTATAGACATTTTTTTTAGCACAGGATAATTAACAGCTTATTTAGATATCTTCAAAACACTGAATTTAGCTTGGATCCGTGTACTATTTGACAGTTGTATGGATTCTTAATCAGTGACAATTTTATAGTATTTTTAAGCCACAACGGACTTTATCGGTTGCTACTTATCCGAGATAAATTTATAAGTGATTGGAAGAGATGAAAGTATTTGTAATGATGATAGTTGGCAAGAGAGATAGTTCCCGTAGAGTTCAAAGTCATGAAATTGATAGAAAAAAAAATGGATCCTAGAGATAAGAAAAAATGGCGAAACAGATAGAAAGTGTTGGAAGATATAAACTGCTGTTTGTAGAAAATGCAACACCATGAAGGAATCATCAGAATCAAATGAAATTCGCAGCAAATGTCAATTATAGGATATTATGCAAATTAATAAAGTTTCAGAGCCATCGCGCGTGCGCGGCGCGCGCAGCGCCCTCTGAATTGATGCTGAAAGCGTATAAATAAAGTGCTGTAGCGGGACGTTGAAAAAAGTCTATGATTATTTGTTAGTGGCAAACGTTTAGTGAGACCTGAGTATGCCTCCACGACGGAAGAATAAGAAATTCAAGCAACTTACGGAGTTTGAACGAGGGAGGATAATCGGCCTTCGAGAAGGAGGATTTTCCTATCGCGCAATAGCAGCTCGTATGCAGCGGAACAGTTCCACAGTGATGCGAGTTTGGAAGCAGTGGACCGACGAGCACCGAACAACTCGAAAAACAGGCACTGGACGACAGAAGGTGACGTCAGAGCGCGAGGATCGACACCTGCTCCGCATGGCGGTGAATGATCGCACAGCTTCCTCCAGGCAGCTGGCAGCACGTTGGTCTACTGCTACAGGTGTACAATTGTCGGCTTCGTCGTCGTCTGCTGCGCCGTGGATTGCGTGCAAGGGTGCCTTTATACAGGATTCCCCTCACGGCGAATCATCGACGGCTGCGTCGGCAGTGGGCTCTTGAGCACAGAGACAGGCGAGCTGATTGGCACCAAGTTGTCTTTTCAGATGAATCACGCTTCAATTTGTGGACCCATGATGGCCGTGTTCGTGTTAGACGTTATGCCGGTCAACGCTGCCTTCCTGAGTGTATTATTGAACGACATAGTGGTCGAACACCCGGAGTTATGGTCTGGGGTGCGATTTCGTATCATGGACGATCCAATTTGATACGAATTGAGGGTAATCTCAATAGCAACAGGTACGTCCGTGAAGTGCTACAGCCCGAAGTCGTTCCTTTCCTTCAAGGCATCCCTGGAGCTATCTTTCAGCAGGATAATGCACGCCCACATGTTGCGCGGACTGTTCGAGACTTCTGTTCAGCACAACGCATGCAACTTCTTCCTTGGCCTGCTTATTCACCGGATATGTCGCCTATTGAGCACGTGTGGGATATGGTTGGTCGGCGTCTCGCTCGTGATCCGCGTCCTGCAGTTTCCAAAGACGAACTTTGGTTGCGCATACAAGCGATATGGAATTCTCTTCCTCAAGCAGATATTCAACATCTGTTTGACTCCATGCCACGTCGTATAGCAGCACTTATTGCAGCGCATGGTGGCTGCACCAAATACTGATTTCGGAAGCTTAATTTGTTTCTTTTGTTTTGAAAATTTCATCATTTATTTGTATCAGTACAAGTCGTTTCTGCATTAAATTTCATTTGATTCTGATGATTCTTTCATGGTGTTGCATTTTCTACAAACAGCAGTATAAATGTTTCATTAACAAGATAAAGCTTCTTTTTATTAAAAAGCAACTTTATCTTGTTACTAAATATAAAACAGATATTCATGATGTCAGTAATAATTTATTTGATAACTATGATTAAACTGAATATTAATTTGCTAATTAATTATTCAGAATAAGACAGTTTAAAACTGTTTTAAACTGTTGTCCCCTTAAATATTTTTCCTATATAAATTTAAGTCTAATTTTCAATTTATAAATCTTTTAATTAAAACTGTGTTAAAATACAAAAAGATACATTTTTAAATAATGAATGGGTTGAGTCTTAATTTTAAAAGAATTTATTCAAAAATAAAGAACTGATGATTGCAAGAATATAATGCATTTTAAAAGAGGTTATTATAGGAATTATTTATTAATATTAATTATCAAAGCACGCATTTTGCTATTATTGTTAAAGGAAAATTATTGATTGTTAAATTCTGAAAAATGTTCTATATTTTACATTTAAATTATGGTAAAAGTTTCATATACTGACATAAATTTTTCGTTATTAGTAGCGTTTTAAATGGCTAGGTTTTTTTTAATCTTAAAAACTTGTATAATTTTAATCTCGTTAAAAATGCTTACAAATAATCGAACAGCGTGTTATTTTAACAAACGGGTTTTTGAACTGATTATTTAATAGTTTGAAAAACACAAATTAAAAAAAAATCTGGCTTTTTAATTAAAACATTAGAGACTGCAGGGCATAATTTGTTTCGATTACGATGACTCTGTGTTAGAAATAAAATGCAACTATTACGTATAGAATACGGTATATTCGTAGAATAAAATTTATTTCATTTTGGAAACCAGTTTTGTAAGCACAAATTATTAAAATAACACTTTAACATTCCAACTTTAAGTAATTATTTTTTTGCAATATTCAATTATAAATGAAATTTACTGTATTTTCGCAATAGAATGTAATAAGCAAGAGACAAACTTTTTCGTACTTCCCCATTTGGAATTCCATACTTGTTAACTTAAACAGTAATTTTATGTTTTAACAAAAAGTGTGTCCACATGTTGTTTCTATTATTTTTAATTTTAAAAAAAATACTCTGTTTTGCTTTTAATACAAAAGAGAGTCTATTTATTCAAATTAATTTTCACGCTTTGTGAGTTTTACTGCAATCAAATCTTCTCTTTAATTTCAAAAATCAGTTGAGGAAGTTTATCAAATATTTTAAAGCATATGTTAAACATCGTTCACTGGTACTGATTCTCATACAACATAGTCTATAAATATGAACAACTGAACAGGATTATTACGTTCAACTTCACGGCTAATTTAAATTTGATTACTATGTCACAGATTATGATTAATATATATAACTATTATGCGATACATTATGACGAAAAGGGAGTTATCTGTTGCCAAAATAATTTATTACATAGAATTATACAATATTTCCCTCTATATATCATTTATAACTAATGAAGAATCATTTAAATATATCAGATTGTAATTTAAAATAATGGAAGCTAAGGGAGGTAGATATGTGCAAAAAAATAAAGAAACTGTACTTACTATTAATTTGTTTATTCTATTAACGTAAAAGTAAAGTCATATCAAACTAAAACCAAAACTTTTTCCTAGAATCTGACTAAAAGTATGAAAGAGCAAAAATATTTATTAACGAAATCCTCGCATTCAAACACTAAAAATTCAAAGAATATGCAATTATTGTAAACATACTTTTCCTTAAATAGTTTTAATAATGCTAAAAATTTTATTCAGAATTATCAAGGAATCTCTTCAATGAGATTAAAATAATTGCGACCAAAAATATATTTTAATAGAATAGTTCTATAAGAAATCAACTCGTTATTTTTTAGTGTTTGAATAGTCTATTTAAATTATTCAAGTTCTGCATTACACATTTAAACATATTTTATTAATTCTGATTTCAAAGATATAAACAATATTACTTTTTAGTCTAATTTAAAGAATTTAGAACAACTTATGCAGGTTTGCAATACATAAAACTTTGTTAGAAAAACTTGCGTTTCCTTTTGATCTTTTTCTTCGAAAATTTCTTTTTCTTAGGATATTTCCTTTTTTTTATTGAAGTGTTTAAATTGTTCACGATCTGCGTTGTATATAAACATGATTTATTAGTTCCAGTTATAAAGATAAATAATGACACTATTTTTCAGTCTAATTTACAAAAATTTGAATACTCCGAAACAACTCATACGGTATGGTACTTAGTTTACAAAAAAAAAATTATTGCAAAAAAAACTTGTTCTCCTTTTTAATTGGTGTTTTCTTCTGAGAGCTCGCTTTCGAGAGAAATTTTCCTTTTTTATTGAGAATATAAGCTATTACGCAAAGAACGATATGTAAGTTTCTTTTACAGATGTAATATATGGCCAATGATTCTATACCATTTGTTTAGTTGGTTGTCTTATCCTCGTTCTCAAAATATATAAATCATAGACGGAGCTCCAAAACTTTCAGGTTATAGCGTCCTTTCTCTCATTTTATTACTAAGTTATATAAGTATAAAAAGAATTTCAGATTTTTTTAAAAAAAAGTTATCGTTGCTCAACCTAAATAATAGGTTTTATTTAAGGGTGCGTATACCCTTGCAAGCTGTTCAATGAATCGATACCGTTCCATTCTAGTTTCCTTTTGAGCTCGTCGACAAGCAGACAGGAAATGAAACCCCGAAACCGCTGCGCGAGCGGTCTTTTGACATTTACAGCTGAGAGCTAAGCAGCTCGTGAACTGCTCAGCGTGTAAGTATATACGCAACTAAACAGAATGTATTCGAATTTTGAATTCCGTTAAACGCACGACGAGTGAAAAAATGGGGGCTACTCCTCAAAATTCTTATGTGTGAAAGTTAAAGAGTAAGATATCATCTCAGGTGTCGTCCTCGCTATTTGATGGTGATACATCATTTTGACATCCAGCTCCATAATAGGCGTCATGTTGCTTTACAAGTTACTTTAATTTAGTGTGTATTCGCTCATATTTATTTATTCCCTGGTTAAATCTTCGTAAAATTATAGCTAATTTAAATATCTTTGAAATTTTCTTCTTCTCTGGATATCTTAGATTTTTTTTAAAAAAATATTTCGGCGTATTTCGGATTTTTATTAAAAGTTTTCAATAATGCCAAGAAATGTCACAATTTTCATAATTGTAGAATAATTTATACTTTTTTTTTTGTGGGTAAGTACGCTTTATACACAGTTTTTTAAATGCAAAATATGTCAAAAGCTATTCTCAATTGCAGCGCGATTTTACCTGAAGAAGTAGAACAAGACTAACCAGAATAATAATAATAATAATGACTTTTTTTTAATCTGAAATGCCCAGAATTAAACTTTTGATTAAATTTACAAGCATTCTTCCTTTAAAAGAAATTATAATTCCTTAAAGTTTTACTTAAAAGTTAAAGCTGTTTTCTATTCTATTCATAACAGTTTTGTAAGGGAAAATCAGTATTGTTATTTTGCCGCATTGCCTTAATATATAAAAGGTTTTTTTTTTTTTTTTTGGGGGGGGGGGGTATGCAAAAGTATTTTCCACTGAGCTATAATTTTACTTTTCCCTTTAAAAGATGATAAAACTTATGAAAATAATTAAAATAAAAGTATTACGCCCGATTCTTTTTAAGTTATGCTTATAATATATTTTAAGTATAGTTAAATTAGTCTTGAAATTTTCCAGAATCCTTAGAAGTGACTCAGTTTTTCCCCGAAAATACAGAAAATTAAAAATTTTCTAGCTAGTTTTATTAACAACACAGCATTCCCAGTACATTTGTGTAATAAACATTAAATGATGCAGTGGATTATGTAATAATTAGGAGTATATCGCCCGCATATTTCTGAATATATATAAGTAAAATTTTAATATATTTTTATAATATATTTTATACAGAATTAAATCAATCCTGAAATTTCCGGGGATCACTGAAATGGATTGAATTTTTTCCCCCTGAAATGCAGAAAATTAGAAACTTTTTATTTCACGGTCTTGATGACACTTTTATGTTAAAAACAGTGGATGACTCTGTGAATTCAGCATTAAGAAGAATTTTTAGAATATTTTATCCTGAAAGGATAAAAATCAAGAAGAGTGATTTTTGTGGATTCCTTAATTGCGAAATTAATAAATCTTAGATTATATTTCAGATGGTAATAGATTTCATTGCTCTTAGAAATTCAGCTAGTCAGTACAAAATAAAAAATTAACGAATCTTTGTATGATTTCACAAGAATTTAACAATTCAATGTCGGAGCAATTTTATTTTCTTATTTAAAAAATAACTTTGAAATAAACTTTTAACGTTCAGGCAAAAAACAGAAAAAGAAGAAGAAGAAAAAAAAAAAAAAAAAAAAAGAATTAATAAAAATAAAAATGAAACAATTCACTTCGTTCGAAATTTTTTTTCCCTCCGAATTATTACTTCAATACTCGTAGAAAGGTTTAAGACTGTAATCTGCATATTAAGCTTAATGTTCAAAGTGAAAGGTACTTTTTTGATGCTTAAGGTGAATAAATTTTTTTTTAAAAAAAATACTTGCACATATAAATGATTAGCTTTGCTATAAATCAATGTATCACATTAAAGTTTTCAGATTATCAAGCTTTTTATGTTTTTGAACTAAATAAAATAAATATATTACATAGTGCCTACATTTTATTACAAGAACGCATTTTTATTACATGCGTCATTTTTTATAAAATAAAAACTATTCATAAAATAAAAAGTTCAGCACAGAAAATTTAGCATTCTAATACAAATTATCATATGATTTATGGCTTCATTATTTTTTTTAAATTTGTATTTATATTTTTATTTTGGGGAATCCGCAACCAACTTTTTCTCTATTTGTTATAGATACAATATATTTTTACACTTAATCTTCATGGACCATGCAAAAAACTGTATTCATTAAATTCACTTTTTCCTTTATATATATATATATACCTATCATATTAAATGAAGTATTTACGCACTTCATGTAACTATACGCATTTAATAAAAAACATAATTTTTTTTTAAGGCTGATGTTTTGTAGTGTCTTTTTCAACATCAAAATGTTGATAGGTACCTTGATATCTCCCCATCGTTTGATTCAAACATTTTTATGTTAAGCAATTTCATTTCCTGTTAAAAGGAAAAAAAAGTGTATGAAATTGCATAGTATTTGGTCTGGACAGCTGTGTTATTACGTGTTAACTTGTTTTCCCTGTTCAGCCTTATCGAATTAAACGTGTTTCGCTGTTTTATTATTGTAAAGATCATATACCTATCTCCCATTTTGGATTATACAATTTAATTATTCGTAATAAAATACTGATATCAATAAACGGTAACAAGTTATTACGTGCCCTCAATTACACGTTAAGCGTTTTCATTAATTCATAATAATATTAAAGATTGAACATTTTAAAAAGTCATGCCATTATTGGTATATTTTTAACAATACGCACACACATATTATATACACACGCATATATATATATATATTATTTTTCTAAAGAAATTATTTAATTTCAATGTAAATTTCATAGAGCAATTTCATAAAGCAGAAAAACAAAAGAATGCGAAACTTAAACCGGATCTTAATTGAACAAAATCGACATATTTAACATAACATATAGAATAAACAAAACATTTATTAAATGACTTAATACATTAAATACTCGAAGATGGGAAAGAACAGCACTGAGCTAAAATAGACATGTATAACACCTATAACAATGAAATCGCTGAATAGAAGTGTAATATAAGAGTCATTTAAGAGATAACCGGTATTGTGACAGAACGTCCTCTGTAATAAACTGTATTATTAAAGTTGAATAGCATCTTAAAATTATCGTAAATTATATGAAGTAAAGAAAGGAATGGTAACTGGATACAAACAAGGAAGGTAAAGGAAATATTAAACTTTATGATTCATTCAAAAAAAGATAAAATATTTATAAAACAGCTTGCTATATTATTCGAACTTTTTATAACTTGTGTCTAATCTAGGTGATTACAATATTAAAAAAAAAAAAAAAAGGCACTTACCCAAAAATGTGCTAGGCTATTAATGGCCATTATCTTCTCTATCATTTCATCAGATAGGTCCAGGAACTTCTTTCCGTTGACTATCCCAGCATTATTCACTAAAATGTCTACTTTACCGACTTCAGCCTTGATGAGTTCCGCCACTTCATAAACCTTATGTCGGTTCGATACATCACACTCGTACAGGAAAACTTTGGAGTCGGTGCTCATCAAGTTCCTAGTTTCATTCAGTCCAGTTCTGTTGATATCAAGCAGAACGACAACAGCGGAAAGTTTAGAAAATTCGATAGCCAGCAGTCTTCCAATGCCGCTGCCGGCGCCAGTTATCACAACTATTTGTCCAGAAATATCTTTGGTTTTCTTGCGCTGACAGCGCCCAGGAATTAAATACCTCAGAGCATTTAAAATGTATCCGATAACTACTAGATGAAGAGCCGACATTACGGCGAGGAAAACATCAAACTCTTTCGGTAGAATCGGCTTCATTTCTTCAGCTGAATTCTTCTTGGATCTTTCAAAAATTATCTAGTTTTAATAATTATTTATGGTTGGTTCTGATTTTAGACTTTCATGCAATTCTTTTCTTCCGATATATATAAGAAGTCTGCTTTGGCTTGCATGGGATTTTCGAACACAGCAACTCCAACACTTAGGTATACTTTCAGGGGATTTTTTTTTAAAAAAAGAAAGAGGCCTTCACCAAAAACCGAAATTAATGATAATTTTTTTTTAAAAAAAAATTAGAAGCAATCTTCAAGAAAAAATAATTACTCTTTATGCAATGCGAGATTGTAAGCATCGATGGCACGGTCGAAGTCGATGCAGTCACAGATATTCAGGCTCGAACCCAGTCCCATAGCCGTCGAAACGGTCTCACTGTCGCCGAAAAACAGTTCAGGATTCCTAGAAGACAACCTATGAACTGGAGCTTGCCCGATGACACAAACCAAAGACAACAATCGAAGATATCCATATGGATTATTATATATTTTTTTTCCTCCTCGCTGGAAAATGGGACCACGATTTCCGTCACTGATTACGAATCTCGAGTAGAGCACGAGTTATTTTACGATTATTATATGCAAAGCTTCAGTGATTGCGTCAACAACAGAGGAGAGAGATGGTTGAAGCTAGTTATGGGACACCGTTCCAGCCCTTGCCTTTACGACTCCAGCGCAGCAAGTAATCGATGGTAGTTAAGACTCAGAGCGACCTTGGCTAACTTCCTCGAGGTAAAGAAATAAACAAAAAGAAGAAAACGACGAAAAACCGTCCAATAATAGCCTGTTTAGGCAAAGGATGAAGAAGTTACTCTATCAGAGGTCAACAGCAAGATTGTTTCCCTTTTTTTTTTCTTTCTCGACACGTTTTTTTCGCCGCTGTGACAGGTAATCCGGTCTAAGCAGAAAATTGAATTGGGGTCCCCCCACTGGAATTGTCTTGTGACAGAAGATAAGGAAAGAGAATTCACTGATGAATGTTTACGATGGAGCCCTTTGCGAAATAGAAGATCTCATTATTCATGTTAGGAAGTGATTTAAGCCGGTTGGCTAAACAAAGGGCCAGAAATTTGAAAACAATGGAGATGCTTAATGGTTGATATACGTATTGGAATACGTATGTTTTCTTTCTCTTTTTCTGATTAATTTTTTTTCTTTCGTGACTTTTATCCGGAGGTATCCGGATGTTATGGAACCGAAATCAATACATTGAACAGAACGAAAATGCGATAAAAATCTCAAGTTCGTAAAAATGTGGAATTGCATTTCGTCTAGAGCATATAAAGACATATTTCAGAGTATCAATTATTTGTCCTTCAAAATCAAAAATTTTCCCTTTTTTTTTTTTTTTGGTGTTGTCGGCAGTCATTTTTTTTTTTATATTGGCAAGTATTATTTCGTAAATAATCGGTCTATAACACAAGCTTGAAATTATAATAAATTCCAAGTTTCTAAATCCGACTTTCGTATCTTCAGTATCAATTGCAATAGTTGATTTTACTTATTTATTATTGAGTTTGTATTATTTGTGGTTACTAGAGGAAACAAAAATGAAACATATATTTTTGTATATTTATCATATTAAGTAAGTTTAGAAAGGAATGTAAAAGTCGATTTAATAACAGTATACGACAGGTATTGACATAAAACATGATTTTTATGGTTAAAAAGCAGCTGTGCACTTCTTTTACTTAAAATAAATTAAACAAATATATTCTTCAATATAAGATATAGCGTGTCTTATATTGAAGAATTTATTTCAGCGTATATTAGCAGCGAAAAAATATTGAAAGAATCTGACTTTTTTTTCTTAATATAAATATTTTATGTCATTAATTCAACACGAAATATAAACAGTAGATACGGATCGTTTCCTTAATTTATTCAATTTTCGAAAGGCTGAGAAATAAACTATTAATTTCATGCATTGTTAACTTTATTTAATCACGGAGAAAGTTTTTGTTTAAAAACTTTTGAATGCTTGAGGAAAATCTAAACACTTTATACAAACAGCATATTTATATTAAATAAAGTACAATAATATAGTTATGCAGTTATAATAAAGATATTATATATATGTAATTACTGTTATTATATTTAAGCATGATTAACATTTCAAATGCGTTCCAAGACATGCTAAAATTTTTGTATAATTAAGTACTTTTTCGGATTTTCGAAACTAATTAAAAAAAAAACCAAATGAGTTCCATTAAATATGCAAACATTGTTAAATACTCATTTGTTTTTGAAATCGGTTTTGAAGCAGCTTTCAATCAGAGTGATTCAGTCTTCAGGTTATCGCAGCCAACTATTTAGTGAAGTAGTTCTCAAACTTTTTCTCGGTGTTTTCTTTCCTCATGAGCTTAACTCTAACGTACCCTTAATCATTGTCCTAAATTTAAATATACCCCTTCCCTATAAAGTAAAATCTAATGTATCCCATCTCCATCGTGAAATTATAATGTACCTTTATCCCATGACTTTAAGCGGTATTGTAACTCCTAAATAAGATCCTAGAGCAGAATTCGGGAAAAATTTATTACTGGTGTTTCTCGTGGTTGCATATCTTTATTTCAAAGGGAAATTTTAGAGTATCTCTCTAGCATATATCTCAAAAGTAGTATCACAATAAAGTTTCTAAGAACATTTAGAGTTCTCCATGCAGTAGAAGTTGTATTACAGGTGCAGTTAAAATAGTTTGCACATTGAAGAAATAAGTATGTAACAGTCTACCTTCCTTAATTAATTTTTCAGCCATCTTAAAATCTAATTTGGTAGTCAACGAGTTCAAAATTCCAGTTGAAGATAAATAAGAGAATGCAATTCTATAATCAATTAATATGCGAAATTGCTCTCTCTCTCTCCCCCCTCTTAACTCAGTTAATCTTGGTTTACGTTCAAATAATAAAGTTTTAACTTATCAAATCACTCAATCCAATTCAAGCCATTCTCGATTAATGCAGATTTGACTCATATTATTCTGGTTATGTATCACTTCCAAGTCTTTTCAATAGAAAAGATTAATTACGAAGATTCCCTCTTAGGCGAATCATTTGTTCTACCCGTCTCTTGTGCCATAACTCAGTCAAATACAACTAACTCTAAAAGTAAATAACCTACACAAGGATACACTGGTCAAGTCTCACACAACTATTTATTTGTCAACTTTGTATTATAATAATTAAGGAATATTTGCTCTCCTTGGTGACCCCTTGGATTAATTCACCTATTATTGAACTAATACTTTCTTACCAGAATCTCTCCAGTTGAAGCTGTCTTGATTCCTCCTTGAATCCTCTGCGATCGCTATCGCCGGCAACAACTATTGATATCATCTATCGATTGTAAGGCATGCACTCAGCGCTAGTCCCACTCGGCCTCTATCCTCTAAATTTCCTTTTCCCCCTGTCATATCTAGCTCATTTCACTTTATTTCTACCTGTCTCTTTTTCAAAATCAGGTTTTACCTTGGTTGGGAAGAAATTGTTATTTCATGCAATCAATCTCAATTAAAGTTCCTTAGGTTAGTGAAGAGAAAATCGCGAATAGCCTATAGTCAAACTCCAATCTAAACATCTTTCAGCTTGTCGATATCCTCTACCTCCCATCCTTTTCTTTTTAATTCTATTTCACTTAAAAAAAAATATCACTATCTCAAAATCAATTCACTTCACTTCCTTTCATTTGGTTGTCAAGGTATTGTAATTGTATGCGATTCAAATAACCAAAGAGTCCCCGAGGTTAGTGATGAGAAAATTTCAAACTGATCAACATCACAAATATAGCGTATATTTATTATGTTTTATATACGGGGCGATAACAGAATAATCACCGGGTTTTAAAATGTACAGCTGCATAAATATTAATTACACTCTTTTTCAGAGCCAATAGAAGGAAGAAGAACCAGGTGTTACATTTTTAGTTCTATACTTTAATTTTTCCGCATGAGTTGCTAGAGGAGCATGAGCTCTATGTGAAACTGGATTAAAGCTATGGTATCTTAAGAAAGCAAAGTCGTATTCCTATGGATTGTTATGTGTGGATAACGCGTTATTTGTTCCAACACCTCTGAGGAGAACTTAAATGCCGTATCGTGTAAATTTGTATAGAACATTTGCAACTGTTTAGAAACAAAATTGAAAAGCTTCTCTTTTTTATGAGTTAATGCTCATTTTCCTGTTTGTAATATAGTTCGAAATAGTAAATTTATGCCCGTCGATTATTTTGGTTTCACTCTCTATTACAATGCTAATCTTTGTATATATTATAATCCTAACTTCTAAATAACAAAGACTGATTATTTATTAACATTCCACCTCTAAGTAATACTGTGGTCTCGGTAGTCTTGATGGATATGGTCACGAACTCACGGCAGGCGCTGTTTTCATCGAGCCGGGGGCTTGAACCCTGATATCATAAAAGACCTGCCGTGTTGTATCGCTGATGCAAAGTTAATTTTGATCGAGGTTCCATGCCCTCCTTTTGGAATGGAGTAGAAGTTTGGAGAGGGAAGCGCGACCTCGTCGCTTGACCGTGGTTCAAAATTTTGAGGTCAGATGACAATAGAACAAGTGTTGCTTCTCAGGGCGACGTTAATAAATAATCCCAATCATCATCGAAGTAACATGAGACCTACTGGCCTGAGCACCTCGTAATTTTATGCGAATTCTAATTTTCTAAAAGAGTTACAGGTATCTATTAAAAATTTTAAAATTACTAATTTTTTTCTCATAAGAAGAATGTAAATTTTTTTTAACTATCTGATGACATGTGAAGTAATCATCGTCACAATTAGTCATGCGTCGATCGAATTTTCAAAACGATAGAGAGAAGAGAAATTTACAGAGGTTTCGTTTGTCACCAAGGAAAGCTTATGCAGTGACCCTTTAACTTTGATGTCAATTTTGGTGAACATTTTGGCCTCTAGATAATAAATTTAGAGACTTTGGAGACAAAACGATGTTTCTCGAAAATGCTGAAAACTTGTCGATATCTCGATTACGTCGAAATTAGGAACTTTTTCTGATTTGTTTATTGTGACGTCACACCTGGCTATATTATAAATACGGAGAGATACGAACCTGAGTGAATCGATTTGGAATTGGATGAGTGAAGCTGTAGGAGTCGGCCGAGCAAGAAGCTGTTTATATCTTCTGGGGAATCTGTTGGGACAACCGGAAGAGCTGTCGAAATCCGTGCAAAGTATTACTTTGGAGATTTGTCCATTCAGCGAGCTAGTAAACTGGTGAGCTGAACGTTTTTGAAAGTGCTGCGACAGTCATTACAAGTGCTGCATCTCTTTGTGTCGCTAATCTAAGTGCTGTGTGTCCTGTTTGTACTGTTAATCTGTCCAAGTTTTGCTACCTGTGTTCATCTTGTCCGGAACATTTGTGAACAAAGCATCATTTACCAGTATCTTCCGAATTGAATTTCCCTCGTACCCAATATCGAGGAATTTTTGTAACAATGTCTTATGAGGTTTCATTAACAAGTAAGACCTTCGTTGGCATAAAGTACTTTTTTTTTATTTGTAATATAATTTAGAAAATTCTTGCTTCATATGAAAGCTTCATGTGTCTTCTATGTAATGCATCTGTTTTGTTTGTTTTCAGGAGTCGTTGGTGTGCTGAGAACAGAAAAAAGATGGCGACCCATATGAAGAGAAGGTTGTAGGTGCGAGGTGTTCATTAAATCCGACCTTGCAACTAATGACTTTCTCATATTCCCAAAGATGGAAGAGCATTTTTAGGGACATCATTTTTTTTAGTGTCGAAGAAAAAGCTGTCATTAAGGCCTGGTTGGACTACAACCAATGGAATTCTTCGAAGGGTTTTCTCGACTTGTTGCGTATCGACACAAATGCGGGGAAATGATGAGGATAATGTCAAAAAGTGAATATGTCAAAAGCTTTGAGTTTCAGTCCTTTTCATCTGTCGTTGCAGCCATGATAACCGAGGGGTCATGGCCGCAGACATACAAATGATTGTTTTCTTGAGTCATGAAATTGAGCTCTGATGCCACTGAAAACACATCACGGAGCGGGGAAAATGCACTTAAATCTGTTGGAGATCCTGAAGTTGGCGTGGAATGAAAGTTAGGATAGTGGAAGTTTCAGGTGTCATCTTTGTCATTTGTATGAGTTTCATAATTACTCAATCCGACACCAATAGACTTCGTGTTGCTTCTAAGTGCGGCGTAATAACTATTCAATCAACCAATGAACCTACGAATAATCATTCATTCTGAAAATTCGATTGATGTATACAAAATGATTACCACTTTCTCCGTCAGATTACAACAAATTTTTTTCACTGGTCTTAAGAGAAAATATAAAAATCTTAATAACTTTTTATAGATCCCCAAAATTTCTTGGGAACATTTGACTTCTTCCCAATGCCCGTTGCTATGAAATGAGAATATGGTCATGGTCGAGAAATTGTGACCGTTATTATTTCGTAGAGTGGTGGACTCGAGTTCAGATGCCACAAAAGAGCCACCATGTACTGGAGTTGATGTGTGTAAGACCTGTGGAGGCTCCAAGTCCTCCCTCTAGCGTGATCTTACCGTTATCAACAATTAATCCATCAATGTTAATTAACAATTAATTAAGTTTAATTCTCTTCCTTAACTGTGTCATCACCAGTCAATGCAATTCATTGTCTAATTAAAAAATCAGACAATGAGGAAATCAAATTGGTAAGCTGGGTCCTACAACAGGTCCGTTCACAGATGATTACTCCACATTAACGTTGAATTATCTAATCCCCTTCTTCTGATCATAGTAAGTCCACATCTGGATTCGACTTTTAAACTTTCTAATCTCTCACTCTCTATTACAAGTCTCATTATTAAATTCTTCGCACTTTATAAATGTTATTACACTATTCTCTTTCACTACAATTCGATTTCTCTTATCCAATTTATATAAGTCATTGTTCATTTGCAAGCAGAGGTTCTAAAATCAAATAGACATATTATATTAGTTGAAGGGAAATTTGAGAGAAATCCCGTTACAAAATAATATTGAAATGCAAATATTATTGAGGGTTGCTTAGCTACAATTCCCAAGTAGAAATTTCCTAATGTGCTGAAAATTAATACGTAAAACTTTTTTCGATTTATCAAAAAGATTCGACAAATAATAGTTTTTGATTGATTGCTTGTTTATTAAAGTCGCGTTAAGAATCATCACGAAGGTTATTGGAGACACCAAATGGAGGACTTGATTCGACAGATAAACCATTCGTCAGCCTTAGTACACGCCCGATCTTTAACGACATCAGGAATCCAACTCACTTCTTGACGGAAGCAACGCCATCTGCGAATTCGCGATCACGAGCATTAGGCTATCGAGGCAATACGGATAAAGAAAGGAAAAGTTAAAAGGTTGGCTAATTTAAGCACGCATCATGATAAATACTCATGTAAGGAATCCTTGCTACATCATAATTATAATAAGCACAATTTACTTAGCTTGCATATTCGCTTTCAATACACTGCATTGAAAATTATTTATAGATATATTGATGATCCGCTTGTTTGAGTTACAATAAACCATCTGAAGATGAACGTAATTTATCTTTTTATCATGCATATTTAAATCTTATTCAAACTAATGAAAAATAAATAAATATGAAACAGAATATTTAGACATTTAATTGAAAATTCAGACAACAAAATTGCTAGCAATATTTCTGACAATAGAGATGGTTTTAAATGTCTTATTAATTAGTAACCTCTCTAAAGAAGCTATTTATATATTTTTGCATTTAGAAACATTTTTATTAATTACGTAATTACATTAAAAGAAATAAAATTTAGTAAGTTGCATGAACTAAAAGAATATTAATTATAAGAAATTTATCACTTATCACTAGTAGCATTAAAGCAAATTGCCCTTTATATATATATGTGTGTGTGTGTGTAGGATTTTTCAGCTAATTATCAAAAAATTAATTTCATTTTCCATTGTAATATAAAACCAGTTCCTTGGTTAGCAGCACCTATTCCCGAACAAAATTGAACGCCATTTCGTTCTCGCTCTCTCTCCTTCACTTGCAGCTTCTCTTCTCCTTCGCATTATCCACGTCGGAAGTAAACTCCGAACGCCAGAGCGCGTTTCAAAGCCCATCGCTGATATGGGATAAAATTAATTAGGCTGCCATTTACCTGTCTCAGAAGAACTGTTTACTCCTAATAGAGATAACCTGTATATAGATTAAAGTGTATATATTTCCCCTTCATCTCTCCCTTCTAATAAACTTAAGTAAAAGTACTTCAATCATCATCATTGAATTCTTACGAAATCATCATAGAATCCGGTAATGAAACTACTCCCCAAGACAAACTAACCCTTTGCGTAAGAGAGTAAACCAGTGTAGATTCGGGATGTACAATCTCATCACCCCCGTTCTACATATATATATATATATATGTGTGTGTGTGTGTGTGTGTGTGTGTGTAGAGATGGAACTTGACTTATCGCTCAGAACGCTGCCATAGACGGAAATACGCCTCACCACCAGAGGGTATTGCCACTGACAGATCGACATTCCGCTAGGAGGATGAAACGCTTTGAGTGGGAAGACGCCACAAGAGATCTGGAGTAGACACACAGAGTGTCTGTGATATCGTGTCTATAAACTTTTACCGAATAAGCACAAACTGACTGAGATGAACCGTCTTCGCATATTTGTTTTGTGAACATTACTTACACTTTTCTAAATATATATATCACATAGTTTCACAATTGAGATATCAAAAATGAACCAAAAATATATATTTAGGAAAATGAAAGGATTTTTTTTTCTTACGAAAATTAATTTCATAGTGAAAGAGGCCGCATATATCCTATCTCTGGAATAGGAAAACTATACATGACTGATAAAATTAAGTATCTTGTATCATAAATCACATGAAAATAGAACAAGAATGCAGAAAAAAAAAAAACTTGAATCACAAATATTTCAACAAATATATGATTCATAAAATGTGTAACTACATTTAATTAAAAATTTGAAATAATTTAAGCTTTTCTTCCTCAAACGAAATTTTTTACCCTAAATTAAATTTTTGAAAAAGTAATTAATTATTGAATTCGATTTCTGACATGTTTTCAGTATTTTATAACGTACGTAGTTTTTAATTTCCAATATATCACAGACAAGATGACAAGGATAGAGTGCATCACAAATAATCTGTCTCAATCTGCTTATATTGGAAATTCTAATTTTAAATTAACTCGATAATGCGCATTTAACTGCAGATAATCAAGACAATGACTTATGTTTCATATTAGAGATGAGACGATGATGCGAAAATAGGCTACTCCAAGAGGAAAAAATACGTAATATACAATATTTATGAATCCATATAACTCAGAGATATCATTAAAGAGAGTGTAAAAGCGATACTAATTACTAATTAAAATTAGTAATGCGTAAAGTGTAATAATATTAATATCTATTTTAAAAGGTCAGCTTTCAATTCGGAACAAAAATTATAATTAAGCTCAATCAAAATAAAATTATAAGTAATTTAACTCCGTTTTAGTTCTGGTATAAAATGAGGTTACAAGAAGTTTAGATTTAAAACCTACAAATACAGAGAGAAAATGATTTTGTTTTACTAGGATGAAATTCTATTTTTTAAATTTCACATTCTGATGCATGAGGTATAGATTATACAATGTTCTGTCAATTTCAGTCGAACCATATTAAACTGAAGGCTTTCTGGGGCAGTTGAGCCCAAAGACTTGATATAAAGCGTTGGAAATCTGTTTTTAGGAATGTTTATCCTAGAATATTCTTCAAAACATTTTTGATATACCGTATTGTGTTTGATACAATCGTGAGTTTGATACATTATAAGCTATTTCCATTGTTGATGAAAAATACTTAGTTCTTTCTGTGTTCTTATAGTATTTCCATAAATTCTATTCATATAAAAGTTTAAAAATTAATTATAACGTGTTTCGGTTACTATACTTCTGTGACTCAAATTATAATCATCGCATAATTTAATAAAATCCTATTCACACTTAAATACATTATTATTGTACATATAAATATCATAAACATTGATAATTAAACTTAGGTTTGGAATATAGTTTCAAGTAAAATCAATCAATCAATGAATCCTTTGAGTTAAAAGCTTTCTCGATAAAATCATTATCGCTCCATGTTGGAAGAATGTTAGTATCAATCTTGTGCTTGCTTTAAGCGTATTGCGATAATGGGGTAAACGTTTTATAACCTGCTTAAATTAAAGCTATTTATAATTTAGTCATAAATATGCATACGATTATTTTTAATGGATAGTATTTAATTTAGTGGCTTAAATGAATTTGTTTCCGCTGTTTGTTTTTCTTTTCATCTTTGGTTGATTATTGTTTTAAATGGGGATTCCTGCTTATTTTTTATAACATCTCTTGTAATGCAATTGCATTGAGTCCGACCAATACTAGTATAAACACAATATTCTCTGTCCCAAGCTAGAACATTAATTTATCACTATTTTAAATTTAACTATGTATAACGAGGTCCTGCTCTAAATTTGAGAGACAGGGCCAGACAATACCGCAACTAAAAATCATATGTCAGATATGTAAATTTGAACACATTTGTTTGCAAACAATAATTTATAGCAGCAATCGGTGTTTATCTAATGTAGAATAAATTCGAAAGAATAAGAAATCGAGTATGATGCGTAATCATTATCGTATGATTTACTATGATTTTAAAAGGACTAAATTAAAGAAGAATGCCTTTCAGGTCATAATCAGCATAAGAAAATGAAGCCCTCTCGTACCCACTAAGTCAGATGGCTACAAATTTCGTAGAAGTTGAAGTTTTCCCTGGATGAAAATACCAAGGAAGACCTTTTATTAGCTGTCAGTGAAGAAATGTATCGGCCATACAAAATATTTAATCGCTGATAATCTCTGTTCCTACCAAATGATACAGAATGACTTAACACATTGCATCCGCAGCTATATATAAAATTATTCATATCCTTTCAA
>BMAW01009222.1:169234-262733 GCA_019974015.1 Nephila pilipes | reverse complement strand
GTATGTGTGTGTGTGTGTGTGGTGTGTGTGTGAGATATGTGTAGTAGATTTCTGATGGATCCGCTTACACAAGCAAAAAAGGAACAAATTTCTATCATATTGCAACGGATTTTAACCCCAGCAGCAGTAAATTTCGTATTTTACCAAATTGTATTGGTTACTAATACAATATGGTAGCCTTTAAGGGAAGTACGAGTTTCGAAAATTCAAATTTGTAACATTTGCGTCCCATTTCATCAGTATTTAAAAAATTAAAAGTTCCATGAATAAGAATGACTCAAAACTACTTCATACCATCGCTAAACGCCCCACAAAAATTCTTTAGTGCTAAGTGAATCAAACGAAATAAAAAATAGTGTTTCTTAAAAAATTAAGTTATTAAAATTCATTACAGAATTAAACGATGGTTTGGTGTCTTTAATTACGTGTCTTTTCAGATTAATTATTCTCCTTCAGTTCATGAGGAGTAGTATTTTATATCTTTATAATATGCTTTACTTTCTAATTTATTCTACATTTTAGTGTTACTTTATTGAATAGAAACAAAATAGAATTTGTTTGCATTCTGCCGTCTCAGTTGGTCTTTCGATAAATTTTGCTGACTGGATATTTTTTTCACTTACGAAATAATTGTCTGCTTTTTTTCCCCTCCTCCTCTGCGGAGTCACATATCATATCATCAACAGAAAATGAAACTAAAAGCAATTTAAGTGTGATGATTCAGCTCAGTATCACTTCAGTGATTGGTTAGGACTCAAAAAATATTTTGACAAATTTGTATGTCATTTCTTTAGAGACACCAATAGCAAATTATTTATAAATTCACAATTATTATGAAAAATTTTTAGGAATAATATTTTAATAATAACGTTTTCATAACAATATTACACTTTTGAAAGATAAAGAAAATTATACTGAAACAAAATTCTTCACACTGTGTGACGAATTACGAGCTTTGTTTACTGTCCGGTTTTGAATTTGAGTTTGCGGAGTGTGCGGCTGTATCTACTTGCGTTAATTCAAACAGTGCAGTTTATCAAATGAATTCCATATAAATCAACCATGTTATTAGAAAGAAATAAAATTTCTGAACAAATTCGGAAATTTGATGCCTATCCTAAAACTCTTGAAGATTTCAGAGTCAAAACATTTGCTGGAGCTGCTGGTTTGTATTGAAAATATAAGTTTTTGAATACTATCTTAGCTGTAAAGATTTTTTATTTTTATTATTGCAATGAAACGAAATGTTTCTATATATGTGTAGTTAGAGTCTGTCGATCAAAAAAATTTTGAAATATCTAACTTCATTATTTTTTATTACTAGGATAAATCATTAAAGTTCAAGTTTGTCATGTTTGATGCGGTTTATAATGCAGATGTTTATTTGCTTATTCTAGATGAAAAGTTCTCTGTCATTTTCAATTTCTAGTATGGATATTTTTGATAACGAGCGTTGAAACTGAATTTTTTAATTATAAAAAATTATTTTTAAATTCCTTACATATATTGGCGTTTAACTTTCATACAGTGTAACAAATCATTAGAATATGATCTCTCATTTTTAAAGAAAACTATAAATAATATCTGTTTAATTATTACTTTTATAATCATTCATATGTTACTTCATTTTAAAATCTTTCTGTTTGGACATTCAAATTATTTTATGTATAATTTTTTATGTATATAGCTTTAAATGACTTAAAGACCTAAATAAAGGGATTAAATATTTCCTTACTGACTCTGTCACATGATTTGAAGCTTTATATGTGACGGTAAAATATTTTAATTAAGTATTTCTGTATCTATGATTGAAATGTAGCTATAATCTCCTTCATGAATTGTGACTGTAAAAGGCTATTGATTAATGTGAAGAAAGAGTAATTATGAATATGTGTGGTGCTTTGTTAATCAACAAATACCTAATAAAACTGAGAACCAAATATTTAGGTTAGATACTTGGGTTATAATATGCTATTAATAGCTTCTAAGATTATGTTGGAACTCAAAACTATAACTACAGAAAGCTAATTTGAAGACTTTATTTGTATTTACGCATTTTTTAATTATATGTGTTTCCATATATTATTTTATAAGTATCTTTGTCTCGTATTATATCTTTGACTTATCCAAAATTCGTTCTTAATATGAAGAACAACGAAATGTCTGATAAAAAATAAATAAAAATAGTTCAATGCAAATATAGATAAAACAGACTGCATAAATTATAAAAACTGAAGTTTTGTACAAAACTGCATGAAATTTGATTATGATTTTCTTCCTAGTTTGTAGAGGAAGGGAAATATATAGTTTATTATTAAGTAATTGAATTATACTTTAGTAAACCTGTTTTAAAGGTTTTCAAATTTAAGATTGTTGAATATGAAATCTTGTAAAATCTTCTGCTATAATTAATCTCATCATATCAGATAGTTGTGTTGATTATAATAGCAATTATAATTAATTGAATAATATAAGATACCTGTCAAGTTGTATTTGCTTACACCCTCCAGTATTTTTTGGGAGCGGGGGAACTTATATATTGAGCAATGGAAAAAATTGTGATGATCAAGTAATATGAATGTATGGTTATATTTCGTCAGTTACTGTTATTTACTTTGTAAAAAAAATTTGAAGTCAATGAAATGCGAAGTTTTAGTACATCTAGAAACCAAAAACTTAATATGTTTAAACCTTGCATAATTTTACTCTGATAGCCTAAATAATTGTTAAAAGTAATTTATATAATTGAAGTAAAAATTACACTCAGCCAGATTAGTAATAATTAAGTATCATATTCTTTTTCGTAGACAAAATGGAATAAAAACATTGTCTGATGATGATTGAACAAAGATTGGATGTTCAAAATCGAATTGTTATTGTGCATTTTAAATATTATTGTAAGGCTGTAAATATGTGTGTTAGTGTTTCTATAATTTCTTTTAAAAGTTAGATTGCTCACTCTAATACCTGATATCGAGCTTGTTTTACAATTATTTGAGCATCTATTTCCCACAAAACAGTTCAAAAGATTGAAGGGGAACATATTTCAGCTTCAGAAATTGGTCTTATTTTGAGCAATTTTCGTATAAATCTTCAAGAATACTTCAATATAAATCACGATTGGAAGAAAAATTTATTCCTTTATTAATGAAAAGAAAATTGTAATACTTAGATGAATCAAATCTGAGCATAATGAAAAAGTGTTCCAATGAAGTGCATAATTTTTACCAAACATCTTTTCAATATGTTGATGAATGGTCAGAAACAAATATCATAGGAAATAACAGTTTTCAATGGTGTTTTTTTACTTGATCACAAGTAAATTGGCAGATATTGAAAATTGTGTTGAGTTTTTATTGAAAGAAATGCTTGATATTAAAATAGAGGACAATTGTGTTTTTGAAGACATTAGAAGACTGAATGTATATTTAAATTCTGGTAAATTAGAACAGTTGGAAAATCAATGTGTTGAATTTGATAAAAGATGGGTTGAAATATTTAACCATTTAAAAAATAAACAGATTCCATATGAAAATTTAGTTATTCTTGTTGAATTTACATTGTTTCCCTCTGGAACTAATGCAGCAATTGAAAAAGATTTTTCAATTGATAATGATTTTTGGACAAGTGAGAAATCAAGATTGAATGTTAATACTCTGGCTGCTGCTCTTACTGTAAATTTCAATATGAAAGATATTTTTTGCTTCGAAATTTCTAATAGAAAATTATATATTGACAAAAAATGTTCATTCAATGGGAAAATACTCCTTCAATTAAATAATAAAAATGAATGTAAGCATAATTAGTGTATTTTTGTTTGAATCAATAAAATGTTTCATTTATTTACTCTGTACTTTTTTCTTAAATTTTTTCGTCCTCCTTTTCATTGTAAAAAAATTAGCCACTTTATGATTACTAACTATGTTGCTGCTACTGTTCAGTTTGAGCCTCTAAAGTCCAAATTCCTCAACATATCCATGAACCAGAATATTGGAAAGTGCTGCACATTAAAAAAAAAAATGACCTACAAAGTCATCAGGTCATATAGAGTGTATGTTAAAGGTAGATACCTGCTGAGGTATTCTTCAATCCTTAGCATGATTCAGAGTTATCATGTCTATTATCAGGGACTTTGATGTCGCTCCAAAGTGAAATTAAGAAAACTAAATCACATGACCAATCTTATAAAATTATATTTATTGCATCTGGCTAATAGTAGTACCTTTTGGTATGTAGTTAAAAAGGCATATGCTTTATTTCTATAAAAAAATATTTAAAAGGCACTTGATAGTGATTTAAATAAATATTTTAAATATACATAGATATTTGAATGCTGATAAATTTAAGGTATAAACAGTATTTTTTCTTACAGTTACAGTTGTCAGTGCTGTGATTATTACTCTACTTTTCATTTCGGAGCTGAATTATTACCTTACAGCAGAAGTTACCGAAGAACTTTTTGTTGATGTTTCACGTAGTGAGAAGCTCAGAATCAATATTGATGTTACATTTCCAAATGTTATGTGTGATTGTATGTAAAATTTCTATTTTTGCGCTGATTTTTTTTTTCAATTTGTTTTCTGTGAATTTAATTACTTTTCTCTTTTGACAATTGTATGCTTTGCTAATTAGAAGCTTTTATCATGTCTGTATTAGTTTTATAGTTACAAATAACAAGTTATATATACACCGTGAAATCTTGACTATGATACACACTTTTTTATCACATATTGGTCTGTAAAAATGATGTCACCGCTGTAACCTATTGGTCATGGTTTCGAATTCGTGGCTGGTGGTTTTCATTCAGTTGTGGGTTCGATCCTTGGCCGCTCTAGGCCTGATGCACATTAAATCTGTTGGGACCCAAAGTATTTCCTTTGGTGTGAGGTGGAAGTTAGGGTAGGGGGTGCCAGCTCAGGTGTTATCCTTGTCACTTGACCAAGGTTCAAAATTACAATATCCATCTCCAATAGCCCTCGTGTTGCTTCTAGTGCAAAATTAATAAAAACTAAACTAAACCAAAACCGTAAAAAGGAGAGTGCATATTTTACTTGAGTAAAAATTAATAAAAGGTTTTTAAACATTGAACAATGAGCGTGCAGCAGCTGTAAGAGATTGTTGTAACATGCGTGCTGTGCAAATGTTCTTTTATACAAATGGGAATTTACAGTACATGTCACATATCACGATGGCACTAATAATTATGACTTAGACACAACAACAATAGATTAGCTGTGTTCTAATGAAAGTTATTAAGACCAATAATTTGACAAATTGTTTATTTTATAATTGGCTCGTCAACCATGTGAGTATATTCTCTTGGTAAACAATGATTTCTCACAATAATGAACATGAGGTGAGACTTTCCAAAATATAAAAGAAAGTAAATAAAATGCAACCAAAAGCACCATAAGGTCAAACAGTACTGACAGTAAAATTCTAAAAAGAAAGAATAAATACATAGCAAAAACTAATTTAAAAAAGCATTTGGAGAAAAGCCAGAACTGCAAATATACATCATGGGGAAGTTTAAAGATACGAGTTCAGTTTGTTTACATTACGCTTTCCCTTCTCCACCAAACAGCTGTTGAGCAAAATACTGAATTAAGGCAGGCTGTGAACAAACTATAGGTCAAGATCTTAAAACTATATTCAGTTCAAAAGTAAGGGACACAGAGTGCCATCTAGGTATTTTTAGAAAAACGTTCCACTTTAAAATACAAATACACATCGCCCTTTATCTCATTCTCCAATGATGTGTATTTGGTACACTCGGCTGTGAATATCAATTGGGAGTAATGTGTATTTGGTACACCCGTACCGAAAAGGGTTAATGTTTCTTATCATTAGAAATCTAAATAAGTTTTTCTGCCAAAAATCAGAATTTTTTTTTTACATATGTACAACAGGAATCATTTTAGATTTGAATTAGAGTTTTAAAGATACAAGAACAGCAATTTGTTTTGTAAAAGAGCACAACTTTGTTGATTCATAAATGCAATTTAGAAAAAAAAAAGTAAAGTTTAATTGATGCTGTAATAATTTCTTATTTAGAAAATATTTTCTACTGACACTAGGAAATTTTTTAAAAATAACCTTTTAATTTACAATTTAACACATAATATAAGTGTAAAAGGCATGTGGAGTGCTATTTGAAATTTTAAAAGCTGGTATGGCAAGCAACCTAAAACCTTTCTTGAAAGAACCATTATATACAAATTTAAAAATTATTTCTGGAAAAATTCTACTGGATATCTATCCCTGTCTGCCTTCTTAATTTAAATACAATATTGCTTTTGCTTTTTTTTATATATACTTTTAACTACTTATTATTGAATAGTTAGATTCCAAAAAAAAAAAAAAAAATTGAATCAGACTATACTGGTTTGAGTAAATTTTTTTTACTTTATTCTCTGCTAAATATCCAATCATTTTTTCGGATAATTTGCATTGGCACATTATATTAATGAATTTCTGCTTCCTTGTAAGGGGAAGCCCAATCAAACCCCCATTTTGCATAATTGATTGATTGGTTTTATGAGGTATAGAACAACAAAGTCTATTATCCCCTTTAAAATATTCTTTTAATTCTATAGTAATCAAAATATTTCATCTTCTACAAGAATATTCTGAACATGTGTTTAGTAGCTACTGTATTTTCCAAAAGCTCTTTGAAAGTAATATTTTTCTGTGAGCCTATCTTAAGTATATTCTACAGGCAATTTCTCTCTATGGAACATGCTTTTACTACAAGTCAAAAGAATGTTTTACATTATTGATCCAGTCACAAGTACCTCTCTTTTTATTATTTAGATTGAATTTTTGTATAAGACATTAAGTCTTAACCATGTTGCTGATTATTCAAATTGCATTCAAGTGAGTATTTCCTCTCTTCTGCTTTTTGTCTAATTGGGTATTATATCTATAGTTGGGAAACTCCCTATGTTTCAAAATATTAGCTTGAATAAAAGTTTTCATTAGTTCTCTCATTCTGTTTCTGAAAATATTACTTTTGATGTCTTCTGCCTGTTCCAGTCGATATACACATTAGATTCTGTTACCGATTTTGTGAAACTGTCTGCCCATTCATTCCAAAAAATTGTTGAGTATCCCAGAATCCAAATCAATATCATGTGATTATGAAAATGCAATTGTTTAAATATGTTACTGTTTAATCTATGATTGACTTTTGGTGATTTAATGTTGTAATTTTTATGTGCAGCAATAAATAGCAACTGAATAATATTAAAATATTTTTGTTTAATTCGGATAAATCATCTGAAGCTTGACTTATGGCTAGTGCTTCTGGTGTAAAGACAGAATTGATATGATTTACTCTGTTAGCAAAAGAGGCATTTTTTGTGGTACCTAATACTGATGTTATACTCGTATTTTGGCTTTTTGATGCATCTGTAGTTATTATGAAAAAGTCTTAGCAACTATAGTTCCCTATTTCATCAAACAGTCCTCTTATAATAGGTATTGGTAAATTTTTGTCAAAATCCAAATTCATCTGTATAAATCTCATACAGAAGCTTTGTGACGTACATCAATCTGAGGACTGACCCTATTTGTTTTACATTGATTTTTAAAGTGTAAAAAAATATTAACCCCCCCCCCCTGCACTTTCCTTGATTTTCAGATTTATTGTCCTAGAGTTATTGAGGTGCATGGGAGAAAAGTTTTTGTTTGATATTTTGGTTGTAAAAAATTTATATGTCAGTCATCTTATTTTCTTTGAGAGATTTTCCTGTTTAGCCAAATTTAAGAGCACAATGTTTGGTGTCCATTGTGTGAGACCTATCTCAGTTTGAGAACTTAGGTTTGTATTATATTGAAAGATATGAGCTGATTGTCAATCCATTTATTTCTGATATGACAGATGTAATAACAAGTATTGCATATACTATTTTTAGTTAATTTAATTAAATCTTCTGCTCTAGGATCATAATGCTTATGTGCCATACTTTTAAGGCCATTAATTTTTCTCAAAGCTTTATTTTTCATCTGTTTCATTATGGATATATTTTGTTTGTGTTTAGAAAAATATGCTTCCATACATTTAATGGAGGATTGCCATGGGAGTGGATACCCAACTGACATAATATTAGGAAAGGTTTGAATTCATTTATGTGAAAGGTCTGCTATTGTATTTTTGTCAGAGCTTATGGTAATTTTCCAGTATTAGCACCATTTTATGCCACTTTCCAAAGTATTTTTCAACTTTTTATGGATAATAGGGAGGGACTGATGTAATAAAAATGTCATCAATATATGTTGAACACTCGACTTCTGTTTCTAATGTTTCAAAGAAATCTTACATCTAGATTGTAAATAATATCTATATAAATAATTAGAACACTACCCTAAGGTACCTCTTCAGAACTATCTTCCGTATTGAAATATAACTTCTCCATTGGATTTGAAATTATCTGATAAAAAAATTATTTATCCAAAGTGTTATTTCTCCTGTGATACCTAGTTGAAGACATTTATAAATAAGACTGTCTAAATCACTGAATCATAAGCACTGTTGATGTCTAAATTAATTCTCAAGAAAAATTTTGTTTGCTTTTTAGCATCTATAATAATTTTGTGATAAGATATGTAGTAGGTCTACTGTCTTTAAATGGAATAAATTCATATTGCTGTGAATGAAGTTTTTATTCTATAATTAGAAAGTAAGAGATGTGCTTGGCTAAAATTCCTTAGAATGTTTTTGAAAAAAACTAAAGCTAAAGTATTGGTCTATTTGAAGGTATTTTAGTTTCATCTTTGAAGGGTCAGAATCAGAAGAATGATTGTATGCTTTCAAGACTGAGATACTCTTGAATTCTTAATTTAATGTTGAAAATAATCCAGAGCAATGATATATAGAAAAATCTAGAGCAATGGCATGTTGACTATTATTCAAATTTTTGAGGAAATTTACTGTAATCTGGTTTAACCATGAGCTTTGGATGTTCTGTGTAGCCCTGTTTAATTCTGAGATATAGATTGGCTTATTAAATAGATTATCTTTATTAGTGAGTGAATCCAATAGAAGCTGTTCATGAGAGCATAAATGAATGCAGAAAAGTCAACAAAGATATTGGCCTGAATTTGATGTTTTGTGATATATTTTTTATTAACTTAAAAAGTATTTAAATTTGTTTCTGGATTTTTATGAGTAGAGAATTTTTTAAGAATGTTGTAAAAAGTTCTTGGATTAGATGTATTGTTACATATTGTGTCCCTCTATTTTCTGTTTGCCTTTTTTATGTGAAATCTAAGTTTGCTTGAATATTGCTTGTATTTATTCCATAGTCAAGGGGAAATATCACAAATGGTCTTTTTTGGATAAACATTTTGATTTTGAATAAAATATTACATGCGCTGTTCCAATATGGTGGAAGAGATCTGTTTGATAATCAAATTTTTTGAGTATTTTTAATTATTTTAGGAGTTTCAGTGAGCTTTGTCTTGTCATCTTTTGGGTTATTCAATGCAAATTATGCTTGTTTCATTATTTTTTGCCAATATTCTCTTTTTATAAATTGCTTATTCTGCTTAAATAATAAGAATTGTAATGATGGTACAATGATCACTTTCAAATGAGTAATCTTGAAACATAATTATTAGTATAGCCAGGAAAGATTGAGGAACATATTGTGAGATCAATTAGAGAAGCTTTACTTATACTTCTATGCAGGAGAACAGTAATATTGAAGATAATAAAATTTGAATCTGTTAACCAATCAACAGAATCATGTTATATTTAGAAGAATGATCTGATCCCCACATCAGATGATGGAAGTTAAAAACCCCAAAAATCATGGCCAGATCTGTTAATGATTTGAAAAAAGATTTATTAATGAAACATTTAGTCTCTTCGGAGAATAGATATTAATAATATTTAGAAGGAAATGTTTCAATTTTTTAACTACAAATATTTCTAGGTCATTCATTTGCTCTGTTTGTGTAAGAATTTGCTGGGCAAAGATATTCTTTGATGCTGCTATTTGTAATCCTCAACCGAAGTCTGTTTGATCTGTTTAATCTAAAAGTTTTGTTGGTAAAATTTAATCTATATCCTCATCTTTTAGTAAAGTTTCCTGAAACAGCCAAAAGTCTGCATGTGAAAAGGGTAGGATATTTAATTAAACTGATTTATTTTTAGGCCTCTGCAGTTTCTCTGTAAAAAATCCATAAATAAAATAGAAAAGAGAGAAAAAAAAATTTTATTTGTAATTTCTATCCTTCCTTCAAGGATATATCACAAAATTAGATGAGAATCCAGATTTCTTTATTTACTTTGAAAATTAGAGAGGGGGATGTATACAATATATATACAGACATGGTTATTTTGTCCAATCTCATTCTATTTCTGTATTATTACATGCATCCTTACTATAGGTCATAAAGGGAATTTGATTACCATTATTTTTAATCATTTTAAGTCCCAGCTTTTTTCTGGTTGGAGATGAAGTACGAGCCCCATATTGTAGGATGTTGCATAAATGTGTGAACATTGTTTCTATTGATTTTTGAAAAACTTCCATTAGGAATGCCATTTCTTTTTCTTATACAATTTGAAAGGAACTTAACAATTTTTCGAATTTTTATTCAAATAGTTCTTGCATTTATAGTAAAAGAGTTTTAATCAAAATCATGGTCTCCCTTTCTGTAATGATAAGTGTTATGTGCTCTTTGGTTCCAATATTTGTTTCTCTTTAATGTAGGACATAGTGGGTAATTAGCTAAATGATTTCCTTTATAACTAAGACGACTCATATTAGCAGTACCTTCACCTGAATGGGAATTGCCACAGTTAACTCAAGATGTAAATTATTGTCAAACTTGTGATTGATATAGAAAAGTAAAACATGTAGAACATTGTCTGGGTTTATCTACAAAAAGCCAAACTTTCTGATTTATGAACTGAAGTTCTATGTTTTCTGGTAGGGTCATTCACAGGATTGTTATCAACACTGGTGAAATTTTCAGGCATATTTCATCTTTCATAAAAGACGAATATAAACTATTTCTGTGCCTTTTCTAATTCTGTAGTTTAATCTTCTAGAGAGATACCAGTAGGAATTTGGATGTAATTTCACTTCCCTCCCCCAGCATATGATACCAGCCCTAACTGAAAGATTCAATAAATTTTCTGAAGATAATATCTGTGTTGCATATACAGAGTCTGATGTAGAAAATCATATCTTCCTATTTTTAGTAACCTATTTTTAGGAGGTTGATATATTTTGTAATTTTGCTTTTGATTTCATTGTATAGTTTAAATATTTGGGGATTATACTTTGTAAGATAGGAAATATTTTTAATTTTACTCCAAAATAATATTTATCTCAGTTATTTTTCTTCATTCTACTTGCAGTTCCTTGTCATTCAAGGATGTTTTAAAGTAATTAATATTTCCTGCCTCCATTGTTGCCTCAATATATCACACTATGAATGACCCAGTTTGGGTTTATTCATTAATAAAAGGGGAAGGTAATTTTTTTGAAATACTTGTATAATAACAGAAAATTTAATACTTCAGTCTTTGTAGGCAAAAAAAAAGGGGGGGGGAGATGAAACTCAAACTTTTAAGGCACTTGACTACTATTCCTGGATAAATAAGTTTTTAAATCTCCGCTAAACAAACTGAAATCTTTCATCCTTAACCATTTGCCCAATTGATAAACACTCTGCTAAATACTTTTTTAAAAAATTCTATTTCCTAAAAAAAGTTAAAACCCTTTTTATATCTACATTCAATTTGTATTATTCATAATGTTGACAAGAGATTGATACAATGCTGCCCAAATTAAGTCATTATTTGTTTTAAAATATTTTTCTTCCTTACTTTCAGCCTGAATTGAGAATAAGGAACTAGTATTACAAACTTATTACTTTAAAGAGTTTTGAGGTTTTTGATTATAATTTTTTTCAATGATTTCAGAAAAAGATCTCATTTGATATTTGATTCAAATTCACACACATTGCATAGCTATATTTATTATTTTGAAATATTTCAAATATATGTATCTTTAATTTACTTTAGTTCTTTCCATTGATGCTATGGATGTCTCTGGAGAATCACAAATAAATTTAGAACACAATATATATAAACGTAAATTAGATCAAAGTGGAAGACCATTAGAAAAGCCTGAAAAAGAAAGAAAGTATTTTATTTTTATTTATATCTTATGTATTAATTAATTACATATATGTTATTCATTTTGCAAGGTTATATAGAATTTATTGGTGCATAATTTGAAACATACCTTGTGAATTTTACATACCTTTATAATAATTTATTATTCTTTCCTCTTTATCATTTGAAACTCAAGTTTTTTAACAATGAACTTTTTTTAAAAAAAAATATAAGAATGATTAACTATTAGAATGTCATAAACTGTAAATATTAAGCTAATAGAAAATGTTAATAAAAGAAGGGGGGGGAAACCATATATCAAAATTTTTTAATTAGATTCAGTCATTGTTTAAAATATCTTGCCAATTTTTTAATACAAAGATTTTAACTTGTTAGTTTTAAAGTTTTTGTTTAATATTTTTCATTTATTTTCAATTTATTTCATTTTCAATGATTTTTTATTTATTATTAGTGCAAAAATTAACTCTTAATTCATTTTGTTGCCACCACAAAGTCAATAAGATTCGGAAGTAAAAAAAAAATTCTTGCATTTGATTTTTCAGTATAATACATGGCAAATTTTATTTATGCATTTTTGTAAATTATTTTCTAGAATTTTTTTTGATCTTTAACTTGATGTATTTCAAAAAATATTTTATTTTTTCAGTATTGAAAGCAAATTATTATTTTTTTCCCTAATAAAAACTATTATGTATTTTATGATGCAATTTAGTGTATAAAATGTTTTTTTCTGTAATTAAAATTTTTTGATTATGAATAAATCAAGAGCATTAATTGAAGAAAAATTTATCCACATATAAACCTTTCTGTTTTAATATTTAAAAGCATTAAAACTAAGAGAACTTTCTGTGTAATTTCTTGTTTAATATTATGTGAATATTATTGAATTGATATAATTCTCATATTATACCATTATTAAACTTATTTGTTTTTTTGCTTGAAATTATTTTTTCATTTTTTTTTTATAGAAGTTGGATCATCTGAAGTGATGAATATTGTAAGTTTGATTTGATTTTTGCTTGTATATTTTTAAAGGATTAACTATCTTGTTATATAATAACATTAAAATTTTTGAAATAAAAAATTGCTAAATTTATTTCTCTTTCAATTCTTTTTTCTTCTGTCTCTGTTAGAAATTATTAAAACTTGATGCAAATCAAGAATATTTTTATTTTATCTGTTACATTCTGAATGTGAGATAATTTTCTGTGACTTGAATTTTTATTAAATGTGATGATTTTACATTAATATTATCATTATTTTTTTTCTTCATCTTTTATGTTTTGTTAAAATTTAAGCTATAAATCAATGATATATTCAAAAACAAAATTTAATGTAATCTATTAATTTATTTTAATTACTTTTAAAATTGTTTCTTAGTTATGAAACACATTTTTAATTTTCATATATTTTGATTTGAATTATTAATCTTTTCCCCATTTTTTTTCTAAATATATATAACAATTTTTTTCAATAACTGTAATTATATATCCCTTTAATTAGCATTTTACTTAAATTACATATCTACATATTTATATTCTTATTATCTATTTCCAGACAATCCCACCTACTTTAGATCCAAATCGTTGTGAAAGTTGTTATGGAGCAGAAATACCACCTAGAAAGTATATAATTTTTTCTTAATTTTTTAAATTAAATTTAGAAATATTTTTGTTTTGAAGTTAACTATTTTGAGACTTAATGTTATGGAGTCATTCTATGCTGTCCTAAAAGACTAGAACAAACCATTCAACAAAACAAACAGCAACTTAATTTACTAATTTTTACATATACTATGTTTTATTGTTAACTTTAGAAAATATTTGAAACTGAAACATTTACATTAATGTAAATAACTTTATGTAAAATAAATATTTGTACTATTTTTCGCTGATTAATAATTCTCTTTAAAAGATTAATCAATATTAAACTTAGACATGAAAAAAATCTTTTTCTCTTGGAATTTGCATTCCATATATCTGGTAATTCTGCATTGCAAATGTCTTTACTTTATCAGATATATGACATTCTAATCCAGTTTTAATTTTAAATAAAGATAATGATAATTGAATCACTTGAATTATCTTAATTAAATGTACTTTTTTTAAGTTGTTGGATGTGCCAATAATTTGGAGAAATCTTCTCATAGAAAAAAAAGTATTCAATCTCATGGTAAGAACGATAAAATATTAGATTATATAACATGCAACTATTACAAAACAATCAAAATAACTGACATTAAATGAATAAAATTATACAATTTACAGAGAGTGCTCTTTTATTGATTCTATGAGATACATGTTAAGTCTTTTAAAAAAATTAAATGCATTTATCAGGTTAATTGATAACTTGAAAAACAATTTGGCAACCATCTGTGATGAACTTCAATTTCCATTATACTTAAATATGGTTACTTTTTATGTTATTTAATTTGAACCATTATTCAAATTACTCAATTTTTTAAAAAATTAATTTTTATTGGAAATACAAACAAGTTTGTTTCTGTTGCTAACATTTTTAGTTTTTAATAAGCATTTAATAGTCATTGTAGATATCAAATTTCTCTGAAGTATGTTCTGAAAGTATTATTTTTTAGATATGCTTTACTGCATATCTAAATCTATTTTTATTACATCATAGCTACTTACGCTGATTGATCAATCTGCAACTTTATTTACTAGAGTGGTCATAGTTTATAGCTTTTAATTTAATTACTTTTGACAGATAACCTTTAAAATTGAGTTAAAATATTGTCACATAGATGTTGAAGCAAGCTAAATTAAACATACAACAAATATTTGAATAATAGGGCTTCATTAACAAACTAAAAGAGCAACTACACTTGGCTGAAAACTTTCTCATCCTGAGAATACATGGTTTTATATACTACAGTAAAATATTCTAGAACTCTATTCATGAAACATGAAGAATGTTCTGTAAGGTGTTAAAAATTAAAATGAAAAACAGAGAACAATTAAACAAAAATTTTACATGATTTTTCGCTCTTCCTCTAGGATTGAGCTCATCAGAAGGAGTCAAATTATCTGGATCTGTGCATCGGGTTCATATTAAGGCTTTTTTCAAATCTCATATACCACATCTATTGTCCTTCAGCATCTCGAGCTGAGATCAAGGTCTTGTATTTGATTAGTTGCATCGTAATAGTTGTTGTAGGATTTGAAAAGGGCTGAAGTATGTTTTAAGTAACTTCTCTGACAAACCTACTTTTTGCACAGGTATGAAAATCCATACAAGGTCTCCAGGTTTATTGTAGACTATTTAATGTTTTAAATAATATCAGTTTCGGTCCTTTTCTTGTGCGTCCAAGGTTCCTAATTTTGCCAACTGTGTAGATCCTTGGGATCTTGATTGTAATCTAGTAGTGTAGTCATATTTGGTTTCTGTATTGTTAATCAAGAACATGGTGTCTAGTCTTGTTTCAGCTTCATGCCCATGCATTAGATAAAATGGTGTGAATCCGGTTGTTGCCTACTTTGTGGTGGCATATGCAAAAGTAATGGATTTCATCCAAATTTTTCTGCTTGACTGCAACATACATATACAGCATGTCTGTTGATGTCTTATTAAAACAATCTGTTAGTCCATCAGTTTGGAGATGATAAGTAGTCATCATGTGGTGGGTAACATTACTGAGGTGATTAATTTGTTCAACTAGTTTTGATTGAAACACTTGCCCTTGGTCTATAATGAAGACATTTGAAGCGCCATATTTTAAGATGTCCTCAGGGGGAATATTGGCTACTTCTGGGGCTTCAGCACTAAATATGGCTTTCATAAAGACATATCATGTTACGTAATCAGTATTGGTCAATGTTCCAATTATGTCCTTGTTGTGACTTTGGAAATCGTCCAAGCAAAGTTATTCTGATCCAATGGAATGGTGCAATAGCAGGAGGGTCGGGTGCTAAACAACTGAATGGCTAAAGTAGAACATTTTTTCTTTGTTGGCATTCATGACAGTGTGTAACATATCAGCACTCAGTGTGATTGAGGCCCAGCCAATATAATCATTTTCTCACTCTATCATACATTCTTACTAATCCGAAGTGGTCGGCTGTTGTTGCATCATGAAAATATTCAAGTATATCTTTGCAAAGGTGTCTTGGAATGACTGGCAACCACATCTTTCCATCCAGATCTTAGTTCTCTTTGTAAAGTATTCCATCAATTAATTCATAAGTTGTTCTTATTGGTTCTGAATCCTTCCTCTGTTCTGTCACTAGGTCTGAGAAAGAGTCAAGGACATTCACCTCTTCAGAAGAGTCAATGTTATCTTCCAATGGAATTTGAGAAAAGCTGTCAGCATCTTTATGCTATTTACCATTCTGAAATACAATGGACATGTCATATTCTTCAATTCACAAAGCCCAACTTGCTTATCTTCTGGAAGGGTCTTTAAGAATAATTAACCAGCATAGGGAATGAGAGTCTGTCAGAATGTTAAATTACTTCCCTCAAAAATACAGCTGGAATTTGTGTGCTGTCCATACAGCTGCAAGACATTCTCTGTCATTTGCGGAATACTTTTTGTCTGCTTTTGAAAGGGTCCGTGAGGCATTGGCAATAACATTTTCTTATCCATCTTGTATTTTTATGAGGACTGCACTGATTCCATAACTTTTAGCATTTGTTTGTAGTGATGTGGGAGCCTTCTTGTCAAACTGTCCTAAAATAGCATTTGAAGTAAGTGCTTTCTTCAACTTCTGAAAGGTAGTGGCTTGTTCAGGACCTCATCAAAATTTAAAATCCCCTTTCAGTAGTTTCTGAAGGGCTTGAGCTAGATAGCAAAAATATTTGATGAAATGGCTGTAAAAGAACAGTTCCAAAAAACTTTTGATGTCATGTAAATTCTTTGCCAGATCAAGCCAAACACTGTCTTTTGAAACAAGATGGCCTAAAAATTTTGATCTCTTGGGCAGCAAAATAAGCTTTTATATAATTGAGAATAATCTCAGCTTCTAGGATGCAATTTGGAACTATATTTAACCTTTCAATATGCTCCTCATAGGTTTTGGAAAACACAATGATTTCAACTAGGTAACAGAGACATATTGTCCATTTAAAGTAATGTATAGTAAATTGTCTATCATTCTTTCAAATGTTACAGGGACCAAAAGGCATAACTTTAAACTTGTACAGTCCTTTTGGGTGGTTCTGTATTTTCACGGTCTGTTCTGTATCAGTATCCGGTTCGTAGGTCTATGGATGAAACAAATTTAGCAGCTTTTAAACAAACTAGTGTATTAGCTATGTATAGAAGAGAGTACACATCCTTTTTAGTGGTCTGATTGATATTGCAATTCACACAGAAATGCCAACTCCCATCTTTCTTTATTACCAAGACAACCAAGGGCTTTCAAATGTCTAAATTATGCTGCTATCTAGCATCTTCTTATATTATAAGATGCTCAGTAAGTGACACTTTATAGAATTTTGATTTACAGTGCATGGTTGTCAGAGTTTAACCTTTCTCTTCAAAGCTTTAGATTTTTTTAGATTGGTCCTAAACTCCTGAGAGTTTTTGAAGTACTCCAAAAAGCTTCTCTTTTTGTTTTGAAATGAGATTAGGAGTTAACATGTTTGAAAAATTGACTTGCTAGTCACTCTGTTATACCTGAAGTGTAGTGTTAGATTCAGTGAGAGTTGTACTCACATTGTCTTTATATAATGCTGATGCATAGCCTACAAATACTTGTATATTCTTGGGAATTCTCTGAGTAGCAGCTTGCCCTTTAGCAATCCATAATTCACCTTTGCCATTTCACAACGTTATTATCATAGCTGGTATCATACTTTTCTTTTCTATTGGTTACATTTTATTTCCTTGCAATATCACATCTATATTTTGATCTCCTCTGGAAATAATGATAGGGATTTTGGCAACAGAATGAGCAGGTATACTGTAATCATCTATAGTATGTAAGGACTAAGTTTGAGGATTCGGAGTTTCACTTAGAATGTGTCTTTGAAAATCTTAGACTTGTCATAGGTTATAATCTTTAATCATTTTCCAACAGATAACCTTTAAAATTTAGTTAAAATATATCATATTATTTTTAGTTGTTGCAATACATGTGAAGAAGTACAAGATGCTTATCGCATGAAAGGTTGGGCTGTTCCAGATGCTAATAATTTTGAACAATGCAAACGAGAAGGCTGGGTTAAGAAAATGGAATCTGTGGACAAAGAAGGTTGCCAGATATTTGGATATCTTGATGTAAATAGGGTAAGTATTTGTTAATTTTATCTATATTAATCTATGTTGTCTGTTTATGTCTATTAATTTTCATTTTGCTCTATTTTCTTATTTCAGTTTATCATTAATAATTATGCACATTACAGTTGTTTTTAGTTTTGATGATTACATTATAATGCAATGTATTAGTTATGATGATTTATTATTTTTTAAAATTATGTAGAAGTATTGTATAAATAATTTTTAAAGTTTATTATTTTCTCTTTTATTATTATTTTTTAATTTAATATTTTAGGAATTTAAATTATATTTAAGTATCTAAAAATATTTTATCAAGTGTTTTGATTTTTTTTAATTGTAATTAATGCATATTCTGAAAAATTTCATGAAATGACATAACTAATATAATTTTAACTAATAATTAGTTTTATTTTTGTTTCTTTTTAAAATATGAAGATTGAATTACTTATTAATTGTGTGCATTATCTGTTCCCCCCCCTCTGGCATTCTGAATAATTTTTAAAAATTATACAAATAATTTAAAAAAAACATTTTTTAAGTTGAACTTTTATTTAAGATATGGTTTATTTGAATTATCTTTTAATCAAAGTGTTTCATTCTGTAGAAAAGAAATTTACTTTTAAAGGAATTGTAGTGTTATCATTAACTCTTATTAATTTTTGGAGTATTTAATTTTTATGATCGAATTTATTTTAACTAATATCCATGACAATGCTTCAAAGTAAAAGTTATGTCTGAAATTCAAATTAAAATAGTTGTCTGTTTTGCTAATTGATCAAAGTTAATTACCTTAAATTACTTACTTGATTTTTGAAAAAAAGAAGGAAAATTACTGTACACCATTTGTTTAGTTCGCATAAATATTTTAAAGAAACGTATAGAAAAATAATAAATTAGTAAGGGATTAAAAATATGTGAATTACATAAAAATATGAAAAATTCATTGAATTTTTGTATGACATTTTATATAATACATTCTATATAATTTTTATGATGTGGTTTTAATATTCATTTTAAATCTATATCTTTCTTAAATTTAATATTTCTTTTAAAATTAGCTTTATTCCCTCCTATAATCTTTTAGCTTCAAGTATAAAGATTCCTCTAAGCACAAATGATCTTTATAATAAAATGAGAAATATAATGTTAAATTTTCTATAAATTCAAAATTGAAATATTCTGTCATTTTTTTTTTTTTTTCTTTTTCTTTCTTTTTTTTTTCAGAAAAAAAAACTGATTAAGTAGTTTTCATCTTTTTAATTTGATGGATTTATTATCTTTGGATTCATATCTCTCTTCATCTTTGAAAATTTCCTCATGGTTTTACTTTTTTTTTTTTTTTTGGATTATTACAAGCACCCTAGTGATCTTTTTCTTTTCCTATGGGGTTAACTGTCTGATAAATAGGAGTGACTCACCCCTCAGGGTACCATAGCGATTCTTCTCTGTTTTCAACTCTCCTTATCGTCCAATTTGTATTCCCCCCCCCCATCTTTTTAAATGCTTAGATCACAGTTACACCTCTCTTGTTTGGGTCTATGGCTCTTGCACCATTAAACTTCACTATCACTCACTCATCTTTGAAAACAAACTGTTGAACTTTATTGTATACTAAAAGTTTGTGGTGTTTTTTTCAATGAACTTTCACAATATGATAAATGTGTTTTGCCATTACTTTCAATGAAATAATGTATTGTTTGAAAATAAACTATTCAAAATTGACAGTTATCAGATTTTTTAAAATCGCCTCATGTATGTAAAACATAATTTGTTAAAAATCCTTTTTATGTTGTTTAAGAACTAATTTTGCTCCTTTCTCTCATTAGATTTATAAATACAAGTGATATTTATTAAATTTGAAATCAAACTCCACTTGCTTAATCAACATTTCTCTTGGTGCTTAGGAATTATCTTTTTTTTTTCTTATTAAGTATTCTGTAACACTTTTTATTCAAAAAACTTTGAATACATGAAAATTTATTTATCAGTGAAGTTTGAAATTTATAAGATTCATCGTTATTTCATTTTTAATAAAAAAAAAAGACTCATAATTCTTTTTTTCTTTCCACTCTCCTGAGCTTGATTAATTTATTTATCAAGCAAAATTAAACTAATTATTGTTTTATTTTTTTGTCTTTTATTTAAATTTAAAATTAGAAAATTATGAAATAAGATAAATAAAGTAACTATTAAAATATTTTAGATAGTATTGAATATACTATAATTAAATAATTTAAATATTTTGATCAAAATTTAAATTTTTTAGTTATGTCTTTTTAAATTTTATTTTTTAAGGTTGCAGGAAATTTTCACATAGCTCCTGGAAAAACCTTTACACAACATCATGTGCATGGTATGTTTTACATTTATTGTAAATTTTTCATTTAGAAATACTGCATTTCTTTTATATGTTTTTTTTAATAAATTTTAGTGTGTATTCATAATGTTTTTTGTCAGTAAATATACTGAATTAAATTTGACAGAATTGTATTTTGAAGGGATGTTTGTCATTGCTATTATTTAATAGTAAATTTATTGCTTGAAAACTAATTTTTATATGATTGTTTCAAGATGTATTTATTATACTATTATGAAAATTTATTAGTTTTACAATTTTTTTTTTCTCTCACTATTTAGAAGAAGGTATGTATATAAGATATCTTTTTTCTTAAATAAATGTTACCCAATATAATTTATTTGTAATTTATTTGTTTTCTATTTTTACCTCTTATAAAACAATACAATATATAATATATATATATATTGTTTTATGGAAATTTTAGGAGCTATTGCATGTTTCATTTCCAAATTTCTCTGGTATACTTAGAAATTATTAGTCATTTAACTTTTTACTAGAATAATAATTTTTAACTAGTTGTTACTAGTAATAACTAAGATATAGACTTATTATGTAATATTTTATTTGTGATGCCCTCTTTTTGAGTGTTGTCTATAACTGTCTAAAACTTTCTAAAAGTAATTCTGATTATATGTTGGTATTTTACCTGTATCATAATAGAAATTTCAGTTCAAGGAGAAAAGTGTATTAAGCAAAAGTTTAATTAACCTATTTGAACTTTTGTCTCATGACTTTCGGCAACAGAGTTTTTCACTCTGTGGAGGGGGAAGAAAGTTGTTTGGCTTCGGAGTGTTGGCAGTGTATCAAACAGTTGATACTGTGTCCAAAGGGAAATTTACTGGTTGCTTTTTGCTGTGCCCTATCCAACTGGCCTGAAAGAGGCATTCCGTTTGGGCTAGTTTTTAAGGCGCTTTAACTTCTGGTGTTATTGAAGAGAGTGGCAGGTCTCAATGACACATGCATCCTCACTGGAATATCATTAATTAGGATTTATTTGAAATTATCTTATACAGGCAAGCATCAAGAGCATATGCAACCAGTAACACTAGGCTTTTCTGCCATCTAAAGTTCAAATCCTGGGTCACAACTTCAGCTAGTGACTTTTTTTCCTAAAACCAGGGGATGTTTTTCCTCCCCATGGAGGGGGAGAATAGTTGACCTTGGAGTGTCTTCCACATTTTGAACCCTGGTCCATTGTGTCCAAAGAAGAAAGTTGATCGGTCAATTTTTTCTGTGCCTTTATCAACTTGACTAAAAGAGACATCCTATTTGGATTAGTTATAAAGGTGTTTTAGCTTCCTGCATTGTTGTTGAAAAGAGCTGCTGCAGATTAACAGGAAAGGAGTTTGAGGCTTTGAAACCATTTTGTTTAATAGTGGGAACCATTGTACTTAAAACTATTATTGCTTATTGTTAAAGACCTGAATCCTCAAACTCAGAATAATACACCTGTAATTAACATAAATTTGTGTAGTTCTAACATATAGCAGTGTATCATACTATGTGTGTATAATTTAGAAACATTAATAAAATAAGCAATTTTGCATCTTTAGAATATAAGAAGCAAAATCTGAAATATGTTTATAAAGAAAAAAGTGGATTGATTGTCATTGAAATTTATTACAAAATAATATGAGATTAATGCTAGGAAATGTTCCTAGTTTAGCTCCTATTTTTAAAAGACAAATACAGCTTCAAATCAACTGGATTCAATATCTTTTTTAAAATAAAATTTAGAATGCGAGGTATTGCTATCCTTATTTGATTATAGGTGAGAATTGAAGTTTTTTACTAATAATCCATATTGTAGTTTTATTTCAGTATTCATTAAAGTAAAACCATATACAAACAAATTACTCACTTATGTTCTATGATCAGGATTTCAGGATTTCCTCCTGAATTTTGATTTAATTAATTTTTTTTTTGTGATTTATGAGATTTGACATCAAGTTCAACTAGAAGCATCACGTATGGTGACAAGATGGGAAAGAATAGTCCCCCTGTAACTCATGCATGTCATAAGAGGCGACTAAAATGGGTACTCAGCATTTAGGGATGTAACTGGGCACCCTGCCCCTGGCATTTATGTCAAGGGACCTTGGGGACTTGCCTTCTTTAGGTCGGTATTGGCATTTTCACCTTGAGGCACCCTAGTGATCTTTTTCTTTCCCTTGGGATTTACTGTCTTTTGTAAACACAAGTGATGCACCCCTGGAATACCCTAGGGATCCTTCTCTATTTTCGACCCTCCTTCCTGTCAAACTTTTTTTTTTTTTTTTTTTATCTTTTTTCATTTTTTTAAATGCCTAGATAACAATTACATCTTATTTGGCATAGCATAGACACATCTGGCTCTTACACTAATCAACTTCAATTTCACTTACTCAATTAGAAACATATATCTGTTACCTATTTAGGATATACAAGGAATGAAGTATAAAATGTATTGTTTCTTTCTTGCCCAAAATATTAATTTAGTCTCTCACTTTGTTTTTACTATCTCAATCAAATAGAGAGAAAAAAAAAACTCATATAATGAAGAGTAGATTTTTTTGACATTTATTTCATTAGTACAGTATAAGTAAAAAACACTAATAAAAACTAATATTAATTTTCATGGATTTCTCAAAGTTATTTTGACCATGAACTATAAGAGGAAAATATTTAAAAATGTGTATATTGCATAACTCAATGTAAACGATAGGACTTGATATGAAATTAATTTACTTCATAGAAATTTAAATAGGAAATAATTATCACAATATGTAACTTTGAGCACTTTCGATACTGATATTCAATAATGCATGCCAAGAGTCAAAAATGAAACTAATTTCTTTTTTAAGTTATATCTTTTGCAGTATACATTATATATAGGAATATTTATTATGGGGAGGGAATGGAGCCAGAGGAAAAAGATAGAGAAATTATTCCATGTTTGAAATTGGGAGTATAACTATGTTCTGTGCACTGATCAATATTTCTCATCTAATGGTAAACTACCTTTTTTTTGGTCACTTGCTGTGTATGCACTGACTACTAACAAAGACTCTCCTTTTCACTGTGTTCTGTTTTGAACTAGGCTTTCACGACTGTTCACATTGCTCTTTGATAATGAGCCAACATGCGATTATCACACCCATGGGATTTCTTAAAACAGATTCATATACTATATGTCAAAAATAGACTTATAAAGTCCTTTTTTTATATTGAAAATTTTCTTTATCAACAGAAATGATCCTCTTCAGTATCATCACTTATCTTTCTTTTTACCTGTTATGATATTCCCTTTTGATAATATATTACTTGTTAATTTTTTTTAGAGCTTCATTGTATATAAAACTATTTTGATGGTTATCTTAAGTTGTTTATTATTAATGCTTTCAAAGCATATTTTGTGAAGTAGATACCCTCAAAATATGCATCCTGTGAATATTCTGTCTTAATTTTTGTAGAATAAATATTTATGTTTTAATAAATGTTTTATTTCTTTATTTTTCAGTACATGATCTCCAACCTTTTGCTGCTAGTCAAGTAAGTCAATATGCATGAATAATAACTAGTAAATTTTATATGTACTGTAAGCAAATGTAAACTTGTAAATGTAAATATTTAAGAAATTATAATTTTCAAAAATAAAATTTCATAGAAATTTAATGGTGAGTAATTATTTAGCTTTCTATTTTTAAATGTTTTTTTAATATAGCATTCAAATGGGCTTATGCCTGGAACCTGAAGGGCTCAGCACCAAGTTACCTGATTTTAATCAACAGCACATTATGTATCTTAAAAATTAATGAAATGAACTGAGAAACCACCATGTGATAAATATTCTTATATATAAAATCAAATTTTACTTAAATGAAGTATAGATTAAAATAAAAGTAAATTTAAGAAACAATCCACATTATAAAAAAATGACTATTGAAAATAATTAAGACTTAAATGTAATAAGAAGACTTAAATGTAAGTAAAGTAATAAACGTGTCTGTTGGAATAAGGCTGTAGCATTAATTTTAACCTTTTTTTTGTATTAATATTACTGCAGTTGTACCTCCTGTTAGAACCCCCCTCCCCCAATACAAGGATACCTCCATTTAAGGGACAATTCTGTTGGTCCCAATCCCTTTGAATAGAGACTTTTGCATTTTTACCTCTTATCAACCATTTAGACACCAATGTTCCCATTTGGGAAAATCAATTAAAAAAAAAAAAAAAAAATAGCAAAAAATCTAATTTTAAAGATATCTTTATGCGATTTTTATTTTATAAACATAAAAGTTTGATTGAATTTTTGAAATGTTTAAAATGAGGTAATTTAGTTTTTTATTTCGAAAAAAAAATCTTCACATTTTGACATATTTCATATTGAGAAAGTGTAGATTTTTTTTTAAAGGGTAAATAAAATTTAAATTCATTTTAAATTTGGATGTGTTATGAAGCAGTAGTCTTAAAACAATGAGTTGCATACAATTAAATCATAAAAAAATGTTTAGTTGAGTAATTATGGAGAGAGATATTTCAATGTTCCCAAATGGAATCATTGGTGTTTGCCATAAACTTTTTTTGTATGTTTCAACTGAATGCAGTTAACCAATTTAAAAGACATTTTATAGGTATATTCTGCTTGAAAGCAAAGTATAGTTGAGTGCAAAGGTGATTTATTTAGTATAAGATTCAAGTTTATTGCAACCCCCATACCCCGAAAAAAATAAGACTGGCATCTCTCTGTAATTCATTTTGTTCCTTTCCTGATTTTGCACCAATATTAATATTGCTAAGAATATCTATTTCTATTGAGTACAACCGAAAAAATTTAAAACAAGTGTGTCACAGTTTTAGCATATACCTACATAGAGAAAAGGAGGACAATTTATTACCCTTATCAGATGCTTCGAAAGGTCAAGCAGAATTCTTTTCCACACATGTTTCATTCAGAAAAGAGAATTCACTTTCAGACAAGAGGAAGTTTTTCTGTGTTCCTGTTGTTGATTTTCTATTGATTTTGTATCATGCTAAGTATTTTAAAATTGTGGGAGAAGCTGTCAAACATTTCGATACACTAAAAATTCAGATGATCCTGATATTTCGGATGTTGATGTATGTATTATTCCTCCAAATGAAAGTGATGATATAACAGGAAATGAGGATATCAATGATTAAGATTTGGGGAGATTATTCTGAGAGATGTAACAGGAGAATTGGAGATTCTACGTAAAGATGAGTCTTATGAAGCGTCCACAACATCCCACACAAGAATAGAAGTAGAGAGCACCGATAAAGTAGTGTTGGTATCTCTACATGAAAAAAAAAAAAAAAATTCAATCATACATTTCCTGATTAGAAACCAAGTGATATAAAAATTGATTTTCCGGAATTACAAGATCTGGATTCTAGTTAATGAACTGTTTGATAAAATTTTGCCCAAAGAATACATTGAAACATTAGCATGCTTGACAAAGTTATACACTAGTCAGGAAGGAGAGATGATTGCTAAGGACAGTACAGATATTACTCAGTTTCTAGGATTGCTCCTCTTGAGTGATTACCATTGGGTGCCAAAGGAAGATTATTATTGGAGCACTGCTGAAGTTTTGAAAGTTGATTATGTTCCAACAGTCATGTCAAGAAATCATGTCCATATGATCAAAAAAATTGTTCAATTGAATGATAATTCTAAATTGAATTCAGATGATAAACTTGGCGAAAAAAGCTCCAATTTATGAAGAATTGAGGGGAAATTTGCGTCAGTTTGGAACTTTCCACAAAAAATTGAGCATTGATGAATCTATGGTATTGTATTATGGACACCATACTTGTAGAATGTTTGTGAAAGGTAAGCCCATAAGATTCAGCTTTAAAATATGGATGTTATGTTCATCATCTGGATATCCATATATGATGGAAATTTATTCTGGAAGAAGGGAAGAATCATTAGCAATGCCTCTGGGTAAAGATGTTGTGACACAGCTACTTTCCAAAATTGCAGATCCAAGTAGGCACGAAATATATTTAGATAATTTTTTACATCTTATAATTTACTGAAAAAATTGGCAGATTCTAGAATTAGAGCTACAGGTATAGTCCAAAGTAACTGCATTAGGCAATGTCTTTTACTAGGTAATAACATGCCTGTCAAAGAGACCAGAGAAGCAATAGATTACCGTAGTGATGGAACTCTATTCATTTGCCACTGGAATGGCAATGCAGTTGTGACAGTTATCTCTAATCAACAAATGCATGAGCCTATTTAAAAAACAAAGCGATATTCTAAATCGGCAAAAAAGAAAATTGATGATACCCAACCTGCTCTTATAAAGTATTACAATGAAGGTATGGGTTGAGTTGATGTTCTGGATAAACTTCTATCATCGTACTGACCGCAGCTCTGAAATAAAAAATGGTACTGGAATTTATTTGCAAACACTCTAAATATTGCTGTAACAACATCATGGATAATTTATAAAGATATTCATGGAAATAATTCAATGCCACATTTAGAATTTAGTCGAGATATTACGCTGAACTTGCTGTGTTTTAAACCAAAACTTATATCTCAATCTGGACCAAAAATCCATGTTCCAACTGAACTTAGAAAAACAGATAATAATTTTCTGAAGTCTGCATCACAAGGAATCTGTGCTGTTTGCCAAAAAAATTGCCACAATATGTGTGTTGAGTGTGATAAGAGGTTGCATAAAGCATGTTTTCCCTCATATCATGGCAAATAAAATGGATAAAAAGTTGTAAAAAAAAAAAAAAAAAAAGGTAAACAAATTTAATGTAAATATTTTTTATATTGTCAAATATTTCCATTATTTATTATTTAAATGCTTTTTTGTTTGTTTGTTTGATTTTCAAAAATAGAAAATCTATAAAATTTATAAGAAAAATACTCATCAGAGGCCAATGTGTCCATTTGGGCACATCTAAAAAATTCCACGTAAATTTTTTTCCCCTTCAAATGCTTCTATTGATTATTTATAAGGGATCTATCTATAAGTGTACATAATTAAGCAAATTTATGTACAAATGCAATCTGTTTCATAATTCGGCATCTAAATGGTTTAGGAACATTGAAAAAAAAAATCTCAAAAATGAGATAGAAGGTACAGAAATTTATATAAATTGAAATATTCGTTTTTAGTAATCTTTTGGGGTTTCAAAGGCAATTTTCTCCTCAGGGAAAGATAGTTTTGTGACAAGTGAGCAATAAGATGAAAAGTTAATCCCTCTGTCTTGAAAACTGATTTTTATTAGGGAAAAGGGGAACAATACATTGGAAAAAAGCATACTATGATGGAATCAAAAGGATATTTCACATTTTTAAAATTCAAAATCCAGTTATTCTTCACTCAGTTATCCATTTCTCAGTAGGGGGAAGAAAAGTTTTAGCAAGTTGTACAGCAGTCCTAGACAGGGACCAGTATGAAATGTGGGTAGATGAAAATATCAACTGCAAAGGCACAGGGATCTCACATTGTGGATAGAGTAACAATATCTGTCATTCTTAGTTTTTGATAGGACTGAAGAGTAAAATGGCTTCAAAGTGAAAATGATTAACATTAAAACAAAAAGTTGATGTAATTCAAACCACAGAAATTGAAAAACTTAATTTGAGAGATTTAGAATAGACATCTGTTATAAGTAAAAACCATGTAAATCATGTGCTAAAGGATAGAGAAATTTTTTTAAAAAAATTGCATATTGTTGTTTCAAATGAACATTCCAAGACAGTAAAACTTAGAAAAACTGAAGTTTGTGAAATTGATATAGTAGTGTTCAATTGGTTTTGTTCTGTAAGAGCGAACAATAAGAGTCTGTAAGAAGAGTGTTATTGCAAGAAAAGGCAAAAAAAAAAAAAAAAAAAAAAAAGTTTCTAAACGTCTGGAGTTGTAGAACTTCAAAGCATCAAAAAGCTGGTTAGATAAATTTCAGCAAAGACATATTATTATTTTAAGACTATCTGTGGAGCTGAAAAATCTGAAGATATGCAACATGTAACTAGATTTAAAAAACTATATGAAATTTGTGAAGGATCTGAGGTTACATTAACGATGCAGAGGAAACTGGATTATTTTATTGAGTTTAATAAAAAAAAATTATGCTTCATAGGAGAAAAATGCTCTGATTGTAAAAGCTCATAGTAATATCTCTCTGTGCATCTTTATTATAACATAGAAGGAGTGTTTGAGCAACCATTTGTATTTGGAAATGTAAAAAAAAACTTCGAACACATCAATCCAAAAGATTTATCAGTCTGTTGGTATCACAATAAAAAGTCATGAATGATGCAAAGTATAATGTCAAACTGGTTGATTGCTCTTGATGAAACAATGTCTAGAAAAATTGGAAGATTCTGCTAATTTTTGACAAATCACCTACCATCCTCCTACCAAAGTAAAACTGAAATCCATGAAAAGAGTATTTTTCTCACCTATTGCAATATCAGTTTTACAGCCATTAGAACAAAGTATAATTAGGAGCTTCTGGCTCATTATAGAAAACTGTTTTTACTGTATATTCTATGTCAAACTGCTTACTTAAACATCGACCAGCTGGCCAAATATTGCAATGTATTGAATACCATTCAGTGGATAATAAAGGCTGTTAAATCCATATCACAAACTTGCATTCAGCACTGTTCTAAGAAAGCAGGTTTTGCAATTCCTCTTTTCAGTCTCCCCAGTGAAAATACTGCTGATGAAAATTAATTGTTTGATCTTGAAATCAGTGGCAGTATTCAAATGCAAGAATATTTAGATATCAATGAAAACTTGTGTACTGAACATACCAATAATGACATAAAATCTTTTATTTCAACTGAGATGATGATGTGAGCTATAGCAAAAATATCTTGGAAAGCAATAAGGAAGATGAAAAGTGTGACATAAAAAAGTATACAGATGCCTTAAAATATACCTCTCAATTAAAAAAAAATCCTAACTGTTTGTGATATTGAAGGACCTAAGATCACTAGGGACAAATATCCTTGAGAAAAAAAAAAGCTTGCAATGCACAGATTTTCAAACTAATCCGGGCAATGGATTATTTTCAATAAATTTTTCCAAGTAGAAAACTTTTGTTCATTTCATATTTTTTTTGCTTTGATTCAACTTTTAAGTAAGAACTTTTATTTTTCCTGAACTTCAAATTCAAATAAATTCATGTGATTGTGTTACTTATTTATATATCATTTATTTAAATTTTGATGCAATCTAAATTTCATTTTTAGTAAATAATTTCATGCAGGTGCATTACTATATTACTTAATAAATCTACCCATTTGCTTATTAAGGTGCCAAAATTGATAATAAGTTGTGGAAACTATTTGTAATTTGTATATATTCTGATGTTTAATTTTTTTGCCTTTTATATTTGAAATTCTTTATGAATTTTTTTCCCTATGAAATGCGATTCCTCCTTGCACTTTATTTACTTTCTTTTCTTAAATGTTCATTTTGTTAATCTTAAGCTTTTGCACCTAGCACACTCATTAATTTTGAAAATTTTCCCTCAGTTAAATACATTAATTTAAATTTATGTTAATGGAATTTCGTAATTTTTCCAAATATTTGGCCATTTTTGTTGAAAAATATTGTTGGCATTAAATAATAAAATTTAGGGAATTATGTTTTTAGTTACATAACCTGAAGGTATGTTTTTAATCAGAATTGGTATTTTAAATTTTCTAGTTTAATTTAACGCACAAAATTCGTCATTTGTCTTTTGGACGAAGTATACCAGGAAAAACAAATCCACTGGATGGTACAATGCAAGTTGCTCAAGTAGGTAAGTAAAAACTATTTATTTATATATACAAATGACAATAGCTATTTAGTAATTTACTTATAATATAGATATGAAAATATGGCTAGGGTATTATAATTTTTATTACGAATTCATATTAAATTTTGTCAGTTTTGAAGTATGAGAATATACAAACATTTAACTTTGAATGGTTATTTCACTCATGTTATTCTGTCTTTTACAACTCATTTTGAACAGTTCTGTATTATAGTTTGTATCTGAATCGAGTGCTTTTTACGAGTTTTTTTCTGACCTTGGCAATATTAAAAAATATGTTTTCTTTTTCATTCAGAAGAATTGATAAACACTTATAAGAGGGTCATAAAATATGTTTATTATGAATTTGTTGACTCGCCTACTGTGGGGAAAAAAAGCATTTTCACTCTATTACAATTTTCTTTCCTGTGATTCTAAGCAGAAATGAAAAAAAGGAGTATATCTTCCATTGTAAAAAATCTGTATATTCCTCCTTCCACTTAGAAAAAAAAAAAAAATAAAACTGAAAATAAACAATTTTTAGTTGAAATTTTTCATTCAAAAGAAATTACTAGCTAATGTAACAAATTATATGATATCGTAAGATAGCTAAACAAAATATTTAATTGGGAAAAATAAGTATTTTTTTTTAAATCATGTTATTTATTTCATTCAAAATATACTCATGAAAATTAAAAATTAAATGTTTAAAAGAATTTTTTTATTTCAGTGTTTGAAAAATAGTTTTGGTAATGTTTGAAAAATAGAAAAAATTCAAATTATTTTATTTTCTTATGAATTTCTCAAAAGGGAGTTTTGTAAACATCATTATTAAATTTCATGATGTATTTATTATGAAAAGATATCTCATATATATTTATCTAAGTTAAATTGATTAATAGAAAATCTTAAACACACAGAATATGATAATTTGATACTGCAAGATAACCAAAACATAATAAATCCAAAATGGGGGCAACAGCATTTCAAATAACAAATTCTGTCTTAGAGATCTGAAAAGCAGGCTAAGTCAATTTTAAGGTATACCACCTTGTGTTATTTATGTTTATATAATATAAAACTTTTTTTTCTTTTTTTGTTAAAAACTTTTGTATTAAAAACACAATTAATAGATATTAAATATCACCAAATCCAACTTGGTTATATAAAAGTTCTGATTATATTGCTAATTTATTCTTATTATAATTAACTAAAAAGTTCAAATACTATTAATTTCCCCCTTTTAATTATATAATTATTTTTAAATTTTTTTTTGTTATATGAATTTCAAATCTTTCTGCCATTGAAATATATATATAGCATAAGTTTAAAATTTATATTGGACAAAAAATTTAAAACTGAGTTTAATCATATAATATTAAAATGAAAGTACATTTTTTTTAAAATTTCAAATTGCTTATTCAAGTTCCTTCTAAATGAAAAAAAAAATATTTATTAATTACAGTATTGTATAAAATTTATAAATTATCAAAGCTGTTTCATTTATTCTACTTAAGATAAACAATTCTGATACATATAATTTTTTTTAAAAAAAAATTTCATAGGCCAAGGTACTTTATACTTTTGTATGGGAAATTGCAAAATATTATTATTATTAAGTAATATTATTTTAAAATAGCCTATAACAATTATCTAAAAAGGTTTTTGTTTATACATTTTAAAGATACATTATATTACTTTATAGTTTTATCATTTCTTAAACTATATTCTAGATTACCTTGGAATGGCTTTCTTTAACAAATTAAATGGTAATAAGAATGCTTGATAACTGAATTGACAGAGATGGCATTTAGCTCCTTTGTCTAAGGCAATCTCCACCACGAGGTGGAAAACAATCTGCCAAAGTGTAGAAAATATCTATCTGTCAAAATCTTTCTTTTCAAGTTTGATTAATTTCTTTTATCAATATCAGTTCTTCAAATCTGCCTTATTTAAATATTTTGTTAAAAAATGTATTGATCTTTGGTATATTCATTTATTTTTCTTTAGATATGTTAAGGAATAAGACTTCATTAAAAATAAGTCTTTTATATGTATTGTGTTTAAGACTATCCTCACCAAATTTCATGATGCAAGATTAAATTTATGACACATTTTCAAAAGGAAAAAAAAAATTCAGTATTTAAACAAGTTTATAGGCTTATAACATGCATATTCATGGTTAAAGTTGGGAATAGGGTTTCCTATAGGAGATTGGCGACTTCCTAGATAGGTAATCAAAAGTGCGTAACTTAAGCATTGAGTATGCGTAAGGTTACCATAACCTCAATTGCCTAGGGGACACCCTATTCCTGACTTTAACCCATATTCATTTATCATATTGTGTCCTTTAACTTTTGAAATATTTTGTATAGCTGCTGTTCTTTACTTTAACAGTTAAGTATTAATTTAGTATTACAATATAGGAAAGGAAATATGGAACACATTTTATATAAGAAAAAATGATGTTTCAGAATATTATTTGAAACATTGCAAATTCCTGTAAAAGATTATCAAATTACTTTCATCTCTGTACTATTAAAAATTTTCTGCTTAAATATGGAAATAAACAAGTCATCAATTGCATTATAATTTTTATAATGACTGTTTGAAGGTTCTCGTGCTGAAAATTTATTAAAAATAATTGTAGTGGAATGTGTAAGGAAAAAAAGAAATAATTATGAATTAACTATTTAAGTTACACTTTCAGTTAACTGTATGTGCCATTTCATTTTTTTTAAAAAATATTGTCAATTATACTTAGCAGGCTAATATTTTTCAATACATTAATCATAACATCTTTAATTTTTTATTACTAAGTATAATTTCCTGTGTATATCAGTAGTGATTATTCCATACAAATCTTAAAATTGGCAGATTTAATTGTTACTTTTCTGTTCATATTGGATTGCTATTAATATTGTTTTCTTAAACTTCATTGATATTTTGGAGGAAACAATGTCTTTAAATAAATCATTTTAAAGGTAATATTTTTAGACCAGAGTTATAGACCAGATGTTTAATGGAAAGTCTTATTAATAAAAAAAAAATTTCTTTTTGTTTTGTGCAGGTCTGAAAAATTATTCTATGTTTTATTTTCTTCAGAGGAATGTCTATATATACATGGCTGGGGGGGGGGGGCCATTTAAAAATATACAATACTAATTTAGAATAAAATAAAGAAGATAAATAAAAACAATAGGAAAGTTATAAGAATGTATAAAACTCTCTCTATGTGTGTGACAAAAATTATAAATATTTTTTTTTATTTCCCAAAAGTCTATTTTACAAATGTTGTTATTAACGAGGAGAATTTTCCTCAATAATAATCAATTGAATTATTTATTTTGAAAAATTCTCTCTAATAGTATAAGTTTTACTTTTATGCTGTAAATGAATTTGATTTTACTCTTTGTACTTAATGATAAGTATTACATATGTGTTTGTGCATTCTTTCATTAAAGAAAAAATAATTTGAAAAAAAAAAATCTTCTCAAAATTTGTTTATTTTGTTAAATTTTTCTGAACTTCTTAAGCAACCAATTGAATAGGAAAATGCTTAGAAATGTTAATACTGATCATTGCATTTTTTTATTTTGATTTTAGAAACTCAAATAATTGACCATTTTGAAGCATGTCTTTTGGAAAAGTTTTTTACAATCAAAATGTTATCATAATTCTGTAAACAAATCTTTTAAATTTGTGTCAATCATTTATAAATAATATCACACCAGCTACATATATAAATTTCGTTTATAACATATTTACTTATTTAAATGCTGCTTTTGATTAAGATTTCATTTTTAATTCTAAATTTAATCAGATAGTTAAAAGTACCATTGTATCAAAAATAACATAATTTTATTGTTTTGAGAAATGAATTTTCTGAAGTGATGCTTTGCATGTGTCTTTGGTTTGATCTGAACTATCGTATAAAAAATTCAAATCCAACAGTACATCTGTATCACATTGGAAGAGAAAAGCAAATCTCCTAAATAGCCGATAAACTCATTATGATGATCATAGAATTGATTAAATGATTGCAGTATGTTAAATAAGTAAATAGAATAAATGTATGAATTGTTCTTGTAGGTGAACAGATCTTTCCTATTCCTGTTCTTCTTCTTTTTTTAATTATTCTTTAACCTGCTCTTTTAATGAACTGTTCTTATGCAATTCCTGTTGTTATAATAGAATTTGTGAAAGCAAAAAAAAAATAATAATAATAATAATAATAATAATAATATTTTTTTTGTATAAATATGTATTTTAAAAATTCTTTATACAGATCATAGTCTTACAGCACATTTATACAGGTAGGGAATAATAAATCTGATGTATATAAAACATGGATGATATCCAGCAAAAACATTCAAAATTGTTAGTTTGCAAGGATTTTACAAAAAGAATTGAGCCATTAATCAGCTACATCATATAAGTTATGAAAAGTCCAACACTTTTTATAAAAAGTTCCACAAAAGTCCTCAAGGGTGAGGATCTAATTTCACAGGAAATAAGTATTCTCTGGTTACAGAGAAAAAATTTATTCCTTAGAACAAAACAATTCTGATCTCATAATTTAGAAATGTAGACCTAATTTATTAATATGCAGGACTTGTTCAAAATAATTGAAAATATCCTAGAAAGCTTGAACTTCAACACAAAGGGCCAAACCCAATAATAGAGGGTGTGAGTTATAAAGATAGTTATTCAGAGTAAAATTCTTCAGGAGATATATTGACTATCAGACCTTAAAACAAGTTATCTGAAGATTAAATTTAATTAGAGAAATGGATAAGAATTTTTTTTTTTTTTATCTACAAGGTGGTGTAATTCTATACATAAATCAGTCAAATATGTAAACTTGCATATAATATATATATATGTAATTTTAGGCATTACTCAGATGTTACTTTTAGTAAGATTTTATTTTCAGTTTTAAATTATTCTGATTTAGTCAGACAGCACAAAGTACAAGAATTCTTATGCAAAAGAAAATTTTTTTATAGCGTTGATATATTTGGAAAACCATTTTCTGAAACTGTGAAATGTACTTGCAATCTGTGAAATATTTCATGAAAAGTGGATTCTAACTCTACATTAATGCTTGAAAAAAGGAGTAAAATTGGTGGCTAAAGAACACAGGTGTACTGTTTGTAAAGTGAAAAAAGCAGAGGAATAAGAGATAAAAAGAATTTATGTATAATTTTAATTAGGAAAAAACTGATTTCTACCATTTCTGATGAACATTTTAGAGGAAGTTTATTTGGATACCGTAAACTGTGTGATATCTCTCTTTCGAAATAATTTCTTTCTTTTGTTTTCCCATTCAAGAAAGGAATGATTGTTCTATAATAAATCTATTCAGGTTAAAAAGAAAATATTTTGGTAGTTTGCTTGTGTGGCAGAACAATAAAGAACTAATTTTTGCCTCAAGATTCAGAAAGGATAATTAACTGGGGGAAAAAATGATTTCTAAGAATAAAAGTAAGCTCATTTTGCTCTTTGAGAGAAATATATTGTTGTTGTTCTAATCCTTCCAACTAATCTATCAGCTGTAAATTAAAATTTTAAATTGGTTAGTTTCCCAGATGAGTACTTGAAGCAATGCAACATATCTTGAGAAACTGCATATGGGAAGTCAATGCAAATCATTTCTTACTACATAAAAGTAGCATTTTATCTTGAAAAATTGAAATATAAGTGGTAGTTAAAACTGATAGTTCCGACCATCAATTCTCTAGACCCTGAATATAAAGAATTAATAAAATTAATTCGTTCTGAATAATTTTTTTAAAAAAATGGGAGGGGGGAAGAAGATAATAAAATAAAAAATAAATGCTGTATTTTTCTTTGCAAGAATTGTTGTTGTGACAGGAAAAAGGACCATTTTCATTGTGTAAAGCTTTTTTTTTTGCATATGAATCGAATAAGTTTTACTTATCTTATTTGCTGTATTTTCATTCATTTGTGTTGTATGGTATGTATTTCAAATATAATTGAAAGGTAGGAACTTTCAAATTAAATTTTTTGGAATCTTTTATTTCCATTTATTTTTGTAATAGAAGAAAAATTTATGCATATTCCATGGATTTTCATGTAATACATTTATTTAATGTCATGCATGTTTTCCAATACAACTGGTTTTTAATAAATTAATTTAACTGGTCTTTTAATTAATGTAAAGGAAAATAAAATTGCCATATATAGCAGTTTAATTAAAAAGACATCAAGTTGTTTTTGGTGAATATGTTTTAAAAAAATCAAACTAATTTAAAATGTTCATTTTTAAAATGATTTTTTTGAAGTATTTTCAATTTTTTTTTTGTATTGCACATAAAATAAAGAATCTGAAAATGAGGGGAAACTGAAAATAAACTGACTTTTAAAATCAGTATATTGCTCGTTTTATTCCTGGTGAATATATAGAAGATTTTAACACAGTTTTCGCCGTTGTGAGCGAAGGCTCAGTGGTCTAGGGGTATGATTCTCGCTTCGGGTGCGAGAGGTCCCGGGTTCAAATCCCGGCTGAGCCCACGGAGGAATTTTTTTAAATAATGAGGTTAACTGTATTTTGATATTCGGAATAGTGTCTTCGGTGCTTTTATAGGTTGTTACACAAATGTGAGTAAATGGTTTATGGTTGTGTATTGATTTTATCCGTTTCAAGTAACCTAAATGAACTCGGTGAGATTTCGGTTATTGATTATTTCACAAGATAATCAACTCAGTTTTATGAATAATTTGTTGAAAATTGTAGAAATAATCATTAATTTGGAAAAATCGCTTTTATGTTTAAAAATATAATTTTAAAAAAGGGGATCAAATTTAAATGCTTGGGAATTATTTGGTAATTGCTCAAATAAATTTTAATGGTATTTAAATATACCACTTAAAAATAATATTAAATGATTTTAGTGTAGCTAAGCACATTACATGAATTCAGAATGAAGGGTTTGCCCCCCCCCCCTCGTAAATTTTTTTTACTCATTTCAGAATTTAGTTCCATTTTCTATATGTATAGCTACTTTAATTCCATTGTGTGATGTGCTGCCATCTATTGGATGTATATATCATTTCGTTATACCTCACGAAATTAAAAATCAATTTTTTGTTTGTAAGGGGTTATTTGAAAAATTCGTTTTCGAAATTGTTTATATTTATGGTTGATGATTCTTTTAAGCTGGATTGATTTATCGAGTAGTCATGCATTTTTTCTTTAGCATCTTGTTTTAAATTTGTTTAACATTTTGTCTTTTTTTAAATATCCATATAGGGGCTATGATGTTTCAATATTACGTAAAAATAGTTCCTTCAATGTATGCTCGAGCTGATGGACAGGTATAATAAATGTTTTATATTTTTTTATCTGTTTTAATGATGTTGATTGTTATGAATGTTATCAAATTCACAAATATATTTTTTGTTTCATTTCAGAATATTTCTTTTAAAATGTTTTTAGAAAATTGGTGAACCTGTTTTTTTTTTCCCTATACGTAATTATATTCAATATTCGGTTAAAGTCGGGAATAGGGTGTCCCCTAGGTTTATTGGCGACTTCCTAGATAGGTCGCCAAACGTGCGTGACTTAAGCATTGAGTATTCTTACGGTTACCGTAACAAATCGCCACTTTAAAATCATTATCGCCCCTAAATGTCGCTAATGCTCCCTATTAGTCGCCAATCCCCTAGGAGATACCCTATGCTTGACTTAAACCTAGTATTCTTTTGATTTGTTAAAGGTATTTCTGATTTTTATAACATGATATTGCAGTTATTTTATTTCTATTAAATTAAATGTCTCCCGAAATTATCGATTAAAACAGGATTTTTTCCCATCCTTTTAAATTGGGTCATTTAATTTCTTTTTTTTTTTTTTTTTTTTTTGATATACTTAAGCAATTACATTGTGTAGGGGGGGGTAATTAATCCTTTCAGTCATGGCCGCTAAAACCAAGTGATCATTGCATCTAACTCTTGCCCTGTTGTATTTCATTCAAGTCGTGGGTTCGAGTCCTGTTTTCCCTAAATACCTCTTATGTAGTGGGGCAGTTGCATGTTAAATCTGTCGAGGTTCAATGTCCTCACAAGGGCACAGTGTGGAAATTAGGGAAATTGGATGCAAGCCCAGGTGTTGTACTTGTCACTTGACCATGATCCATCATCAATAGTATATGAATGTTGCTTATAACAGCAACATTTATGTACTATTAGTTAATACCCTTTTCAATTAATTTGCTTAAAATATTTTTTACTGTTTATTTTTAAAACATTTTTGGAGCAGTTTCGATTTACATACCCCCTTCCTACTTTTTCAAATATTGAAGTAATGTCTTATGGAATAGTAATTATCAACAGTACAATACTATAAATACTCGACTGAAGAAGTTACAAAAATGTTCATGTGTTAAATTATTCTTTAGTAAAAAATATATGACTGAGAATGAAAAAAGTTATGATTGTTACTCTTACCTTTAATTAATTACATGTAATGACTCAGAAATTTTTAGTGATGGAGATACATTTTTGTGCATAAATTTTTCATGATTTAAAATTTCATATTTTTATTTTATGATTTTACTTCAGACTTTATATACAAATCAGTTTGCTGTGACTCGTCATCAAAAACAGGTTTCTACTCTTTTTGGAGATCAAGGATTACCAGGATTATTTGTTATTTATGAATTAGCACCTTTAATGATTAAATATGGAGAGAAGCAAAAGTAAGTTATTTTTTTTAGTTAAAGCTATTATAAAATCGTATTATCCATGTAATTTATTGCTACTGTTAAAATAAATATAATTTTTATTTAAATTATAAATTTCTCTGTACATAAAGATTTAGTAAAAATTCTAATAAGAATAAAATTACCAATATTTTATGAAAAGTAAGTAAGGCTGTTCTTTTAATCTTCTGGAATATAACTGGATTCGTAGTATAGATTCAAGTCTTTCTGTCTTGTAACTTTTCAATAAAGATTTGGGAAGAGAATTAAAAACTCTTCAGGATAAAACTTGTATATGGTATTCTTTTCTTTGCCTTTTTTTTTTAAAGAGTTTGACCTAAATTTGTATGTTTATTTAAATCTGGAGAGAATAATTTAGCATAGTATTGAAAATCATAAAAGAAGCATTGCGTGATAAAAATAAGTGTTGATATTATTGGATTTATCTAGTATTCTGATATATAAATAACTGTTGAAAGGTAGAATTAGCATTGGAATCATTATTCCAGAATTTATTTTTTCATATGCATATTGTTTCAATATTCTTTTTTTTTTTTTTTTTTTTATTTATTTATTTATTTTTGATCTCACGGTGTTCATAAAAATGCAGTATAACTGTAGTACTTTGAATTGTGTCTTTCTAAAAGTATGATGTTTAATTTTCACGTTGCGATTAATGGACATGCAATTAATTGTACTGCATTTTATTTTTAAATAATTTTTCATATCTTTAGACAGAAATAATAAATCTTTGCAGTATGTAATTATAATCTTGGTATTGGTATATTGTAATTTTTTCCATTTTGGAAACCAAAAATACAAACTCATGGATGGCAATTGTTATTTATCATTGTGTAACCATTAGATTTGATGTATAGTTTTTCAAAAAAATTTCTGATTTAAGAAGAAACATAACACTAAACAATAGAATTAAAATATTTCTTTTAAGTTTATCAGCTGCTATCTATAATTCATATAAGTAAATTTACTTTTCTTTCATGTTGCTTAAAAGATGTTTCAATTATTTTTTGCAGATACTGTATTTATTTTGAAAATTAGTTTTTTATTTTACATTTATTTGAGTAGTTCATATAAAACTTACCAAAATTTTCATATTTGTGTCATAAGCAAACTCAGATTCAATAAAGAAATTTTGGTACTTTTCTATTTCACCAGATTAGGCGATAAAGTTGCCAAAAATGATACAAACGACACCAAACGAATATGTGTATACTGTGTATTGTCACCAATAAAGTCTGCTTGGTGAGATTTGCGCTGGCGAAATGGAAAAGTACCGAAAATTCATGTATCTTTTCAAGTGATCAATTCATTTTTGTATAATGAAAAGTTATAATTTGAAACATTCTATTAGTTAACAACTTGTTGCATTTATATCAATGTCAATTATAAATTTTTCGGGTATATTATAGGGAATTTTTTTTTTTAATGTTTAAACATTAAGATAGAAATTGCTTAGAAAATTAAACATAATATTAATTTATCACTCATTATAGTTTATTTGATTGAATATAAATATTATATATCTAGCAATGCAGTCATTTGATAATTTGAAAGATGTGAAATAATTCTTGAACTTCTTTATAATAAAATTCACTGTTGAGTCATTGGGAATCTTGTACATGAAAACACAGCAAGCTTTTTCATACATTAAATTCTCTTCATAGTAGCATTTTGTTCAAATGCTACTATAAAAAGAATTTAATGTATGAAAAAGCTTCAAAATTTCTGAATTTAAAAATTAGTCCATCTTTTGGGAACTCTGTCTTGAAAATTGTAACATTTTAGAGAATGAGAGAATTTTCAAGCAAATCAGTTGATCCTCTCAATGCTCAAAATTTGTATGGTAAAACTGTTATTAAATGAATTTCGAATTATTAAATTAAAATATTATGGATTTTAAGTTCATTACTATTACTTTTAGTATCATTATTTGCAAATCATCTGTTTTTCTTCTAAGTTGTAATTTTTAATTTAATAAACATTCATAACTGTTACTGATCTTGAAAGAAATGTTCAATATTTGTAAAGTTTGTTGTTATTTTCACATTGTATTGTATTATCACATTGCTGAAGTGTTTAAAAATTATTCTATATTTTTCAGATCCTTTTTTCATTTTTTGACAAGTGTTTGTGCAATAGTTGGTGGTGTGTTTACTGGTAAGTTATGTAAAAATGCATTTTAATGAAGATGTAATAGAACATATATTGTGTGATTTAACAGCATTTTGCTCTTCTTTTTTTTAAAGCTATACATCTCCAATTTTATTAATCTTTTTGTTAAATTTTGTTTTTAATTTTTTTTGCTTTGAATTGATGCTCTGTAGATTATAAAATGCTACAATCCTTTAATTATATAGTTATTAAATGCAAAAGAATGTTTCAGTTGCTAAATTTTTAAAGACCTGAATCTTAATTTTTTTTTTTTATTATTATTATTGCTTTCTCCTCCAAAAATATTTTAAATATGTTGTAGAAGATAAGATAAGCTAGTCAAAATATTATAGAATCAGTTTTTTAAAATCTTTGATAAATTAGAAGTGTGATAGATATTCAGCTTTAAATGCTAAAATCTCCAATTTTTAATGGATTTTCGTGAAAATAAATCGAAAAATTTCCTAGAATTATTCAATTTTTTGAAATTTATCACATATTTAATCTGTAATTTAAAATGTGCTAGTATAACATTTCTACCGAATTTTTAGACTCAAAGAATTTGACACTTTGATGTTCTAATTAAATCACATACACACACTCAAATTCTGTTGTATAATATTTAAAGAAGAGTAGACACATATACTCTTTAAATTGTGAATTTTTTAGATACTTAAAATACTTCAAACCTGTTACTTGATGTATGAAATTTTAATATAATATGGGAAGTTTGAACCCTAAGAAGTTTTTTAAAATTCAATATGTCAAAAAGTTTTATTTTGTGAAAAAAGGAGGGAATCAACATGAAATTGATGGTATGAGATTGCTTTACTCAAGAAAAGTGACTGATACATTGTCTAATGTGAACAATTTTTGTTGCTAGCAATAGATTGCATCCTTTTTCAACTAAACCTTTTTCATTGGCTTTAGGAATTTTTGCCATCTTTTAGGCCTCATTTCTGAAAAATGTTGTTTTGTTTAAAAGATTGAAATATCTATTGTAACAAACTTGTAGAAGTTTATTGTGCAAGTTAGGTTTTGTATTATAAATAGTTGCTTTTATTTTATTTTGTATTCATATTGTTAGTTATTTAAAAAACGTTTCTCCCTTCTTTACAAGAAATCGTATGTTTTTATTTTGTATCAATTCTTATGATAGTTTACTGTGTGACTATTTTTATTTTAATTAACTTTTGAGAAGATTTTTCTCGCAGACATCATTATATAAGTGAATCTCTAGCAGAGTACCGTTCCTTTACTTTAGTTTTTTTAAGAATTGTATTAATTTAAATTATTCATTATTTATTTTAAGATGTACTTGTAATTGTGGTACATACTTTTTTATTAGTTTTACAGAAATGTAATTGTCAATTTGCATTTTATTAATTTACAGATCCATCTACATATTAAAAATGTATTAATTTCTTACTTGATAATTAGCAATTATTTCTTCAGTCAACTATTGCTTATAAAATTTTCATATTTATTAAATGTTGAAGTTTATAGTTTCAAATTAAAAGCTCAGTTTAAAAAAAATTCTTTGTGTATATATACATTTAACTTAATAATTTGTGGCGTAAAAAAACTTGAAGGACCAGAAAAATATATTTAAGCGAAGGTTTTTAATCAATATTAAAAGCATATTTATTTGCTTGAAAATGGAATTCTATTGAACAAAATTGATCAACGAATTAAGAAATGTTTAATTTAAGAAAATCTATTTTAGAAAGGAAAACATTATAATGTAAGAATTTAATAAATGAATGAAACAAGCATCTAGTTCCAGATTAAGAATTTAAAAGTTTGAGTAAGTATCCTATTATCTGGAAAAGAGGAAATTTAAATTGAGTTTAGGAAGTATATATATTATACTAAATATATCATAAGATATATATTTAAATTCTCACTTGTGCATTGGTACCACAAAAGCAATATGCAAATGGAACCATGGCATACAATTTCACTCGTTCCCACACACTTGAATATTTATTTAATTCTTACTTGGTAAATAAGTTTTAACTTGGAAACTTCTTAAAACCTCACATGTAATAAGCAACTTGATTTGGATGCAACTATAATTTTACTACATCCAATATATCTCCCGAATTCATTTATGTTTTGTTATATTTATATATAAATCAGGATATATGTGTGTATTGTTTTATTTTTATCTTTGATTAACTTGATATAATATTTAAAAAACTGGGTAATTTGATTCATATGAAAAAAATGGTAATTCATTCAAATTTTGAAATTACAAATTCAGTGGAGAAATGTTTCTATTTAAAATGATTCTTCCATTTTCAGTTGCTGGTATGATTGATTCTGCAATATATCATTCATCAAAAGTGATTCAAAAAATTGAATTGGGAAAAGTCAGTTGATGGTGGCCTTTTAGATAATTTTCTTTTTATAATCTCTCAGAACTTTTGTTTCCCATTTTGGTGAAAATTTTCATCCATTTCATAAATTTATATTGTTGAAATGCACAAAAGTATTTATACTTAGTTTTGATCTGTTAAATCACTCAACTATATTTTGTAAAAGTGCATACTGAACACTTTAGTATACATGATTCTACCAAAGAAATACTGAAGTCATTCCTGGACTATAAAAATTACCTGTAAAAAAATTGTCGTATGGTTATTTTTAATGTATAAGTAATAAATAGTAAAGTTATATTTTTTCACTTTTGTATAGTTTTTGCATTTTAAATTATTTCTCAGCAGAATGTTTCAGATAGAAACAAAATGTTGTAATATTATGAATTTGTGTACAATTTAAAAATCTTTCTCAGATTCTGTACAATAAATCTGTAATTTCAAAACTTACTACTTATGGATTTTAAATAAAAAAATTTTTTATTCTTGTACTAGCTGAAACACTTAAATTATGACAAACTCCTCTAACCCACATTGAATACATCACGTAAAATACAAAATATTCATGATGATTAAATTTTGCCTTTACTCCTGATTTCAAAAAGTATATGCTTAGATATCGTCTTGTTAAATTCTTGTATAATATATATTTTTATAAAATTATAATTTACGATCAGATTTGCATCTGTGGTTGTGACACCATTAATGCTAAAATTGATACTGTATTAATCAACATATTTAAATTTTGGGTAACAATAGAAGAGGATTATAACAGATTTTTAGGCATAGTTATAACTATTCAGTAATTTTAATTTTACAAAATTTCATATATTCTATAAGTTTTTTTTTTTTTTTTAACTATAAATATTTTTATAACATTGCTTTTTTTTTCTCATTTTTACTGCACAAATGATTAAATTAAGCAAGATTAATCTAATAAATTTAGTATAATAATCCAATTTTAGATCCAATAATAATAAATTTAGTTTTAATTTTATCAGAGGTATGGCTCAATTACTGTAAATAACAATGTCTAATTAAGGTAAACAAAGATGAAAATAAAATTAAAGCTTTTCTCCTGTCCATATTTTATTGTACATATCTAAACAATGACATGAAAAACAATGTAATGATAATTTAGTAACACTGAAATGAAGAAACATTAGGCATTCCAATAAAAATGTACAATTGCGGACAGAAACATAATTTACATTAGCTACAAATAATCACTTTTTTTTAAAAAAAAGAAACATTAACAATTCAAAAAAAAACATTTTTAACTCTTATTTCATAAACTAATTATTACAAAATTCAATAATATTGCAATGACAGAAAGCTAAAGCATTTCTATTGTATTCATTTTCCATGTTCTTATGATTCAATGCAAACAAAACATGCATATTTTGTCAAATTTAAGGATTTAAAAAAATATTTCAAGCTTTCTTATTCATTGATTGATTACTAGATTATACATCCTTGGGGGGGGGGGGAGATTTTAATCTAAGTACTTATACAATTATTTGATGGTCTTAGATATAACACATTAACTTATATTTGTATTTATGATTATAATACAATGTGAGTGATATGTAATGGTTTGAACAAAAAAATAAAATCATGAACATAGTACAATTCATTCAAAATGAAAGGTCTATATAATATTCGAAGGAATAACAATTAAATTGGTCTAAAAAGAATAATAGTTGTTTCAATTCACATTAAGTTTTGGACAAAAAAAAGATAATGTAAAAAAAAAAAAATTATAATTAATTCTAAGAATAAAAACATTTTATTGCAGCATGATTTTAGTAATAATTGGATTATCTTCAAAGATAAGAATCTCTAAATTCTCTGAATGTTATGTTACTTTACAAGACAAGAATAATCACAGGACAATCTATATCAGAATATTCATCACAATTCCTATTTAAAAATGCAAAGGCAGTCTTTATTGTATATATATTTGCATAGTTTGAAATTCTAAAATACCTATACAATTACTTATCAAATTCTTCTCACCAGTACAGATTCTAAACACTGAAAATAATTTGAATTATTCCAAAGCAGATAGCAAAGTGAAATTCCCCAATTTGAATAACTGGTTTACTTGAGTACAAATATTACAGTAATTAAGATGGGGAAACATTTTATACAAGAGATGAAATAAAAATTATTTTAAGACCTATAACTCATCACGTGATTTATTATACAAGTTGATTACTTTCTATTATTATGTAGAAATTTAAATGTCCTATACCTAGTCAATCCATTATACATACCCTGGATTTGGATACAGCAGAATGAATCTACTTAAAAAATCTGTACGTAAGATATTAAATCTTAAGTCATGGGTAAAAATTCAGACAATAAACTTCATAATCACAAATGTTAATGCTTTGAAAGCTAATTAAAGACACTCAATACAAACAGCATAGAACAATTAAAGCTGTGAATTCCTACACACTGACCTTTTTTTCATGGTTCTTACGTTAATTTTAAAATACAACAGGTTATATTATTTTTATCAATTTCAAATATGTAATTCATTTTATACTTAAAAGATTCATGTTAAATATTCTACACGTATTAATTGAATTTCATGAATAAGTGACATTTTCATTCATACAAGCAATTTCAAAATATAATGGGCATTTGGTTATTAAGTTTATAAGAGTACATGAAGTTTCTATTTTAAAAATAAGCATGATTCTGCTCTGCCTGCTTGTATTTCAAATGAGGAACAAAGTACCATCTACAGAAAGAAATGAACTTCATTTTCTCAGTTTGTAACTACCTGAGAAAAAGTGTCCAAGACAAGAAAACAGATAACAATGAATTGACATCACAGAATAGACAACATGTACATAACAAATCTACAGGGAACTATTTTAGTCATTGTTCCCACCCAAAAGGGGATTTGATGTTTAGTATATGACAAATAACATATAACAAATGTGAAACAACAACCATGCAGACGATACAATTTTGAAATGTTTGAAATGCGACTTTGAAGAGCAGTTGGCAGTGCAATGATGCTGTCGCTTAGTCTAACCCGTCTGCCACACGTGAGGTATTTTCCATTAATTCTTACCATTTAATAATCTTAATACTCTATTGATTGAAGCAAATAACATTAATGACAAAACTATCACAACAGAAAACAATACTTTTTTTTTCTTTCAGATTTTAGAACAAAATTTACAAATGCAAATATCCTATTAAGAACTTGATTCCAAAAGTAAAATCTTCCATTCAGTATGAGAGATCCATTTATAATGCAAGATTTAACACCAGAGAATCTATTGTCACAAAACACAGATGGCTAGAATTTTAGGAAAATTAGATGATCCTATCCATTGGCTTCATACATATCAAATTAGCATGAGTAGCTGCCACATCTGATGACACACAAATAAAAGTTTATACAAATGGAGAATCATCCTCAAGACAAATTTCTCTATCTGGTACCATTTGGTCAGAAGTCCCAGGCAATTCGTCAATGAACTTAGTGTTACGAAACCAAGGATGATCTAGCACTTCTTCAGCAGTCAGTCTCTCAGAAGGATCCATTCTTAAAAGACTCCTAATGAGGCATTTGGCTCTGGAAGATAAGTGATCTGGTACTGTGTAGCATCCCCTGCGAATTTTGTGGAACAAACCACTGGGCTCTGTGTCATGGAAAGGATACCGGCCCACTAACATAGTATATAACATGACGCCTAAACTCCAGCAATCTGCAGCCCTTCCAGAATAGTTGCTGGTTGGACTAAGAATTTCAGGACTGACATAGGCAGGACAACCATGTTTGTCATTTAACCAGTCATCATCCTCATCCAATACCACAGCATCATCTAGTGTTTCTAATTTTAATTGGGTTCTGTAAAGAAAGAATTAATTCTTTTTAGAATCATACAATACTTCAAAAGAATATTATATTATAATTATTCACAATAGAACATTTGCATAAAAAAAACTTAAGACTTAACAATAGTTATATATATATTTAGTTTTGGCAAAATTCTGCATTTACATGGGTTTCTACCACCAGCAACAGAATCATTATAACTCTTATAATGCAACTGGTGGTATGAGCTATGATTGATCCTTCAAAACATTTGATTATTAATCTACCATGGGGTACTATTTACTTTAACTACACATGGGTGTAAATTTACACATAACATTGATGCACATTTGAATAATTATGAAATAAACTTTAATTTTACATGTAACTAAATATAAGATGAGTTAGTTACTTCAGCAATTAAAGTTTATTTTATTCTGCTAAATTATCCTAGACACACAACTAATCTTTAAATTTTCAATTTTAAAAATTTAAAACAGGTAGTAAAAATTGAATTTTTATGGAAATTTAAAAATCTGTAAGAAACAAAATATCTATAAAGATTTCTTTAGCTATTTTCAAAACTAACAACAAATTATTTTCAAACAGTTAAGTTTTATTAAAATTAAATTAATAAGATGCAATAATTTTCATGCAATTACATTAAAATTATTGAGGATATATTTATATGTATATATTTATGCTGAAAGGAAAAAGGAGAGAAATGCACATTATAAGATTTATTTAAAAAAATTGAATTATCTTATGCAAGCTAAAATTTTATTAAATAAATTCCATATTCAGTATTGTTTTATTTTGACACTACAAATTTCATCAATCAAACAAACATGTAGCTGAATTTAGATGTCTTATTTATTGATCATTAGAATTCCAAAAGTATTTGTTCCAATTGCATTAATTTTCCCCAAAAAAAGTCCTTTAACACTTACACACAAAGAGAGTTTAAATTTATTTAGATGAATATCACAAGGAATAAGATGAAAATACATATAAATGGCAGCTATGAATCCTCAAAATGTTCTTATCTTAATTAAACAGAACTTACACAACTGTAGATTTTCCACAAGGGAAAAAAAAAACAATATATATATTATGTGTGAATTTTAATACTTATTCAGAATTCATTTCTAGCGTCTCCCCAAAACGAACTATTTAATTTGAAAGTTATCAATATTTAATTTTATTACGTGCTAAATGTGCCAATGTTTTATATTTCGTCACTACCATTATTTAAAAAATTGTTATACAGTAGGACATAATTTTTTTTTTATTCATCAAAACAAAATAGACCGAGTATATATCATGCGGTTAATCTATAGATTAAGCTCTTCAAATCCGACTAAAAGCGGTTCGAACTATCAGATTTTTTTCCCCCTCTCCTTCACTAATACAATTGCAATGTAGGGGCGAAGATTGCGAAACCTAAAATGTTGCAATTCCAAATCGTGCATACGTTTCCAACGCACACAATCATCCTAAAGGAACCCGATAAAGAGATACTTTTCAGGAAACGCCACGAAAGTCCTTACGCAATATACTCTCCCACCAATCCAACCCATCCTCATTTGTGTTGGCAAACAGCCATCACGGTCCATTCGCTGGGATATCCAATTCGAAAACAAATATCCGCTCTTAAACTTTCCAGTAGCAGGAAGAAAAAAAAAAATTAAACATCTGCTTAGATGGAAAGATGCTATCTACACAATTCAGTAGTAATTTTTGATCTGAAAAATAAACACTCCAAGGTGTAAAAGTGAATTTGAATCCAATGCAAAGACGTTTACGTATAACACACAATTCCGAGCTACATCTTAATGAATTATCTTTTAAAGATAGTGATTTACATTTCCTCTCAACGTATAAAACAAGTTCAACATACCGCTGAAAAAAAAAAAAATTCAAATATAAAATTAACATTTGTATAATGTGACTCATGCGGCACGAGACTGAAACTTACGCTGTGATCTAATCTAATAGAAAATAATTCAACACAACTAAAATTCTTTAACGATGACGTAAATTTATATTACGAGAAATCACAGAATTTTTATAGATTTAAGTTTTTTTAAAAAAATTTCAATCATAAAATCTTTAAACATATATCTTCCGGTAATTACACACACACACATATATATATTCACTTTTCTTTTTCTCAAGTATTATTTAATATTGCGGCTTAAATGCACACATCATTCCAATTATTTCAAATATCTCAATAATTCTCCCCTCACCAATCAAAAAATAAGATTATCTTATATTTCTTTTCTGGATCATTCTCACTTCATTTTGCGAATAAGAAAATAACACTCTGCACCAGTTGACAGACATTGCGGAAATCTTTTCAAAATTTCACGCCTCGTGTTGGTTTCATTTCCCCCCCTCAACCATTTTGTTCCTAATAGATCCGCTTTCCATATGAGACAGGTCATATATTTTGAGGTCGTTCTTACAGCGCCGACTGCAAACGACCTCAACAGTGTGTGTGCCACCCTACCCAGTCTGTTGACTTTTGTTTGCAGCAATTCGCCCGAGATAGGGAATCGGATCGTGTCTATTCTAATTTTTATTGAGCGCGCACAAAAACAGAACCAGTTGGCAAAAGCCCGCAGCTGTTCAGGAAATGATTTTCAATTTCGAAATTTTCTTTCGTATCTTGTTTACCTACACATTGTTGATCTTCCGCTTGCAACTGTCTTTTCTTGTTTTATTTTCATTTTCCTTGAGCATGAACCTGCAACTGAAGTGTGAAATTGAAGTTTGAACACTTCCTTTTCTTCACTTCCATATTAGGATAAAAAGTCAGCATATATAATGCAAACGAACATACAATAGAATATTTCCTATTTTTAATTATATTGAAAAGAATATCCACTCTGATAACTAAATATAAATATTTATGTTATAAAAGGACTGATTATTGAACTGCACGAATAAGTCATTTTCATTTGACAAAGCAGGATTTTTCAAATATATACATGTTGTATTTTAAAAACCTTTTTAAATTCTGCCAGTTTGTTGAAGCCGACAAACTCTCCCATTTTCACATGTTAGTTCCAAGTGCATTGTATCATGTTTTAAGCATTTGTAATGGAAATTCTATTCTACAGAAAATCATGTTCTTACAGTTTTGCAAGATTATAAAAATTGCCTTTTTTTCTTAAAAAATAAAGAGATGTAAAATTTATATCGAATAAAAGAATTTCTAATGTAAAAACAGATAAAACCAGGAAGACTGAACTTTCTTACAGGCAATAACTTAAAGGGTTAATGTTCTGTTTTTTTCGTCATGGTCGAATAATTTTTGGAACTAAACATTTTAAAATAGATGTAAATATGATTTATTCATTATCATCTGCATATCATCTATTAACCACAGGAGAGTTCAAAAATATAAAGTTTTGCAACAGGGAATACGATTCAGTTAAAAAAAAAACTAGAAGCAAAAATCTTTTTTGGTAACTGAAAATGTTGTAAGAACTTATACGCATGTGAATGTTTATTTTTTTTCAGCATATCATTGAACCACCAATGAGAAATTTTTACTAAAAAATTATCACCGAAAAAGAATTGAATTTTTTTTAAAAAAAATTCCAATTTAGGTGAAGGTTTTTGAAAACAATTTTTGCAGAGAACCGATGCAACGTTTTTTTTATTTATTTCCGTTTCCTAAACAAACAAAATCAACTACAACAAATAGTTGGCTTTAGATAAAGCAATCAGCCCTTCTGTACAATGAAACTCTAGAATGAAGAGGTCGCTGTGTGTGTGTACTGCCGCCACATGCATCCGGATAACCCTATCGAGGACGTTCAACGCTCAGCGAACAAATAGGCGAATGGCGAACAGTTTTGGAACTTTAGAATAGAAGGAAGGAAGGAAGGCAAAAAACCGAAGGCCAACTCTTTGTGCTCAAGAAATGAACAAGGAGTTAGGAGAGATAAAGGCATTCCGTCGCCTTTACTCTTTTTTCGCTCCACTCACGCAGACCATCTAAAGGGGAGAAATAAAAAACCGGTCTGAGCCGGTTTATTTGAAATTGAAAAAGGGGAAAGAACGGATCTCTAAAGGGTTCAACGGAGAAATGGCCCCGAACAAAGTACGTGTCATGAATCTTCTCAACAAGTGGATATCAATTATGTTGAGAGGATGGGAAAAGAGAAAGAAGATAGTTAAGAAATTTCAAGTTTTTAGTTTCTCAGTTACATAACCAAGACATTAATTTTAGAACGAAACCGCACAGAATTCGTTATATCTTTTAAAAATTAAATGAATATATATATATATTCATTGTATCGATTTATCATAAAGAAACTAAATTCTGGTACAAAACAGCATAGATTAATTAAACCTTACTTTATATAACAAAACCTTTGTTTTAAATGAAAATTAACGATTAACATTAATTAAAAATATTTCAGTTTCTGGGAAGAAATGGCATCCTACGATATGTGATTAAAAATTTAAATAACTTTAAGTAGAATGTCTCAAGTTGTCAAAATACAATTATTTCAATTTTACAATATCTTTTAAAATACACCATTTTCATAATTAAAAAAAAAAAAATCAAAACAGTTGATAAGCGGCCACTAATAATAATGCTTTGTTTTGAGTTAAATAAAATAATAATCTTTATTTTTAAAAAAAATTTCTCTGTTTCCTTAACCTGCTCTTTTAATTTACATAACTTAAATGCTTTTATGAGTTCGATAATGTATCAATTAATTTCACCACAAATTAAATCACAAAATTTTTATTTTATTTTGTGGTTTGCAAAAGTTAAATGGCTCCACCACACAACACCTTGGTTGCATTTCCTTTCTCTAACAATCCTCTTGTAAATTAATTTTGTAATTATGTAGTTCACCTTCCTGGCAAATGTTATAAATCCTTTGGATTTTTAAGAATTCGCTGAAATAAATTTCATTTGAGAAAAAATGAGAAGATCACAGTACATTTCAGTATCCTACGTAAAGAAATAAGATAGAAGGTGAGATTTCCCCGATTTACAATAAATACATAGGAGAACAACAGAATTAATAAATAACTTCAGCATCACTAAAATCATTCAAATTAACACGCGACACATTTTAAAACTTTTTAATAGGATTCGTCACAATGTCCGTGCCCTTTGTCAAAAATGGATATCGAATTTTTACACGCCATAAATGGATATGAGATACCCCGCCTACTGGCATCTGCGATTGCGCAGTAAACTCGACAATCGCGAAACGACTGCCTGCACGTTCTCGAGGGATGAAATTTCTCATGTTAAAAGCGGTTCCAGAATCTGCTAATTATAGAAAAGTCCTTGTGCACGTTTCAGTAAGAGCACGAGAGGAAGGGAAAGGAAAGAAAAAATATATATTTATACTTTTTGAAAAGAGAGAGGCGAAAATAAGAGCATGATTTTTATTTTTAGTGTATGATGACAACCACCTAATGCAGAATGAGTGAATCAGATTTCTGAATTAGAAAAGGGAAAAAAATCAATTTTCGAGCAACAACCTCAGTTGAGAGACGTAAAAATAAATCGCCATGACAACCTACTGACGCAATTTTTCTAAATCAAGATTTTAGATTCTAGCGAGCTATTTTTTTAACCAGCACGCAAAGCAAGATTTTTAGGATTTCTGTCAGCAAGAACCACTGCAATTATTTCAAGCATTCGATCTAAATAGAAAACTTATTAAGTTATATTAAAAGTTTACACAGTTTTTTTAAGAGTCAAACATTACGTGAGACTTGTTTTTTTCAAAATGTAATTTGACATTCTCATACCAATTGATAATTAATACACATACAAAAAAAAAAAAAAAAAAAAAAAAAAAAAAAACTTTATAATTTTTAACAAACTTTAATTTTAGTCGAATTTCATTTTTCTACTAATTTTCGGGGGAAAAAAAATAGAAGCGAATCTCAGATACATTAGTTTAACTCTCATTTTCTTACATCGACACACATAGCAAACACATTAAATTTACCTCCAAGATACCCCAGTTTTAAACTACCATAAGCAATGCTATTTCATGAAACCTGACAAATTATATTTCAGTTTATCAAACGTAATACCTTTTAATATCTACAAATAAAAATGCACAATGCTCACTTTTGTGGATCGTTAAAGACAAATTTCCTGAGCTTTAGATCCCTTAACACAATGCCAGCTGAATGACAAGCCGCCACTGCAGATGCCACTTGCTTGAATAGGGGTAGGGCGTCCCTTTCAGAGAGGTTTCTTTTATTCCGGACGTAGGAGTGTAGGTCCCCATAACATCTCTGGAACACAATGTATGTACTAGACTTCCCGACGAGTACTTCTTCTATAGGATTTATGTGGGGATGCGAGTCCACCCTGAAATGGCCCCGCAACACGTCTCTATACCTTTCATTTGGCACTACCTGAAAAAATTAAAAATGCACTTATTACTAAATTTAAAATGCAATGATTACTGCAAATCTTTGCTTTGCAAAATATGCCTTAATGCATTTTAACTCACAAAATAAATGAGTAAAATAGGGAAATATTTAATACAGAGGTAAATGACGATACGATTAGGTATTTTTCCCAGCTCATCAACGCATTTTCAAAAATAATAATAAATTTTTATTTTACTATAATATTTTATATTTCCATAAATACTTCCAAAATTGAATTTAAAAATACACATTACATTAAAATTTATTCGAATGAATTAACACATTTAATGAATAATTTTGATATATAATGCACGATTTAATTAATCCAATGGACTTGGGAAAGTTTGACTCACATTTCAGTATACCAATTGCTGAAAAAAATATGTATTTTGTTCAACCCGATAAGTACCAGAATGCTCGCGTATGAAAGAAACCCACATTTCCAATATTTTCAGATAAATTTTTAATCTACGTTAGAGAACAATGAAATAAACCGTTTGCGAATGCAAATAATATTTTTAAAAATGGCAACAGAATTATTCTAAAAATATATTTCGCACAGTTTTCGACTAAATACTACGTATTGTTTTCTCATATCTTGACATAAACCACACACACAATGAATTTATATCATTATGTTTTTTAAAGCAATTACGGGACTTCGGATGTATATGATTTCTGAAAATGCATGAAATACGTAAGGTAAGTAAAATTTCTTTTCTTCAAATGCAAAAATATTGAATTATTTCACTTATAAACAATTTGCTTGCAGTTGATTGTTTTTCAAAGGGTAACTAAAAAAAAAAAAAAAAAAAAAATGGAAATTCGATTTACTATTTTTAGTTCATTTTCTTCCTTTCTTGATTCTCAGCTCGAGATAAGATTCGTCACTCAAAAAGAAAAAAAATTTTTTTTTTTCAACGGACGCCTTTCGCAACATTCTTAGAGCGGAAAAGCAACAAAGAAAAGAAGCGATTTCCGGCTTCAACAGCCGAACGAGGAAAAAGGAAGAGAAAAAAATGTAATAAAAATGAAATCTACTGCTGCATGACGTACACTCAAGCTTAGTTTTTTCAACATTCAAGCACTATAATTGAAATAAAAACAAGTCTTCGTCACCTATATATGTAAATTAGTTTTTGAATTGAACGATTTTTCTATTATCAAAAAGTTTTTTTCTCCCATCCAGATGCTATTCATATTTATTAAACACATCATCCATCGTCACAAATATTTATATACGTATTGATTTTCAAAGGTTTACATTTGTAATTAGAGCATGCTTTGTCAATTCAAAGAGTTCTCGAACGTGCATGCTTCTTAAAATTTTTTTTAATGTATAAAATACCAGAAGTATTTTCCAATATTTCACACTAAATTTATTAATTGAATACTTAAATTTAATAAAAAAAAAAATTCTAAAACGATCTAATCTTGTCAGGTATTTCAATTTATCACGATAAATTCGAATACATCTTTTACAGAATGCGAATTCGATAGAGCTATCAAAGCAGGTTCAAGTCACAGCATTAGCCACTAAAAGCATTAGGAAAGGAGCCCCTCTCATCTCAAGGGGATTGATGACTCAGTCCTTTCCCCTCCCCACTATAGGAATGCGATCAATTATACAAAGAGGAAGAGCTAGTAGAAAGAGCACAGCTGCATTCCCTTACATGAAATGATTCAGCTGCCTCTCTATTACAATCTTATATTTAATGGAACATAAAATATCATGAATCTATCAGATATATACTAATTCAAAATACAATTAGGCCATACTCGATGTAACTTTTCCATTTCAAGTTCTCCCCTCCACAAAAGCTTTTTTTAACTTTTACCATCGAAGACGGCGATATACAATTTTTTAAATGACAGCGGCTAAAACTTCATACACACACAATGAAATATTTACAATTACAAACGATTTTTAATCCAAGTAATTTTTTTTTCCTTTAAATAATACACATAACTGAATGGGTTTTTATCCTTTATATTTAATTGTTCTTTTTTAAGGAGAAAAAGATAAATATTTGCTATTGAGACAGCAGAAGTTACATCATTTCTTGCAATGTCACAGGATGATTAAATAATTATTTATGGTCTTTTGGGTGTACTTTTAAGTGAACAATGAAAATTGATACAACTGACGGGATAACTGTCCCAATAATACACTATATATATGAAAGTGTCATTTTAAGAGAAAATAATTACAGATGCATAGTTAAAAGTTTACTTAAAAAAAGTTCACAGAATGTATTTACTCTCACAAAAGAAATTCAGAATTTATCTCGAGTTCATATTTAAAAAAAATTGAGAACATTATTTGAATATTATTTATCAAAAGTTTAAAACTTCATTAAAAAAGTTAAGATGGACTGATATGCCTCAATAAAAACATTTATAAATAAGCATATAGAAGAGTATACTTTAAAAAAAAAAAAAACTTTTTTTTCATTATGGTACACAGTACCTAATTTTCAAATATAAATTGGAAACTTTTACTGAAGTTCTCTGGCTGAAAATTTAAGTCTGAAATTTACCTCAAAAAAAGACTTAATATTAATTACAACGACACTATCAAATCTATAGCTACTCTGCAAACTAAAAATTATAACATTTAATAAAATTCATACACAGGACTTTTATTTTCTCAAAGTTATAAAGATATTTGATTAAACTATTCGCAACAATTGTACAGTGGATGCTCTAACAATAAAAAAAAAAAAAAAAAAATGGAATGAATGCTTTAAAATATTATAATTTTACAATGAAACATCTATTTTTCTGAAAAAGAAGCACCAATTCAATCACTGTATTATTTGAAATAACAAATGTAAGATTAACTTGATGTAATAATAAGATGTAACAGAAAAGTTTTATGTTTGCAAAAACAAGTCATTAAATATTTATAAATTTGTTACTAAACATTGCTTGAAAGGAAATATAATTTTGATTAAGCAAATATGTATGGTACTGTAGATTATTGAGATTTAATTGTTACATTGCTAATAGTACACCACGACAGCCCATACTAGATAATCTTGACATCTCGGTTCTTTGAAAAATAGACATTTATAATGTTAATTAAAAAAACTGTAAACTTATTTTTAAAACTTAAAATTTAAATGGCATTATACAAAATTTCTGTTAAAGATGTATTAGCAAAAGTGATAAATATTATAGTAATTGATTAAGAAAACAAATTATTTGCTTACTCATACTACATTAATATGTCATCATGATAAAAGAATTAACATGTTTTCAATTATTTATGCCAAATTTTGTAAGAAAATCTATTACGTTATCAACAATACTTACAGAATTACACTCCTATTTTTGTCAATATATATATTTAATACACATACAAATTTCTCATTTCATGTATCCTTACATTTCCACAAGTTGACAAATAGAAAAAGAACAATTCATGTGATATTTACCTTGCATACATATTCTTGTTGACTTTCAATATGAATACAACGTCTAAGGAGGCTACCATCGAGTCGATTAAGTAGCAGATATTTATCTGCTATCTTGGTGGCAGTGAGAGGTTCTTTACTATTTGGAAAAGTTGGTGGTGTGGCAGGCTGTAAGTTCGGGCTAAGGTTACCCCCACCAACACCTGGCTTTTCAAAGTTCGTATGGTGTTTGTGGCCCACATCTCGTAAATTGAGTCGCAAGTTCGGTTTTGCTATTCGTGTAGCACAACTCATCGAGGTTGAAAAGTGTATTCCAAATGAGAGAACAAGAAATGTGGTTTTGATGATGAAAGATTTTCACTTAAGAAGTGATGATTAACATTGATGAATGAGACACACTTGGTCAATTTAAAAAAAGACTAGTAAATATCACAATATTGTATAATCCAAAGGAAATTTATTTCTTCAACCTTCGTTTCAGAGTCGAAATACCTGTAAATATACAAATATTATAAACAACATACAACACTTTTATAAACATTCATATTATTTAACACAATTTGTTTAAATGTAAAACGAAGGTAATTTTAAAATACTATTAAAATAACACAGTAACGTATAAGCTTAGATAGTAAATTAAAAATTAATCACATTATCTCTAATTCAAAGGTACATTTTAATAGAGGAAAATTCAAATTGAATTTATTATTAATGTTGTAGAGAATCACAAGTAAATTAAAACAGCACAAAGTATCTATTGCCTTAATCTAATTACTTTGTAACACATCTTCATCAATTACACAAATGCAGAACTCAATAGGAAAAGCGATGCAATGGTGCAAGCATTCAGTGAAAACTATGTAAAGAGCATCTTCATCCTGATGAGTAACAGGAGCGCACTACGTTCTCATCAATTTTTTTCCCATATGACACAATAGCTCACAATCAGTTATAATGTTAAAGTTTTATTCAAGTGCCATGTGATATCGATCGAAGCGACATGGAGCGATTTTAAAACTCCCTACTCTAGATCAATGAAACTGCTACGGAGTACCGAAAGCGGATGTAATATCGATCTAGAACGTTAAAACAGGAACGCCATATGCGGTCAATCGTTAACGAAATAAAAATGCATCTATACTTTTTTAACTTAAGTCTATATAAAGATTTCGATACAATTAATCTGTCCTTAATTAAATTAACTCCGAAAAAATAAAAACAGTTGATATTGCAACCCGTCCTTTTAAAAGCCACGTATTTTTCTCTAAGTGAGTACAATGACATTTTTTTCTTACCCGATAAAAAGTGTAATTCCATAAGCGAAAATAACTTAAAACGGGTTCGGTACTTCCAAGTTGGGAAGTTCTGTCGAATTTTAATCCACACTGCCTTAGTCTAGGGACCGGCCGTTAGTTCTGGCCACCCCTAGTCAGAAGGCAGCACTGATATCACCGTACCACAGCGTTGAAACCTCCATTGTGCAACGATCTATAGACTGCGCATTAGCAGCACGAATTGCATCCGCGAAAGTCAACAACCGGCATTACGGACATCCGCCCTACAATACATAGAATCATGCATTAGTTAAACTCACCCAAAATATAGTCACTCGACTCTAACTTTTAAATAACTATATAAATCAATTATACTGAATTATTTGAATTTTTCAGCAACAAAGATTTAATTCAAAACGAAGAGAGTTGCAACGGACTCTTTACCTCGCGCGGAGGAACATTTCATTGGGAGGCGGTTTCGAAAAGTGGAAATCATTGAAGGATTTTTGGCGGGTGACGCAAGCGGATGGAGTACGTAGATGCGAGAATTAAAGCTTTTGTGTCGTCATCCATAATTCCCACAATGAGATTTCTTGCTACATATTTACACATGTACTGCGATTGCATTTGGAGTACTTAACGAGAAATAAAAAAGTTTGTTTCGAAATCAATTTTAAATGCAGTATTCAGATTGGACCATTTAAATGATATTTGAGGCATTATTTTTATTGAGTTTTCATCAAAAATGTGCGGCATTAATTTTGTTTCGTTTTTATTTGCTTTAAAAATTTTAATTTTTTGAATATTTACTCGAAGTAATAAAATTTTCTAAACATTTCCAATATTTGATATTGTACATTTTTTAATTAAAAAAAATTTACAATATCAAAAAACTATTTGAAAGAGAAACTTTATTGATCCTTAAAGAAAACTCGTAAAATAAACTATTCGTTTGGAGAATATTATACTTGATATTTACATGGAACAATGATAAATATATATATGACTATTATTTTTATTTTTAAAATGCTCTGTTTTTTTTAATAATGTTAAAAACTTCTCACAGTAAAAATTAAAATTATTTTGTGTTACCAATAGCGACCTCAAACATTGAAAACCCCATTTTTTTTATTTATATTTACTATGTTTTTGCTTCACAAAATTTAGTATAAAATAAATTGCATTTAATACATTTTATTAATGAAAAAAAAAAAAAAAAATTCAGATTTTGAAGTAAACTAAAACAATTTCTGTGTTTAAATTACAAACAATTACTTCAAAATTATTTATTACGAAATTAATCAGTATATAAATTTTAAAAAAAAAACACCATAAACTAAAAAAATTGACCTACTTTTCTAACTGGCAATGAATTATATAGATTTTCCACAAAAAAATTAATCATCAAGAACGCATTCTGTGAATTTTTCTAAAAGTATTTTCTTGAGAGAGAAAAAAAGTAAACAATAGTGGAACCGCCCAAGGTTTCGTCGTGTGAGTTTCGCTTTGTGAATTACGACAATTTCCGAAATTGCATTAGGTCAGATTGATGCAACGTAAATGAATCAATCGAAATCCGACCTCGAAAATATTTTTCTCTTCAACAAACTCGCGAAAACCGACGAAATTCGCGCCCCAATGTCATTTCCGGTTGAGTTGGCTTCTGCAACAGGAAATTTGTGACGCCGCAGCAACTTGAACTAACCTTTCCAATGAATTAATTTTCCTTCTTACGGTGAGTCTGGAGAAATTACATGCGAAACTTGCATCATTGTTACGAACCTGTTTAGTTTTTTTTTTCTCCAGTTTCATACGATTCCATTAATTTCCTATATTTTATTTATTTTTTGAATAAGGAATGATTGCTCGTTTAAATTTCAAGGCTGCGAGGAATATTCATTCAGTGACTCAACTACATTCTTAGCACATTCGTTAGTATCCGTTATGATAACGATAATTACCAAACGTATTACCAAATTCAAAAAGTTCAATTTTCCGTTCGTATCATTCAAAAATGAGATATATTTAACATGGCGATAAAATTTATTTTATTTTATTTTCGACTTTGTATACTTCACGCATCTTTTCTTAGCCAACGAAAAAAAAAAGGGGGGGGGCAAAGCATTCACTTTTCAAGAAAAGAAATACGGACTTGAAATCAATAATGATATCTATAGTTCTGCAACTTTTGAAGGTTTTAGTTCATTTTTTCAAACAATAATTCGATGACGTTCCTGTAATACATATTATATATCGAAAAACAAGAATAGTAACAGTCAAAGGTTCAAGTATTAGTTAAAAAAAATATTCGAACAAAGCTATAATTGCTAATATCAAAATTTAATACCGATTGATTTTGTTAAAAAGACTCTTAGAAATGTTTATTGAAACATGTGTTCGATTAGTTTTTAGGAATAGTCCAGCTTTTCAGCGCGTTTCTGCGAGTAATACCCAGAGGGAAGGCAGTTCCCCCGCAACTCATCCTCCCCGTAAAAAATGTTACCTTCGAACTTTTCGAAGTCCACCGGTGGGCAGTACCGACTCCGTTGAGAACCACGGCTTTTGTAAGTTAGTTAATCTTTTTCGTTCCATTAACCCCACCACTTCCATAGACTCTCTCGCATCAAATTTTTGTCTCAAGAATCCTTTATCTTAAGCATTTGCATAATTTATATATAAGCGATTGAATATTAGCATAAAATAGAATTACTAAGAAACTAGTTAACTGCATGCAAACAATACTACAATAAAAATGATACAGAAATAAGGGTCAGTACCTTAGCATGACAAAATACTTATATAATAGTGCATAAATGATAATGGTACGTAGATGCTTTGCTAATGTTTTAATTTATTAAGTAGGAAATTTAATGTATCAATTTGCCCATTAGAGATAAGTCACTGTGGAGGCTTATAATTTCTCTTGAATAAAAACATTAAAATTTCACGTGAATTACATCGTGATATACATTCGCGCGCACATATATAACTAATACAATCCTTATATGTTATATGTATTCATATTTTTGAGCAAAAATACAAGATCTAATTCTTTTCACTAGTAAAAAAAAAATTTTTTTTTCGCCTAAATTTACGGACCCCTTAAAATTTTTTCAATGACTATCGAAAGACACATTAATTCCTTAGACCTGAATCAAATTCTAAATACATTTACATATTTAAGAGCAGAAAAAAAATGCTTTAATATCCACATGAATTTGAAAAAATGAAGCACATACATCCTTTTATTGCACTGCATTCTCTAATACTAAGAAATATTCCACAAATACCAACTCGTGTCATTACAGTACAGGAAATGAATATGGGACACATTTTGCACCGGAAGAAAAATTCATTAATTCAGACATAAATAGGTAGTATAACTAAATATGATGCTCTCTAAAAGATAATGAAGTCAGAAAGTGAGGTTATTGTTGAAGCATTTTTCAATATGGAAAAAAAAAAAAAAAAATCGAAGATGTAGAGTCATAGAGTACCTTTTCTTCAGAGAGTAAAATTATACCATATCTTAATACATTAAGGTTTGACAGATGGATCGCAAGTTCGAGTGAAACTTACGAAAACTGTTGCGTGGAATAATGGAGATGCTGCACGTTAAATCTGACTACGTTTCAAAATGCCCGTGAGTTAAAATTTGAAAGTTTGAGATGCTGATTCAAACATCAGCCTAACCTCATTACATGAACATGGCTCAAATATCATGAGATCCGTCGTCAGTAACCCTTTGTGTATTCTTAATACAAGGATACGTACCATTGCACTAGGGGTACGTAAACATACGCACACAACAGGCCTATTAAAACCAAAATCTACATATAAATCCATTTTAACTTTCAAAAGGAAGCTTCAAAATGGTTGAATTTTTTCTCCATACATAATTTGTTTCATGTATATTTATGTATATACTCACAAAAAGAGAGAGGGAAAAAAATTCTTTTGCACATTTTCATAAATTATTGGGAAACGATTTATAATGTTTTTATCGACCCTACGATACGAACGCTTCTGGAATTTATTTACTAAACTGGATTCAGTAAACTGATTTGCAGTTTGTAAGACGATGAGCTCAACTTGTTCTCATTCACGACCTCTATGGGCTGGGGGAAGGCAAAGTAAATTGAGGAATAGCATTTTTTTTTTTAATCCGAAAAAACAATCCACAAATTTATTAATTTTTCCAACAAACGCAATCCTATTACAGGTAATAAACTTTTAGCGAATTTTCGAATAACTAGGAAAAGGATCTATGATTTTTGCCACATTCGAAACAAATTTAGTTTGCATCTGAAAGACAAAATGTGCATAAAGTAACTCTATCAACTGATCACTGCCTTGATCTTGCGTATTCATTGTATTTAAATGACTATTAATGTCAATCAGAAAAAACAATTACATGATAAAAAGAGACTAATGTCAGGTACGTGTCTTTTTCTTTTAAAAAGACTCGAACTCGTAAAGAAAAGAAAAAAAATTCTGATTTTATATATTGAATTTAAATATCACATCAATGTTTGACCGCAATTAAGTTATTTCACTTCAGTATAAAAATAATAAAGTTGCGTACACGTATTCAATGTATTTAAGAAATATTTTAAATCATGCGCGCGCCTCTCTCTTTATGATTAAACAAACAAGATTTGATTATCTTAATTGGAGATTTTTCAAAAAGTATGGAAACGTTCCTGGAAAAATTGATCAAACTTGAACATTAATTAAGATTTAAAATTTTTTACTTTCATGAAGAAATAAATTAATTAATAATAACTGAAATTATTTTCACTAAACAACATTCAATTTGAGATAAATCTAAATATTAGTTTGAGTTTAGTTTAGTTTTTATTAACGTCGCACTAGAAGCAACACGAGGGCTATTGGCGATAGACCTCGTAATTTTGAACCTCGGTCAAGTGACGAGGACGACACCTGAGCTGGCACTCCCTCTCCTAACTTCCACACCATGCCAACGGGAGGACTTTAGGCCCCAACAGATTTAATGTGCATCAGCCCCGGCTACACGGCGGGTCTTTGACGGCCAAAACTCGAACCGGCGACTGAACGAAAACTGCCAGTCACGACCACGAAATCATGACCACTAGGCTACCATGGCCTTAATCAAAATATTAGATAGAAATAATTTTTGAAATTATGAATTTTTAAATCAAGTAGAATTATTCGTTCATTCGACTGGCAGTAAAATAAAATAGCTCAAATAATCGACTGCTGATATATATATATATATATATATATATTATATTGTATTTTAAAAAATGCACTTCGTATGATTAAATATATATATTGTATATTCCAAAAATTCAGTTTTTCTTGGTGTACCAAAAATATAATTTAGGATTTAAATATAGTCGGAAGCATATTAAAGAAGACTAAATTCCATACCAGTTAGTTCATACCAGCAGTCACATACCAATAAGTGAAAACAGAGGCAAGAAATATAACTATTTATGGATGTGAGAGTCACTAATCTTAGAAAATATCCTGAGATTCTGAATTTTCTGAAAATCACACAAATTGCAAGCCAATGAAATGTATCGTTCAGAAATGTTAAATACCTTCCGGTCCTTATCTCTGATAAAAATCTAGAAAATCTTTATAACCAGCCTCTTACGGCAAATATGTTCGAATTATCAGAATGTTGTGGTCATTACGAGATTCCCATCTCAACTTGGCTCCTTCTTTCACGACTATGAGCAGCGATAACAGTGATTTATCATCAAACTCTCAATACAATCTGACCTTTAAGTAACGTTAAAAGGAAGACCTCCCCCCATGAACTGTTTCCTGTCTTGTGAATGTGACGACATCTGTGTTTACATGTGCAATGTTTGCTAGTCCAAACGGTCAAATACACTAACTATAAGATTTCGAATGGCTAAATTCCTTTTAAAAAGGGTTACTCATAGGTACGCTACAGTTTAAAAAAAAAAAAATAGTCGCCGAGTCTCTCTTATTTAATTACAAGTTTTTGAATTTTAAAACAAGCAAAATTCAAGCTAAGAACACAAGCAAAAAAAAAAAAAAAAATATTATTTTATCTTCGCTGAGAGAAACGCAAGATTGCAGGATGCACTATTTATGCACCATATTCTTTTGCGGTATCAGTTAAACGAAAGAAATTTTTTCACCTTCTTTAAGAGTGCTTTATTATTTGACCTACTTTATCTTTTTACTGCCAATCCAATAAAACAGAATATTCTGACAAGATTTTAAATGTATTTAAGAACTGAAAGACAGATTTTGAGGGATAAAATGTTTGGAACAATTAAATAATAATACAAGTTTTAAATATTTTAGGAATATTGAAATCAGTTGTTTTCGTTAAATGATAAAAACAAAAACAAACAAAAAAATTATAAAAATAATTCACTATCTTTTAAAGCTTTGATTGCGATATTAGTGTAACGCAAAATTTCACTCGAAGATGAAATTCTCTTAAAATAGATTGAGGTATCTTCAGAGGATTTCATGAAATCCGTCTTGTTTTGTCATACCCTCCCTGAAATGCTAAGATAAGAACTCAAAATAGATTTTCAGAAAAATAAAAAAATAAAATTATTTATTTTATTATTTTAACAGAATTGATTAGCTGTTTACTAATAAAACTTTTTACATTTTTTTATTTACTTTTTTAGAAGTTTAGGCACTCGAAACTATATATATTTGTAAATTTTTCTATCTATAGGGTAGATAAAAATCAGTATTTATTTTCAATCCAAAGCATTTATGTATAAGTCTGTTTTTAGACAGTTTTAAGGGCACCTTAAGAAAGAAAAACCATTTTAATTGGTTTATCAACGATATGATAAATTAAAAGTAGAGAAAATTGAGGAAATTCATAATTGATTTATACATAGAAAAAACATTGATTATTAGAAAGAAAGAAAAAAAAAAAAAAAAAAAACCCGATTTTTGTTATTTCGTGATGTTAAACCCATTGAGAAGAACAATTATTTTACAAATTTAGATTTATAACACTTTTGAGGAATATAAGAGCTGAAATTTATTATTTGTCCTGATTTTGAAAATTAAATATCATTCAAGGGCTTCCAAGATTCCTTAATCTATTTAGCATGTATATGGACCATTTAAGAATACACTTCTAATTCATGAATGAATAGCTCCTTTTCATTGGTAAGAAAAAATAATAACTTCCAGCAACGTTTTCAAAGTGATGTAAATATTTACTATTTATTAAAAGAAAGCAATATACACGCGACAAAAATAAATGAAATATATACGGTATTATACTTTATCTTTATAGAACATACAGGCATTTTAAAGACTAGTAACGGCAACTTTTGTGGAATAAAAATGAAACATTTGTAAGCCGCGAAAAGTTTCATGCTTTTCAGTAAAAGATAATTTTTTTTATGAAAGAAAGAAAAACTTGAAGCAATTTGTAAAATACAGTATTGATCCTGTTTCACCATTGGATACGAATATTTTAACAGCCCAATAGACGTATAATTTGTAATTATACCTAAACAACTATACGAATACCTGTACATTATCTTAACTCATCCAGCACCACTGAATGCAATTGAAACTATTTTAGATTTGGAGTAACTGTAATCGGATTGAATTATAATTTCAAGTCCAGGTTTATTTAGATTACTTTTTTTAGTTTTCAAATGCCATTAAAAACTGTAGCACCAACGATTGCAGTTTCTTAGAATTAAAAATGAGATAATTTTTTTCTGGTGAGTTATTGAAAAGTCAATTCATCTCTAAGTGAGGAAAATTAAATTATATTTATTTTCCTTTTAATAGATGCTACATTATTCTAAACAACAATCATGAACGTGATAAGGTTAAAAAAAAAAAAAAAAAAAAAAACACCTCATCTCAAAATTTTCACATCTCATCGATTGAAGACTGAGGCTTCCTCGAGGCATTGAGAACAACATCTCTACTATTAAACACAATATTCATGAAAGAAATTAAGTCTCGAACACATATAACGTAATTCTATCACGAAGCTATGGCGACTCCAAAATTAAACTCCACAGTATTCGAAATTTTCGTCCCATTTGTGTAGGCATATTTTTTTTCTACAAAAGTCACCGTACTTTAAATTGCATATTTTATGTGAACATTTTAAATTGTGTAACAAATATTGTATTCATTATGCTGGTGTATACAGTATATGCCATGCACATTTGCGTATATTAAATGCTTCATAAATGGTATAATTGTGCATAACAATAAAATTGTGCAAAATCATGCTTTTTTTTTTAAATAAATATGTACCACAACATTCAGACAACATGCTACCTTGTAAAGTCTAGCAGGTTTTCGTATGTTAATTTCCAAGTTAGTTTGAAGGGATCGAACCAGAGTCAAAAAACTGACTTATTAACTTAAAATATATTAAAAAAGATACAAAACAATATTTTAGGTTGAGAGAAATAACGAATGTAATATGTAGAAGTTTACTAAATATTACTGGGTGGGGGGATGAGATACGAGTTGCAACGACAGTTTCATCCATATCTAAATCTAAAATATCACTATCAGAATCAAATAGTGTCTGTAGAAAGAGAGTGGGAAGTTTAATATTACTCGAATCTTCTATCCCACGGCATAAATTCAACTCCACTTATTTTCAATCTCTATCTCCTCGACCACTTTAGAGAATACATTTCTTAAATATAAAAATACTTAGTCTACAATTCATTTTAGTTCGTAATGTATTTGTATAAACTGTCTAATTCAAGTTCTCTACATCGAGTAGAATTGATGGAACAGAATAATCTCATATAAAATACGTGATAAAAAGAAAATAAGAGGGAGACTTAAAATTCTTCCAGAATTAAATTCTCTTTCGAATTAGGCTTAATTGAATTTCGCTCCTGAAAATTCACCTTCTACCGCATTTTTGGTACACATATTCAACTCACGATTCTTAATCGGATTTTTTCTTTTAAAAATTTTAATAATCATCGGTTAGTTTCATCTGATGATTTTCCACTTGATATAATTGGGACTTTTAAATGTTCAAGCAGGTTAGTTATTAGAATTTAATTTAATCTCCGTAAATTAATTTTTTTTTCGGCTGCAGTAAAGTGGAGATTTTAGAATGTTTTCAAAAGTAAATTTGATTTTAATTTTTATAATAAACATTCTCTTAACAGACTTAACAGTTGTAAATGGATATTGGTGAGGTTACATATTATCGAGACTTTACGGTATTTTAATAAGTAATAAGGGATTAATACATATGTCCATTCCCTTAAAAATAAATAAAATAAAAATAAGTTGACATTTACATACAACTTTTCAAAATTCCCCTATTTATGTATAAAACCCTTTTTAGCACACTGAATGTAACACGTTTTGGATTCTAGAAATAAATTCTTCATACCCTGTTTGAAACGACAAATCATTATGTGAACCATAAGAAACTTATAAAACACTTCTTTTAAACATTGCTTTGGAGCATCGCAGAAATAAAAACAATTGAACAATTTTAAGAAATTTGAGGTATAACTTGTAAATTCCATTCATAATACAAATAGTTATTTGTAAAGATAACGTCACTGATTAAAAATAAATATCTCAAATATTTCTGAAATTTTGCTACTTTATTTAATTTTGAAATAGGCTCTGTTTTTTCGATAAACAATGGCAAATTAGATAAATAATGTTAATTAGACTGTATAACATTTAGAATACGATGACAGTATTCTTAATTTTCGGCTAAAGAATAATGATTATAATAGCATGTTTGAAACAAGTTCTAAAGTAATAAATTATTTCAAATGAAATATACGCAGTGCAGAAAAAAAGATAAATATATATAGATTGCTTTGAAAATTAATTTTACACGAGGGATATTGATTGACAAGGTGAGCTGTTGATGATTTATAATTTGAATTACTATCAAGTGACTCGGACCAAAGTTAATACCTCCCTTTCTTGATTTCTAAATCACACCATGGAATGACTACCAGTCTCAGTTTCATTTAACTTGCAACAACCATCATTATTCCTTATGGTGAACAAGGACTCGAACTTGCAACTTGACTTGAACACAGCTATCCGCACATAATCATTTGACTACCGAGATAACAAGATAGACTAAAGCGTAATATTTTAAGCAAATTTGCATTTCAAAAAAAAAAAAAAAAATTCCCATTATGAAAATCTTTTCAAATGTTATCTTTCAGAACCATAATAGTTAAAAGTTTTGATCACTATCCACAAACATTCGTTATTGAAGAGTAAGAAAATTGAAAGAGGAATATTTAGACAAGCACAGTTTTAGAATTTCGTTGTACACGTAAATATTTAATACTTTTTTAATTCCTCTATCTGTAGATTATTTCAGAAATAAAAAGATATGTTTTATTTATTCGAACATAATGAATCGTTTATTTTCTCTTAAGCAAACTATATAATAGCCATGGAAAAAGAGAAGAAATTTAATTGCATACTCTCTCTTAAGTGCATTTCAAACATTTAAAAAAAATCAGTTATAATAATAGTATCATTCAGCCTTTACAGTTAATGCTTTTCCTTGATGTAACATTTAACAGTTTCCTTAAAGAAGTAATCCGAAGATGTTTACCCAGCTGGATAATATTTTTTGAAACAGATTAAAGATATAATTAGAACACTTAAATATGTCTGTGATTGTTCAGCAGAAAGAAGTCTCCTTTCTGAAGATATTCGATTTTTAAGATGTGTTACTTTGAAATTCATTCCAATCTTGAATTTGAATTCATGAGAGGAATCATGAGCTCAACTATCGAAATTTGGAACACGAAATGATGACTATCTTCCCGTAATTCCTTTCAAGATCATGTTGTTCTATCTTTCCATTAATCTCTCTATATATCTTTCTTCAAAATCTTTTTATTTCCCATGGTGAGGAAAAAAGAAGGAAGAAAAGAGAGAGAGAAATTCGAAAACAAACACACACATAACCCGTTTATAGAATTTTAAAGATACTATTTCTGAAACGATTACAAATTAGAATGATATTTATTTTTAGACAACGATGTTTGCTGCTTTTTATTCAGCTAGATGACTTGCAACAAATACGCCGTCTGCTGATTTCTTTTCCTTACAAAATAGACTTTGATAGGTAATACTATTAACTCATCTTTCCCCACTGCGTTTTGCTGGCATTTGATGTTGCAACAAGAAAACTACAACTTAAAACGTGATGCAAGTTAAATCTCATTGTCTTATTACACCATTCAAGTCAATTGCTAAATAAAACAAAAACTCACTCCCCGACCCATAAATTTCTTAATCAGGTGTGGGTCTTTTAAAAATCTTCTGTAAACATCAATGCGTAGATCAGTCGAAGATTATGCTAATAATATTCATGAATGCAATTTTGTCATTTGGGTGGTTTTTATCAGTTAAAAGTGTTTATAAAAAGGCAATATTTATGGAATTTCAAATGAAACTAATTGAAATTTTTTTTTATTGAAATAAAGCACAATGATTTGCTGTGTTAAGATGCCCCCCCCCCTCCTCTTTAGAAATGAATGTTATGTACAATATTAAAAGTAAATTATTATGTGTAAAATGAATGATGTAATGGGGGATAAATCTTAAGAACCCAAGTATAAAATTGTGGAAAAACTATATAAGTCCATTAAGATTAGAAGAAAATAATAGTTTTAATTAGAGAAAAAATAATAAAAGATTTAGCGAAAAACTTATGAGCAGTGTTTTTTTTTTTAATTAAAAAAAAACTCCGTATTCTTCTAAATTATTCGAATATCAGTTTCAAATTCTACCCTTTTTGAAAATCAGTTTGAAATAGACGAAGTTAAGCTTATCGTCATAAGTATAGTACAAAAAAAAATAAGCAAATTCGGTCCTTTTTGATTCAGTAATCAATCAATACGAGTTTTATAATGAATGTAAATTCATATATCTTACAAAGCGAGCTTTATTGCAGAGAAACAAACTGTGTTTGTCAAATATAATACTTTATCACACCTAATACTAATGCTATGTATTTCTATCGTGTTTGTTAACGAGTAGTGGCTCTCTAATAACATGTGAAAAATTAAATTTTGCAATCTTAATAACTTTTTTAAATGTTTGGTTTACATCTTAAAAATGCAACAGAAATATGATCACGAGAGCAAGAAAGTAAATCAAATTGCAAAAAAAAAAAAAAAAAAACGAAACAAAACAAAATTGAGAAAAATGCACTTTCTAGTGTTATTTTAACGAATTTTTACAGTAGTATTTATTCACTATAGTAAAATGCTTCTCAAAAATTGTTCTCAGTATAATCTTATGTATGACACATAAAACTTACAAAAATAAAAGTTTCGTTCCATTCTTTAGAAATATATTTCTTTATTTCACTTTTAAATAAATTGATTGTTTATTAACGCTGTACTTTGAAGCGGGGTTCATAATTTTGAATCTCGTACAAGTAAGGAGGTTCCAGTTTGAGCTTTAGCACTCCTTTCTCAAAACTTCCTTACCACTCCAACGCGAGGACTTGAAGCCTCGACAAATTTAACATGCATCTAGTCTCTCAAGAACAAGATGGGTCTTTAGAACTATCAAGACTAGAACCAACGACTCGATGACAACGACGCCAGTCACGAGCTCGCGACCATGACAACTCGGTTGCCGCCGCCACCACGTTTTTTTTAAAAAAAAAAGAATGTTACAACTATCCACGCATTTCCCATAAAATTTTAAATTTAAGGGTTTACTTTCTCTTTACTTCCATATAATGACGTACAAAGTCTATCGAAGAGGTTGAATTTAAAGTGAAGTGTTTGTTCTTCAATACTTAGCCATCATCAATGGTCAATGGGAAAATCAGAACTTGAACTCACAACTCAATTCGAATGCCATCGACCATGAGACTTGTAACCTTAAATGAACCAACATATGATTGATTCAAGCATTGGAGATAGTTTTTCATACACAAAGAAATGGACAGTTCACCTTATTTTAGACTAATTTTCAGCAAATAAATTCACCTTATACTTTTATTTCTTATTAAACGTCAGGGAATTAGGCATAGAAAAAATCTTCGCGATTAAGGAATTATCTTAACAATACAAGGGATTTTTTAATTTTTCATTCATCAGTTGTAAAACGAAACATAGAATCAACAAACAAGACAATAGAATAGTTGATAAATTGTGATATTTCTTAAAGTGAAATCCTATTTTAACCCACGCTTCGGCGACGAAAAACAAAACGGCGAAAATTGTTTTAAAAGTAAGGTTGCATTGAAGTGGAATCTAATAAGTTTGCATTGCAAGGTTGCTAATTCAGTGCAGGCATTACACTTTTTAACACTATTTTGTTTTCTATCGCCAAGGTATGGGCTAAAATAGGATCCAGCCTTGGCACCCTGGGACTGATGTTATAGATATTCTACTGTCGATTGTAGCTGTTGAAAATGTAAGATTTACTATCTAATTTTACATCATAAAATTTATATATACAATTATATTTTTGTATCTACCTAATATCGGCATATGGATGAAGATTGTTATTGAAATTTTATTTTTACACGCAACTGTTGAAAGAGATTAAAAAAATTAATTTAATTCCAGGAAATTAATTTACCCTCATATTTCAATCCTGTGGAAAACTTTATCCTCTAATGTAAAAAGAAGGAATTATTTATTTTGGTAACCATATAACCTTGTTTCGTTTTCAGCAATAGCGATTTTTTCACTTTTCTCATGAAATCGCACTTACAAAGAGGATTTCGTAAATTTATTTCGAACAATCTCAGTGAAATCAGCAAGAAATCGATCGGAGCGAAGGAAAAAAATCATTCGTCTGCCAATCATCGTAATCAGAGTCAAAAAAGTTGAGAAATAAAAGAAGGAAAAAAAAGAGAGAATTATATGCTTCGATGAATTTTGTTTTGTCTCTTTCAAAGATAGAAACTGGTTTCATTGCATCTTCTTATCTCTTAGTATCATTTCGAATGATTTCATTTCATTTTTTCATACCTCAGCTGCTTATGAAAACTCTACAGATAAGTTCTTTGTGTGAAAAGGATTAAATTTCTTTCAATTTCTACAACAGATGCAAATATCCAATATTACTTTTAATATGTTACACTTTCTTCTTTCAAAATTCATTTCTTTGTTAGCTTTCTTTTTAATTCTGATTTATACAGCTTTTGAGGCAATAAATATAATCGTTTATTAGTGATTGTCGATTAATCTTGAAGTAAGATGCAATTCTTTTTTTAAAAAGGTTTTTTCAGAGATGGAAAACGTCTTCTGTGTACCTTTAGCTAAGGTTTCGAGCTTTGTAACTAGTGATATTTACTCGTAATACGCGGTTTTGGAATTTTGATTCCATCACACGTTTTCGAGAAGAAGAATAGGAGATACAGTCCATTTATTCAAAAAATTAACTGCTCACTAATTTCAAATGAATAAAGAAGTTCTTAGATGGTGTGGTGCGACAGTTAGGAAAATGGAGTACCAGTCTAGGCACCGTCATTGTTATTTAACTGCTCTTAAAATTACAAGTTCTTTCACCGATAGTTTTCGCATAGCTCCTACATAATGTTAATTCTAATCAAACTATATATAAAAAAACTTTTTGAGCAGTTTTGAAACAAACACACATTTCATGTAATACGAGAATAAAACCGTTCCACAAACCAAATATGTATTCATTAGTCCTTTCACTCCGTTCTTTACAATGGAATCGTTAAAATAAAATTAATAACTTTTCTTTGAAATATAACCCCATCTTTGACAAATGAAACTTAATTTTTTATCGAAGTGCCTTTAATCCAATCGAAATTAGAAATCGAAACAGTCGAGTATTTGATATTCGAGCTAATATTGCTTCATATAGAAAAATGGGAGGGACTATGAGAAGTAAAAATACTTTTCAATATGCGTACTTATATATTTTGGCCTTATCATAATAGCCTAATTTATTTTCGTGAAAAATATGAATATAAATACTATTTGTCATTGTTCAGACATAGCATTAAGGTATACGCTTGTTGGTAAGTACATTAAAATATGTATTTACTATTTCTTAAAAATTCATATATATTGTAATGTATAATATATTACGTATTTAAAGGCATTTGTTAATTCCTTATATATCTTATCTGAATGAGGCAAACCATTTTTTCAATATTTCACACAAAATCTTTTTCAATAGTCTTAGATATTTCGTTTTTTAACATTTATTTTTTTAAAAAAACATTTTAAATTAATCCAAATTAAAGATATCTAATATTTAAGTTTTTTTGTACATACAGCCACACTTATGCAAAATTAATACTATAAATTTTTAATAAAAGGAAAGTTGTAAATTTCAAATTAAAACAAAATTTTAAAATTTTTGTGAAGTTTTTTATTATTATTATTATTTATTTATTTATTTAATATGCTTCAAAATAAATCTCCAAAAATTTTACGATGATGGTGAAAAATATTAAGAAATCAACTATCGATGTAAGAAATTATGATTATACTCCATTACTCTATAATGATATTCCATTACTGTATAAAACTCCATCAGAATAATGATTTTTTTTAAAAAAAATTGAACGAAAATGTTATTTAATTAAAAATTTTAAAAGCTTTATACAGTAAAAATTTTACCTGTGAAATTCCAATTTCATATAAAAGTAAACAACGATTCTTCTAAGCTTATATGACTTTCGCAAAGCGTTTGTACACAAATGCATACAATTTTTATTTCAATTAAAAGCTGTCTTTTTACGCTATTATTATGCATAATTAATTAGTCTTTTAAGTGAAAGGAAATTTGCTGTGAAAAAGGCATTTCTATTGGATAAAAAATTAACATATAATTAAAAAAAAATAAAAACTCGTGAATGAAAAATTGTAAAATGCTAATTTTTGGTCGTTCCGAGTTTTGATTGGTTAAAAACGAAAATAAGGATTTCATTTCAAATAATTAGTGCTTTCACTTTCATTACAAGATGAAATAAATAAATAAAAAAAAAAAAACAAGAAAAGATTTAGAATTATTTTAACCTAAATAATTTTAACTCTTGATATTTAAAACTTGAATATTTTAATTAATTATTTGTAAACATTTTTTAAAAAGGAAACAAAATTTGTAAAAGCAGGTTAAATGTTAATTATGTTTTAGATGGATATTTTTTAGCTGAGATATAGAGACATTTTAGGCATAATCTACACAAGTAATTTCTGATTTAGAAGGATATTTCACTGCTAATTGAACTAAATTTTCTGTTCAAACTTCTATCTTGGCGACGAACTTGAATAAGAAAAAATATCCTTTTTTAAAGGCAAAAAAATAGGAATCGTACTTTTATAACGAATGAATTGAACATTTAAAAAGAAAGTTATATATATATATATATATTATAGTGTTTATTTTTAATTTATCCATAACTTATACGAATATTTAATGGCAATTAAGAGGAATTTAATTTCCTTTATTTATAGCAATATCATCCCCCCCTCCTCCGTTGTACCTTTTTAAAATTTGATATTGGTATAAAAGCAGTCACACAGCAAAGAATTAGCAAAAGCAGAAGAAAAAAAAAATTAAATATTTGAAGTGAGTGAGGGAGAAACAGTATTTTAATGACGCAAGAGCCAGATGAGGCCATGCTGCACGGAACAAGATAAAGTTATGATCTAGGTGTCTCAAAATTTTTAAAAAAAGATAAAAATTAATTGACAAGAAGGAGGGTCGAAAATGGAGAAAGAGCACTATCTCGGGGGCGCGTCACCCAAGGTTACCGAAGAGAGTAAATCCCATGGGAAAGAAATAGATCACTGGAATGTCTAGGTGTCATGATAACCCAGTGTCCGGGGATATAATTATATCCCCGGACACTGGGTTCTCATTATAGATGTCTCTGGTGACATGAATGAGCTACAATGGGACTATTCTGTCACCACACGTGTGAGCATTTAAAATGAAAAGGGAAGAGGCTATAGTTTTAAATAACATAAATTGGTCACCCGATTTTTTTTTTTCAAAATAAAGTGTGAAATGCAGACAGACAGACAGACAGACATAAGAAAAACTGACGAGCGTCAGCGAGTCATCGCTTTTGCTCAAATTGATGGATATAGTGGGTCGTAAGAAACAATGTAGAAGACGCCTAAAGGCGATTGGACTAAAAAAAAAAAGAAACATCAAGAGTACCAGTGACACTTTGCAGTATCAACGCCGTGTGATTAGAGGATATTAAACAAAGTTAAATGTACCAAAATCTTGCATAATGAAGGTCTAATAATTGTGAAAAATGAAAAAAGTTATGGGGGTTTAAGTGGGAGGGACCATTTAGTAGTTTTATATGCGAAATTGAATTTGGAGTGGGGGTTGGTAAAAAGAATTTGAGCCTTAATAATTGGATTATTGTGATGGAGAATGGAGGTGAAGAGATTTCGAGAGAGCTTAGTGATATATGAAGCAATTGGTTCAATTTGAAGATCATTGTGGATTACATTGTTTCTTATATACCAGGGGGAATTTGTCATTATTCTGAGAATTTTGTTTTGCATGATTTGAACCTTTTTCATGTGAGTTTGTGCGGCCGAACCCCAAACAGGGGAGGCGTAGGTGATGATTGGGCGAAGGATCTGTTTGTATAGTAAGACTTTATTATTTAATGAAAGAGGAGAGTTTCTGCCTATGAGGTATGAAATGCTCGTGACTTGTTTTCATTTTATAGCAGCAATAATTACATTTAGCTTAAACTATATGCAATTTAATAATTTATCACTTGCTTTCATTTTAGTATCTGAAAAGAACATTGTTTCTCACTTCAGTATTTCATCATTTGCTTTAATTGCAATATATAATTGAATAATTTAATAATTATTTTATAGTTTGCTTTAATTCTAATATTTAATTAAATAATTTAATAATTATTTTTTTAAAAAAAAGTAATTTGGAGTTGAAATCTGTTCTTCGAAAACTTTACATGGAACAGTTTTTGATTCAAATTTTTCTTTTATTAGATAAATTAATAACTGTAATTTAAGATTCATATTAAATGTTAGCATATGACACCATTTCTAGTGTTTATAAAGGATATATATATATATATATATATATAGAATGTAACGGACTGAAAAGGACTATTACACTTTAAATTCATATAAAATCCTCCACGTATGTTTTGTAGAGAAATTTAGAGATATTGTGCAAGTTCATATGTTGTCCTCGTCATATTACCGTAGTTCATTAATAAAATCAGACGATAGTAACTTCTTGTGTGTAATTTTAGGTCAAAAAAATATTTATGTTTCGGTGTTCTGGAGAATACTTTGAATTTTATTCGCTTTTTAGTTTGATTTCAATTACTAAACATAGCGAAAAAATGTCCATTTAACACCTTTACTAGAGGTGAAGTTCATACCCAGGCAGATAAAATTCACTCAATTTCCACTCATGGCCTACATGGGGATATTCTTAGGTTACGATTTATTTAATGCATTTCATCTATGTCTCCTTGCAATGACATTAAGGGTGGATTTACGAGTTCCGATCCTGTAACCGACCCATTGAAATTTCGACACTCTTCCAAGCAGTTCACTGTGTTTACCTTTGTCTTCTTAATAATAGGATAAACGTTGGGCAAACGCTTTTTCACTTAAGAAAACTTCTCTTTATTTTGATATATATAAATATATAAGACATATTCACTATTTTCTATCGAAAATAACTTCCTTTAAAACATTACTAATTTCTGTTACAGTTCAGTGCTCCTTTTTCCTGAATGAAATATGTATTATATTTTGTACTTTGATTCCAAACGAATTCATAACTTCATACACTAAAGTAAAACTTGAGCATCATATTAAATATATCTAAATTTTAAGGATTTTTGTAAACGGTTATGCATACATCATAGACAGTGGTTCCCAAAGTATACTCCATGGCGTCTTCAGAAGGGCGCCGCAGAATGTTGCACAAGATTTCATAATTATTTCCCAGTAATGAATTTGTTCAATAATATAGCTATTTGAGAGGCCCATTTTATGCTAATTACAATTTTTTTCCTGGTGGTATACGTGTTTTATTTATTTTTATCCTTTACTTTAACTTGGTTTAGGGTGCCGTGGGAAAATCTTATTTCAAAAAGGGTGCCGTGAGTCGGAAAAGTTTGGAAGCCACTGTCATAGACATACGAGGTTGAAAGGTTGCATTAATTTTGGAAATATTTTTCTGTCCGTAAAAGAATTTCTAATTTGAACCCCATTTGTGAGCATTAAATTATTGATACAGCTTTGTGACGACATCCTATTATTCGTTTCGTATGTCACCTTATTCTAATCACAAGATCTAAATTTTATTTTAAGTTCAAGTACAAACATAGTACAGTTAAAGCAATCAATTATCTTACAAAATATAGTTTTATTGATCCTCTAATATAATGGGGATGCTTTCATACAGCTTAATGTCTTCCTACGCGAGTATTAACAACTTCTATAATCTGTCAAAGAGTAAGCTTACAGGATTACAATGATAATATCTCTTTCAAGTATTCAGATGTTCCGACAGCGTTGTGTCCTAATCTTACCGAATCAACTATACACGCCAGAAGCTTTTCACTCACATCACACTAGCACCCTTCCTATTATCGTAATCTATTTATTCTCTTCAATTCTCTGTCACTTTTATTCGACTCGATTATATCTATTCACTCCACTTTAAAAGTTGACTTAATTCGCATCATCACGTTTCATTTGATTGGGACGAAGTCGGGAACTTAAATGTAATATCAGAAAGAAACTACAGGTGTTAGTCAAAGGAAAAATTCACGAGCCCATGTTACAGCTTTAATTTAGAAATTTACTATTACCTATTATTCATTTGAGTCGACCGTTTATTGATGACACGCTAGAAGCAATACGTGGCAATTGGTAATGTACCAAGTAATTTGGAGCCAAGTTGTGACAAAAACGGCATCTGAGCTTACACTCCACTCCCCTAATTTGCACTCGTTGCTAACCCTAAGCTTCTAATGTTGAGCCGTGATACAGTTAACGCACATTAGTCTTTCTACACAACGGGTTCTTAGAAGAATTAAGACTCGAACACGCGACTCGATTGAAACATCGCTGGCCACAAGTTCGTAATGATGACCATTCGGTTTCAGCGGGCCTGATTTATTTGAATATTCATTTTATTTGTTATTGCTTTACCATCTGCTGTTTATTTTATTCTTCAAAATTTAGATCGTATTTATATTAGCCTGATTATCCATTAATATTTTGATTGATTATCAAAAACTTCATATTTTTTTAAAAAAAATCTCATTTGATCTTATTTCAACTCATATTTATCCAAATTCGAATTTCTTGCATGATCTCTAACGCCAGGCGAAGACAATCTTAAATTTCGTAAACTTCACATCTTTCAAAGTTTAACAACATAACACACGCAAGATTATATCTGTAATAAAAGATTCCCAAATCCCGTACTTTGCTTTTTACTTAGCGATTTCACGTACTAACTATCATCGATATTAATTACTTCAGGCAGGTCGCATCTGCTCGTAAGCGTAACCAATTTGCCACATGATTTACCTGAAGAATTCTCTCGGGTCGAATCGCATGCGAAACTTGTCTCAAGCGAACATAACGCAACCTGCCCTCGAGAGATGAATTTACTCCGCTCGAAGCTTCTGGGCATAAGGGTGTGACGCTAAGAGCTGATTTTGTAACACATTATGTAATCATTATTGAATGTCTTCAGTCATCAGCTGAGATGAAAACTCTTTTTTTTTTTGATGCCTCTGTCTGTATGGAGCTCGTCTTCATTTTTTTTTTTGTTCTTACCCATCGGGATGAATTTATTCGATTGCTCGTTTTTCGCTGTCTTTAAAAATATTCGAATAAGTGAACGGCTTTTAATGCAAATGTTCTGTGGACATTCTTTTACGGGTGACATATCACTCTCGTTAATATTTTGAGAGCTTACAACAAACAAAAGGAATGTAAGTATACAATAAAAATGTAAAAAGGACCAGATAGTGGATCATTCATCCTGAAAGCGACTGATGTAAATACCACTTGATAACTGCAACACAAAGAAATATAATCTACGCACCAAGATATATTTTTAATATTTTCTTTTGTGGTTTGTCAACTACAAATATCGATAAATTCAATAATTCCTTTAAAAAAAAAACTAGAATTATTACTTGTTTGTTTTGAAAATTTTTTAAATTTATTTTTATCTGACAGTCTCTCGTTGATGATGTAATGTAGCGTTCTATCGCAATACTGTGTTTGTTTTAATCCGGTTTTCTATTTTTTCCCCGATTGATACAGATAATTTTTTTTGTCTAAAGTTTGCAGCAAGCACTGTGAGTAAACATTAAATATCTCCCCAAAACTGGAAGAAACTGCTTTGAGAGTGTTGATATTCTTCATGAAGCAGTAACTGGGAACAATCTTCTGTTATAAGGTTTTATCGAATTACATCTTTAAAAAAAATTAGAGTATTTTTTTTTTGTTGTTGAAAATGTTAGATATGCTCCTGGTGAAATATTTGACTTTGTAATTTATTTTTTCCTATAAGTACTTGAGCCATTGTGTAGTTTATGCATCAAAATAATTTTTATGTGTATTGACTTACTTAAAAAATTTATGAAACAATAACTGAAAATAATTGTTAGTTTTTATATGCTTATTTTTCCATGATTTAATTTTTGAAATTTAAAATGGTTTATTTTTTTTCATAAATTCAAACGAAATAGCAAGATCTTAATATTGAGATCCGTTAGATCGATTCGAAAAATATAAAGTGTGTGTAATTTTTTTTAAATAAATAATTAATTAAAAGCGCCCTTGTTCGTTCACATTCTGCAAGACGACTTTTACAAAGGTCAAGTGAGTGTGAGTGATATTGAAGTTAAACGAATTAAGAATCGGGTGTGGTCGTGCTGCGCTAAATAAACCGTACCTATGAACATAAACATCTGTTGAAAAAGATGAAAGAATGTTAAAAAATGATAGACAAGAAAACAGGTCGAAAATAGAGAAGAGAGCTAGAGTACCCCTGGGGCACGTCACCTATATTTACCTCTGCCAAGGGGTCTGATGCCCATACCTACCTAAAAAAATAAGCCTCTGAGGGCTTACAAAGGCAGAGGAAAAACAAATAAATCTAAATTCTTAGAACCGAAGATCTCGTAATTTTCGTATTAGGTGATTATAATACAATTTATAACCACCTAAATAATTACGCCATTGTTACATAATTTCACTTATGTAAAAATGGCGCTTAAAATTTTAAAAATTTCAAGTACAAGGAATTAACTTTTATCTTTTTTTTATTATTATTTTAGATGAATTTATCTTGATAAAGCTTAAAAATAAACTTGTTCAATGTTTAAAGTTATTTTTGTGAATTTGAAGAATGAAAACATTTAGCTCGGTGAAATGGAGAATACATTCACGACTAGTAAAATCAAACGCTGTATCGATAATGTTACGATTGAGAACAGACTTTGTTCTTTGAGAGATCATCTGTAAATAAAACATATTTCTTATTACAAAAATGCCTCAGTCGTTTTATAGTAAAGATTAAATTTTAAAAAAATTTAAGAGGTCTCATGACCCTTAAATCCTAAAAAAAAATTTGAAGTATAGATTTTCTTGAATACTTTAAAGAAGACCTCATGAAAAATATTCTAATTATTTCCCGAAATGTGATTCAAAATGCACGCGCTTACTTCCGATTAATTTTAATGTGTGACTACATCCTATTACCTGTCTTGACTGTGATCTTAAATGCTTTTCTAATTATAAGATATAAATTTCAAATTAAGTTCGCAAACAAAGTAATTAAAATAGTCAATTATTTTCACAAATATTATTTTAATTGATCATCCGACAAGAAGGATAATCTCAACAATTTACTGTCTTAATCTGCGAGTACTTACAACTTCTATGATCAATCAGAGAGTACGGTTTCCGGAATATGATGCGAGTACCTTCTTTAAGAATTCAGTTGCTCCAACAGAGTAGAATTCTAATCTCATCGAATCAACAATACACGCCTGAAGACCTGTGCGCACATTTCATTAACCCCCTTTGTATTACTGTTAGCTTATTATTTTCAATTCAATTCTTTGTCGCTTTTATACAACTTATCTCTATTTACTCTATTTCTAAAGTCTTATTTCATTTTTATCATTACGTTTCATTTAATTGGGAAGAAGCTGGGAACTTAAATATAAAATGAGAAAGAAATCATAGATGTTAGTTAAAAGGAGAAAATTCATAAATCGACCATGTTCCAAAAGTATGGAAAACGTTAAAGATTATTTTCTCAAAATGTGATTTTTTTAATCATTTCGCGCAAGATATATCTTAAAAATTATTTAAGATATACTTACAAAAGCTCCACAGTTATATGGAATTTTTTAATGCCAGTATTCAATAAACTTTACAAAATTGAAAAAAAAAAAAAAAAAAAAGCTTTAAATGTTAAACATTTTAAACTTATTTTTCTGAACTTTTATTTGTATTATGAATAAATAATTATTTATTCTGAAACAAAAAAAAAAAACGTTTTAAGGCTCCCTTCTACCGGCTGTTTTGATTTCGTATGTTAATCCTACGGAATTTCTATTTTTGTTCTCACATCTTTACTCTTTGATCTATTTGAATGCAATAAAGTGCATTTGAAAGAGCAAAAAATAATAAAGGCTTTTGCGGAATTACTTTTTTCCTTCGATTTTCAAAAGTATTTTTATTCTTATTTTAATGATTTGTTTGTGAGTTTTCCGGTCTTTAAAAAATATTTTAAGACATTTTTAAAATCGGCGAAGAAAAATAATTCCGCAGGAGCCTTTACTATTTTTTTGCTTTAAATGCACTTTATTGCAATCATATAGATCAAAGAGTAAAGATGTGAGAAAGAAAGTCGAAATTCCATAGGATTAACATCAAGCTGACGATATCAAAATCGCCGGTAGACGGGAGCCTTAAAGACTTCGCGCGAATCATTATACCATTAAATAATTTGAAAACAAAGCGTCTTAATTAAGCAATGTGTCATGAAAAAATTAACATTTTTATGGATATTTAAAATTAGTTTATCAAAGTACTAATTATAAATTATCACATGCAAAAAAATGGCACTGTTTCATTGAAATTTTAAAAAGATATGAAAGCTCAAAAAAAAAAAAAAAAAAAAATCTCGATTTTTTTACATTTAATATTCGTACGACCCTTTTAAGAATGAGAAAGTGAAGCTTTTGACAACTCTGAGCTGGTTTCTATGATAAAAATGTGTTTGTATGATTCTCAACGACAATGTATAAAATAAAAATTGTTCTATGCAATGCGTTGCGAAGAACAGATTTTTCCACCAAATGTGTTAACTTTTTTTGAAATAATTATTCAATTAAATATTAGAATTAATACAAATGATAAAATATTAAAGTGAACAATAATATTTTTTTCAGTTTTTAAAATTAAAGCCAACAATAATTTATTAAAATGAATATATATTAACCTAAATGTGATAACTAATGCCGTAAAATGAATTAATTTTTATATAAGTTTTATATCAATCCAAAAAAAATTTAGGAGAAATTTATTAAGCCATATATTTGAAAATTAAGCTCCTTTTTGATGAAAGCAGGTATGAAATATATACGCAAAAACGCGATAAAATTTTGAAAAGTGGTTGGGTGACCGACCATTTTGTCAATGATTAAAATAAAATCTCTTTTAGTGGTTAATATATTTTATCAAATTTTCCCCAAATGATGACAAATAAAGGTATTGAACGGCTTAAGGAATTAAAAACATAATTAGCAATTGCTTATGCTATTAGTTTTTCATGTTTGTGTCAAAGAATGTATTAGCAATAATAAACATAAACACAGTTGAAAAAAATTCCTATTATGTGAAATTATAATATTTAATTATCTGCATAAATATGTTATATTGGATGCATACTATTTTACGTGTGTTGTACTTGTAAAAAATTATTTTAAAAATGAATTAAATTCAAAATGAAACTTATTGATATTACATATGGTGTCATTCATTCTATGGGAGTGTCTTTGAACAAGCAGTTCTTGACACATACACAAATTATGCGTTATTTGTTGTTGATGCTTTTACCCCTGTTGCACAAGAAGCGGCGAAAACAATAAATAATTACCATTGACTCATAATTCAATTTAAAAATAGTATTTTCCTGAATTAAAATGAACAATTTGAAATTCATTATTTCTTGATGTGAATAAAAAAAACATTGAATTACGCGTAGTAAAAAATGTAACAATTCTGCTATAACTAATTTAAATCCAATGGAAACAACTCGAGCATAGTAATTCCGAAAACTCGCTTTTCGTTGTCCTTCCGGTTATTCAAAGTGGAACAGAATTTTGCGTAAACAATAAAAACGATACAGATTATAAATGGAAAATTTTAAAAAATTCACTGAAACGAATTGCGCGATACAGTGAAACAAAAGTTTTAAAAAATAGCAATTTACAGATAGAATGAAGCAATTTTTTTGACACTAGTTATGATAAACGATTTCTGTTTAAAATATTGATATATTTACTAACATTTTACGGCTGTTTTCCTGTTTCAATTCGAGCTCTTGTTGTTTGACACTATTTTTGTCAAAGAATTCTTTTTTTTTAAACATTGATATATTTACTGACTTTTTAATGCAGACGATGTACATAATACCTCTTTTAAAAAGAAATGGTAACTATCAATGCAATCGAAAAGCGTTATTGCTTATTTTTTTGAAGACTGTTATTTATCATTCCAGATGCAAAGCAGTGTAAAGAATAGTTATTACTATTAAAGAGGAGGGAAATATTAAAAAGAGAATTCTAGCGGCTACATTTTGGACTATGAATAATTGTTTTAAAACAGTGTTTTGACAGTTCTGTTTGACGAATTCACCGTCACAAACATGTAATATATTTTTGAAAATTCTAATAATGAACAGGTTTCAAATTAATCAACCTTTATGCAAATGAGCAAAGATTTATAATAATCTTTTGGTTTATTTTACTATGGAGCTTTTAATCAATTTTTCTGCGGATTAAAAGCAAGAAATTCAAGCAAAGAAATTATACATAAAGGATAAAAATTAAAAAAAATATATTTATCGGTACTAAATTTTATTATAATTCATTCTCATTACTCAAAATTTTAAGAACTGACATATTACATCAAGAAACACAAATACCACAGATTCGGTGATTGCTGTAACAAGTAAGTATGCGACGGCTGAGCCTTTAAAAACTAACGTAGAGATGAGGTTGAAAAGTCCGGAGATGATATATACGAACTTCTTATGAAATAAACCTGTAATCGTAGTATTTTTAAAATTTTAATTTATCAAATTAAATGTTATTTTTGCAAAATTTCAAAATTTGAGAGTCTGATATAAAAATTTGCATTATAAATTCCTTCATTAAAACATTTTTTTTTGTTACTTTTTGTTTAAAATTGTTAAGTATACAATTTTTATTTCACTAACATTTTGGAAGAATGCCTTCTTCACTTTTAACATTTTTTCCCCCAAATGTTATGTAATGCAGTCGTCAAGCGTTTTTTGCTTTGAAGAATTCTGAATATTAAGACTAGTAAGCACATAATGTCACGTTCTTTATTACAGTTTTAGAGGAGTAATAAATATACATGTACTACCTTCTAATTAATAAGCAATAATTCTATTTTAAAATATTAAAAATAAGCATACCTTCCCTTTTTCGCATTCAAATTCGTCAACTGCAAGCAGCGCAGATGTGGTCGAACATTCTTAATTTCATCATTATTCATACCATATAATAAACTGAATTTTTTTTTTTCATTTTTCTTCGCAATAAACAATCAAACGCCAATAATTATTTTTATCGTATACATTTTGATCAGTTTTTGTTATAAATATCAGCAACATTATTAAAGGAATAGCACATACACAAGAATATAGCACAAAAATACATTTATGACATAGACTTATGATGTAGAAGGAGGAGGAGGAGGGGGGAGGAGTTATTGAAAACTTAAAATGGTAATTCGTAGAAAACCTCTTATCTCCAAATCAAGATACAAATATTTTATTAACTCTTTTCAGCCTTTCACGAATATCATTTACAATTCACTAAAATAATAACAGAGCACAATCACAGAGCATGAAGTCTTATGAGAAAACCAAATGATTTTTTTTCTTCTCTCAGTCTGCAACTGCAATCCGAGAACTTCATGTGTGGAACTAATAAGTCGGCGTAAAAACACAAATCGGAGTGTTAAGTTTTATGCAGCTCTTAGTGTAACAGCAATTTTCTGTGCAATTAAACATACTTTTTTCCTTAATCGGTCCACTAACGTTTTAATGGCGCGTGTAGGAAATCTGATTATTAACAAATTTGTAATGCTTTTCAACACGAAAGAAAGTTAGTTTTTGTTAAGATACGCTTATGTAACGCACATGGTATAATCTTACACTAATAATAGTTACATAAGCGAAGAGAATTTTAATATCAATGTCAATCAATTAAAGATGTATTAAAATTGTGTATTGTGCGACTGGTTATGTCCCACGAATACTTATTAATTTGTAAGAAAGGCACAATTTTTTGTGGTCGAAAAAAAGTTGAATAGATCGTAAGTCGTCGACTTTATATATACACGAGAGGGAATCGTGTAATTTTAACTATAACAAAGAAATAACCGAGATATCGGGGTAAAATTTATTCTGCATATTAATTGATTTTTAAGAACATAATGTGAATTGCAGCCATGAATAATAATTTGTTAGGTTTCAGGAAACCGTAGTTTGAAGTCACCCGCAGAAAGCAGAAGATGGTGTACAATCTGCTGAGTTCTGCAATGACGATCTTCAAAAGTTCTAGAAACGTTAGGAGAAAGTATGACTCGGAATTGTAACTAGGGGGTGGCACGGGGGCACATGCCTCCTCTCCTAAATCATAATCCCCTCACAGACAAAATAACACGACTGAACAGAAAATTTCAACCAAATTGTCCCAATAAAATTTAATAATATTTATATTGTTGTTCTATTTCAAAGTTATGTCCAAACACAGGATCGAATTATCTATAATATACGGTGTAAATTTTTACATTCTTCTCAATTTGCATTTGATTTTCGAGAATATTTAATTATTTTTAGATTGATGATTAAGTAAAGCAAACGAAATAATCAAAAACAGTTAAGTCATAAGATCTTTTTGAAGAAAAAAATTGTCTCTTCTCAGTCGATTTTATTTGTATCCGCCGCAGTAGATATATATATATATATATATATATATATATATATATATATATATATATATATATATGTATGCATACATATATACATATACACACACATTGTATATATATATAATTCAGCGAATATGGATCAAAAAGAAGATACATTTTCTTTTATTTTACCAATCGGTGATTTTAGTTCCCATGGATACGTTTACCAACGACAGAAATTTTATAACTCTTTGATATTTTTTGATTAGTTCATGACTTTAATTTCGTGACTGAGCAGTTTCGAAAGTACTTGAAAATCTGTGACCTTGAAAAGCACTTGAATCTTCCTCCCATGATAAGCCTGTTAAATAATCTCCCTGCGTTTTAAATATCTGGATACTTCCGATTAACACAGAACGCATGATCAACTGATTAAATATATATATTTTTAATCTTTGAAGGTATTGGCTCACTTAAAGGAAATACATTTTGTTACATAATTTTTTTCTTGATAATTTTTGCTTAAAAGTGACGTGTATTATTACTGAATGGGATGTGAAGGCTCTTATATCTACATTGCTCCGTACTCTTCAAAGCGAGGTCAATAGTTCAAACTGGGAAACGTGTTTTTTTTTTTTTCAATTATTTGTAAGTTTCGCATTTATTTTACTTACACAATTATCTCATAAATATTACGTTTAAAATACGAGGTTTATTTGAAAATTACCTCTACGACTCTAATTTTTTGTCATCCGATTTTCGAAATTCTGGTTATTCCTAAAAGCTACGCGTGTCCCCTACGTAATGCGTTACTTTTCTCTTTTCTCAGGTGTCGTTGGTGTGCTGAGAACTGAAAAAGATGGTCATCCTCATGGAGGTAAGGTTGAAGCAGCGAGACCTTATTGCTCTCGGCCTAGCTCCTTGCGACTTTCACATCTTCTCAAAGATGAACGAGTGCCTCAAGGGACATCACTTTCATTCTGGCGACGATATGAAAATCCCTATCAAAGCCTGGTGTCGACAATAACCACCGGAAATATTTTTTTACTGGTGCATCTGACTCAAATGTTGATGCAAGTGCGTAGAAAGGAATAACACATCGATCAATAACTCCCGAAACTAACCGTCGGTTGGCGACGGATCTCGTAATTTTGAACCTCGGTCAAGTGACGAGGACGACACCTGAGCTGGCACCACTTCTAACTTCCACACCACTCCAAAGGGGGGACTTTGGGCCCCGACAGATTTAACGTGCATCAGCCCCGGCTACACGGCGGGTCTTTTGTGGCATCGAGGCTCGAATCCTCGACTCAACGAAACCGCCGGCCGCGACTCCGATGCCTTAACCATTAAGCTACCGGAGTCAGAAGTCCTCATGGTAGTGTAGAAGTTCGAAGGGCCAGATCAGATATAATCTTCATCACTTGACCGTGATTCCAAATTATGAGGTCCGCCTGCAAATGCTCTAGTGTTGCTTCCACGTTGATAAATAATCAATAAAATCCCATTAGTAGACTAGAAAAGGTTAACAATAAATTACTAACCTGTTAGCGGCGACGAACCTCGTTATTTTGAGCTTCGTTCAAGTGACGAGAACGACATCTGAGCTGTCACCTCCCTCTCCAAATTTTCACACCATGACATTCTGAGGACTTTGAGCCGCGCTACGTGGTGGATCTTTAGTGACATCAAGAACACCCGACTCAACGAAAACAACGTTGGTCGTGATCTCGCGACCATGAACCCTCGGTTACCACGGCCACATTTTTAAGCAATTATAACTAAAATCAATTTTGCATAAAATCGATTGTTTTACACCATTCTCATCACTTTCTATTTCAATCACTTCAAAAGCTATTTTTAAATTCTTAACTCAATTTTAACTGCACTTTCTCCTCAATTTGTAACCTTTACGACGTACTACTGTCCCACTTACAACTGCAACAAATGTGTGAATCGGGTGGTCTAGTGCGGTAATAATATATATATTTTTAAAATTGCTATCCGTAATGGACGTACATGAAGCTCTGTTTAATCTGGCTCTTTCGTACCCAAGGTCGTGTTGAATTATCGTACGTCAATATAGTTTTAACGGGGGATGCCGAAAGATAAATCCCGTTAGATCAAAACTTAAACGATTTAAACATGTAAATAGTGTGTTTATACATATTCAGAGCTTGTGTAGACAAATATCCGACAAAGTATTTTGTCATTCTTGCAACTACAAAATTAAATTCAAACTCTGAATATTAATTTAATTGATAAAATCACATCACACAGAAAAGAGAAAATTAATACAGTTGAATGATAGTAACTTTTGACGAGCTACTCTAGTCACATATTAAACTTGAAGAATGCTTACTAAGTTTCGAGAATATTTTACTATTCGGTACACACCGTACGTACACAATTGTAATATTGTGCAAATGTAAAATGTAACCCGCTTGAAAACAAGACGTGTCGTACTGAAACGAAACCTGACACTCACGATAAACACAGAGCGAAAATGCGAGTAACACTGAATCGGAAACTGGAGGTGGAAGTCGAAAGGTGTGAAAAAATAAGAAAGCGTATGGCTCGATCAGTGTCAGATTATAGAATGCGGAGAACCATCGAAATCCAAATTAAAGTGAGGTTACTGATTCATAGGAGAAGTAGGAAGAACTTCTTTCACAGAAACAATTTTTTTTTTTTTTTTTTTTTTTTTTGCGTATGTATGCGGAATTTCATTTGTAATTTATAATTTTTACATTACGTAGCTTCAGAATTTTATTTTGTGTATTTTCCTTAACAGTACATACAATGAAGAACACGTTATGTAATTTTCACATTATGTAGAATAATTACACATAAATCGATTTAATTTTTGTGTTTTATGTACAATTTTTAAAAACCGTTTGAATTTAAATAGTATTGAAAAATGTAAATCCGACTTAGACCGATTCAAATTGCGATATGTTGGCCGGAGCAGAACTCGGCTGTAAGTATTATTAATATTACGAAATTCCAAGCTATATTTTTGTTTAAAGTACATACAGTAAAGTATGTGATATATTTTTTTTTCGCATTATCTACAATATTTAAACGTACATAGATTAAATAAAGGTATTTTATGTACAATTTTTATAATCTATATGAATGAAAAAAAAAGATTGAAAATATAAATCCGACTTACAACCTGTTAGTCGTAACGGGACTGGGCTTTAATTAATATGGGCACCAGGTTGTATTTTTCTACGGTACATACAATAGGCTATATGCTACATATTTTTGATATTTTGTAAAATAATTATTCTTACAAAGATTTAAATTTTGTGTTGGATATATAATTTTTATAATACGCGTGAATGAAAAAATAAGACTGGAAATAAAAGTCCGATTTATGATCTTTAAGTCGAAACGGAACTCGGTCGTAAGTAATATTGACATTGGGTTGTAATTTGTTAATAGTATATACAATAGAGTACATGCTGCGTATTTTTAAAATCATGTACAATAATTATATGTACAAAGATTGAACTTTTGTGCTTTATATACAATTTTTATAATTTATGCAAATGGAAAAATAGAATAGGAAATATAAATGCGACTTATGGCCAGTGCAACGTAAGACCTTTCAGTCGCAACGCAACTCGGTCTTAAGTCGAGGAGACCTGATATATATTGGCCATATGTTTGGCATGTTGTTTTCTCGTACGAATCCCTCAAGACAGAACTGCAAAGTTCAGTGCTAAAAATATTTTTTGGCAAAGGGTTACCCTGATTGATTGCACAGTATTTTTTGCCTGGAGGCAAGACATTCTATAGATTTAAACGTTCAAACGAAACCCTGATTGCACACAACCGCATCACCCGAGAGGATGAACTTTCAAACAGAGACAAATGGCGACAAAGTTCTAGAAGGCTAAAAATTTCTCCAATCTTTTAACTTTTTTCCCGCCTTCAAATATCTATTTTCTGCAACGCCTGTCCGGTAATAATTTCTTCTGCTGTTCAGCACTGCGCAAGATGATCACAGAGGTCATCGTTCTTGGTGAAGAAATACAGCAAAAGAAGAAAAAGAAAAGAAAAAAAAAAGAACTATATTAAAAAGACGTTATTAAGAGGACGAAAAAAGAAACATTTCTCTAGTTGCCGAAATCCCGCGAAATCGAAAACTTTGCCTCCTATTCGTTGCGCCACACGATCGCGGTATCGTCTGCGTAAGCTATATACGGGTCAAGAAAGAAGCAGGAGTTGCGCAACTCGACCCTACTCGATAACGGACGATCGAATGAACACTTCTAACAATGATTTCCCCCCTTTTTTCCTTTATTGCTTTTAATGTTAATTGCGCAGCTTGCATTGCAGACGTTTCAATTAGAGTGTTTCGCAAGAAATAGAAAAGTGTCTGTGAGCTGCTTCATTTTTTATTTCTTTTTTCGGCGTGTGTTGAAAGAAACCGCCTATCCCCCCACCTCTCACGATATTGCGTCATTTGATAATATGTAGAAAGTTCTGACCGGCAGATCACGGGGTTGTGAAATTTTGCATCTGGTTAAAAATCGTGTGGCCCAGCACTCTTCTAAGTATTGGGGATAGAGAGAAAGGGTTGAATTGCAAAATGAAAGTAAATCTTTTTATTATGGGAAACAAAATGAGAACACTTTAGTAAAAGTGGGATTACGGGTCAGTATTCGTGATACGCGTAAAGCTCTTTTAACTAGTAGGAAAAAATTAAAATTTTGAATTATTTGATTTCTCATTTTCAAAGAAATCCATTTGATTTTGCATTATATATATATATAAAAAATACAATCAAATCTGTGAGCGATTGGAACTACATAAAAGAAAACGCACAAAAAAAAATATTTTGAAACTTCGTAAGTAGCCATGAATATATTATTCGCATCCCCTTAAAAAAATTATGCGGTTAATAGGGATCGCATAGAAAATTCATTTATAGAAAAATGTAATTCAAACCTTCACGATATAGAGGGAAATTAGTTTTCCAAACGAGGCAAAAACTAATTAATACGCGGGAACATTTTTAAGTGTTTTATTTACTTATACATGAAATATCACATTGAGCAAAATTTCAAAATCTGTTTATTAAGATTATTCTTCGTCATCAAGAACGATAATTTTCTAGTTGACAACTGGTTCAAAATCACTTTCGTCTCTTGAAGATGCTACCTAGCACTCGTTCTTAAGCAAACATTTTTGGTGAAATAATGAAGTCGCTGGTCAGCCTTTTTGCGACTACGGTTGTTTCGTTAGCCGCTTGAATATGTCGCGGCAGCCAGACATAAAAGATGGAAGCTCACTTTGGCATTTTAAAGTTCTTTCAAAATTGGTATTTCGTAAAGCGATGGTGTTTTATCTGGTGGGCCATCTGTTGCTCTCTTTTTCCAATTCATTTTTATTCATATTGTGTATTTTGACGGACTTTTTTTAGAAACCGCAGCTAAAAATCGTTCAAAAAAGGTGCGCATAAAAACGGGGATGACTGTGCGCTTAAAATGTGTATGACAACAAAGAAATTATCTTTCGCGCCGCACGAAAGCATTCAACATTATACGCAAATATTCAAAATACAATAAAATATCAAATTCAGAAATTTAAAGAAAAATACCGAGAGAGTTAAAAAATTTTAAAACAATTTGACAAATGAAACTATTCATATCTAATTACAAAAGCAGAAAAATATGTATGAAAATTAAACGTGTGTGGAATATAACACATTAAATAATATATATATATATTAATTATTCACATTATATTTAGAATTTATGAGAAGGAGAATTCCTTTAATTATTAAATCTCATGAAATCTCAAGAAGATAACTATAATGTATAGAGTAAATAATGAGTGGGCAATATTAATGTATTGATAAAAATACAATGCTGCAATAAGATTGTCAAACTTAAAGCTCATTATCATTACCCAAAATTTATATTCAAAATAAGATTCATTATCCAAAATAAAACGATTTGAAATAAACAATGGGCTGTAAAAATAGTTAGACAAAACTATTATGTTTGACTGGGTAAAATATGGTAAGAAATAAATATAAACGAAGAAATGTGATCAATATTTAAAAAAAGAGAATTAGGTACTTTATTTATTGAACATTTTAACGTACGGAATGATCCAACGGGCTTAAAATAAAGATGTAAAATTTCAGACCACCGTCGGGTCTATATTTAAAAAAGAAAATTAAAAGCTGTCTAAAATAAAATGAACAATACTTTTGTATTTGAAGGTTTTAATGGATTTTGAAATGAAAGGATCGGATATTCCTTTTTAGTATGAGAAATAAAACGAAGAGGATTATTATTTTAGCAAAAAAAAAAAAATAGCTCTTAACAAAGAATGCATCACGTTTCATGTCAGAAATCGTCTGTTCTCTAATTCTGATGCATAATGTAATATTGTGTTACTAAATGAATAACCTGGAAAAAATGCGAAACGGAAATGGGGATCAAGTA